>CM024574.1:16658968-17064349 GCA_014182395.1 Eucalyptus sp. ANBG9806169 | reverse complement strand
ATCGAGCGGGCGAGGAATGTCGGATTCGTGATTGGATATCGTTGAAGATTGGATCGACTTGGAATAGCCAGAATTCGCTGTTTTTGTAGGAGCTATCCGTGAACTCGTGTTACAAACTGCTTCAAATCGTGAATGAAAGGAAGTCTAATTGATTCGATTATTTTTAGAGGGAGAACCCAATGCATGAACGTGGGTTTTCACGCACACCGTTCCTTCAGGGGACTCGTGCATTTCATCTAGAATTCATATCGCAACACGGTTTTCTCTGTTAAACCCAAAAAGGAGAGTACTTCGTTCTGTGAAATTTTCCTGATTTTTGAAAATATTAGATTTTTCTGTTGTTTTTTTAGAGATTAGGGAAATTGTGGAAATTATGGATGATGGTTTTTCTTGAAATCCAAAAATTTTCTAGTCAATCTGGTCTGTTCCAATATATTATATTAATTGTGGAAAATTCTAATTCATAGCTTTGAAGAAAAAATTGTGAAAAGTAGGTGAATTATTGAAGAAAAAAGTTAGTACGTGCAATATTTGCAAAAATATATATAATTACCAATTTTCTAAAAAATATATAAATTATATTGTGCAAAGAATTATTCTTTTCGGATTGTTCACAGTTTAAGTAATTTTCGGGTCGTTGGGGGTGCATATCGGGGCCATGGACTCGGAATTGAGGATAGGAGGGCATTCAAGTAATTTTCCATCATAACAGGAGTTTTTGGCCCAAGTTGATTGAGCCATTGTTTAGAATGACTAATTTCTATAAACGGTATTGAATTGTGTTTAAGGACCAAGGAAATCTAAAATTGAGTTGTGCCGCTCGAATTAGTGATTTAATTGAGGCGAGTAATTTCTACGACTATTATATTTTGTAAAATATTGCATGACACGATCACATCAATTGCATTTTCCCAATTGAGTTTGATATATGCCGATTATAGTACGGGGTTTATGATATAGTGCGAATTTATCATTTATTGATGTAAGCATTCTACTTTTTACATGGGAAAATGCAATTGATGTGATCGTCTTGATATATCATCAATGCAAACTTGTTTTTAGAGGTACATTATTCTTTACTTTATCGCATAGGAGCAATGTCCGTCACTTATTGAGCCATGATTTTCCACACCCATTTTTACTACCATTTCAAGTTTCACAAATGAGAAAGTTTAGTTGAATGCACATGAAGAGGGATTCTAGAGTGGAATTGGAATTTACAATAGACTATTTGAATAAACTTCATCAAATTTGATTTTTGAATTTCTAGTAATTGGTTAGTTCTTGATTCACTAGACTCTGTTATAGTTTTCATCCAATGAAAGGTTTTGCTTAGTCTACACACATATATATAGGTTAAAAGGCTCGATTCTTCATTTTTTTTTCTTTTTTTTTTTAAAGTTGGATGGCCATTCCCTAAGTTCTAGATTGAATATGCAAATTGATGCGCTAAGGGACTATTACTTGAACAAACTTGACACATCTATAGTTTTTCGATGCGTTCTTTGTAAAGGAGAATGAACTTGAATTGAACATCTTCCAATTTAATGGAGGAAATAATAAGATCAAATGCAAATTGGCTTTTGAAGAGATAAGCTCTAGACGATAGGGGATTTAGATAAACAAAAATTGCCTTACGATCTCTTCACACACTAGGCCATACCACAACTTATACATTTATGCAATGCACAATCCTATATTTAGGCATTTTATGTAGGTAACTCTGTTTTCATAAATATTTAAAGGATTACATGCAAGGGCAAAATGACGGACATACACCTCAAGTTTTTGGCATATAGAATTTGGACACAATATTTTAACATTTCTTTTTCCTATTTCCATGATATTGATTAGTTTGGAATATCCTTTAACTCAAAATCATAACTTTTCTTTATCAATTTCAGAAGATAACTTATTTCTATTATCAAGTATGATTATCATTTTTATCCCCTAACATATTCCGTTTCTAATTCGGCTCTATTCAGTACACACAATCAAACCTTTCTTGAATTTCCTATTTGATCATACTATTAGCTGCCTCTATCTCTTAATGTAATTTTTTTTAACATTCTCTATTAATGACTAGTGGATAAGCTTTCTATTGTATTTAGTAACTTCCTCTATGGTACTTTTACATTCTCTATTTGCCGCCCCCAATGATCATCAATTATGCACTTCACACGTCTACTTTTGTTAAATCGCAACATGCTCACCGTTTTTTGACATCTGACTTTTTTACAGACTAATCGGACATGCATTTTTTTAACAAAAAATTAATAAATATAGAATAGATAATAAAAAAACAATAAAAACAATAAACGATCAATGAAGGATCCCATCTATGGAGTCCGGCCCACATTCATTCCATTTGGGCTCAAGGCAATCCAGACCATCACCCTAAATTCACATACTCCCAACGCTAAAAAATTGGTGAAATCCAATCCCGTCGAGAAGAGCTCATGATCGTTTTCTTCCATGGAAGCCTTCAATTCCATCAGAGATCATCACGCCCAGAGCCGGATCGGAAATGGCGGGAGTCGCGCGAGAAGCGAGCAAGAGGCGACCGGATGCTGTCGGACGCATTGATCGTAAACTCTCGTGAGAACGGAGAAGCCACTCGGCAGGAGAAGGAGAACTGACGCGCACCTCAAACGCACGGGAATTGGAGCAGCAAAAAAGCCTTATCTCTCTCGATCCTCTACGTGTTCCAGAACCTTCTCCACCGCTGATCGGCGCCGGAACCCCACTGCTTACCTCGCCACGTCCGTGCTTCTTCAAATCGCGATGTTCTCGCGCTTGAGCTTCGAGTCCGTGTGCTTCATCAATGAACTCGAGTTTGTTGAACCAAGGAGAATTTCTTCAACCTTCGACAACTCGGAGCCTTCGAGCTCTGAATTTTCATCGAGCGTGGAAGTTCAGAACATCACTCGATCGCTACAGAAGGATTAAAAAAGCTAAGTTTGGAGGGCGCCTGTAATTTCTTTTCCAGCAGGCCTGACTTTTGTAACTAGATAGAGGGCATCGAGTTGTTTTATGCGGATCCGAAATTAAGGGGATGCGAAATTTTGCATTCTGCTGCTACTTGTTGCTGGTTTTTTCTGTTTATCTCATCTCAGAAGACCGGGGTAAGGGAGAAGAAACATGGAGGAGAGAGAATGAAGTGCTTAAAGTTTCCTTGGTTGTACATTCTGAGTCTCTGAGAAGCTGACCTGATATTAAAGAACCTCTAGACCTTTGCTTGAGTAATTTCCTCCAATTGATCCACTCTCTTGTGTGTGATATGACGTTGGCAAATGGAATGGGAGACACGGGTGACTCTTAGTTTTGGTGCAAAAGTTAGGCAAGACAGCTGCTGGTCTGGCCTTTTAGTGAGCTGATCATAGTGAAGTAAATGATAATGATATACACGAGTGGCGGTGATTTGCATTTCAATTTTTCCTCACCTTGAATAATCTGACATGAACATAAAAGGAAAAGTGAAGTTCATCTAACAGAAACACCTGATTCAATATTCAATCACCCACACTACAGCACCTTTGTTGCAGTTGCAGAAAGTTACTCGGTGGATGTGATTTTCTATCTGGTAATGATTTTTCCAGCAATATTTGGAAATGCCATTTGACATATGTGACTGATCTCTTGTTTCATTTTTTGTATTTCATCTTATTTCTTGACCATACATTTTCATAGCCGACAGCATTCTGTTTTTCGACGATGTTGACTGAACTGTGCTGAGTAACTCTTGTAGTACAGATTTGAGTACGAAGAGCAATACTGATGAAGACAATGTAAAATGAAATATCTCAGAGAAGTATAGTGGAAACTCAGTCATTTGCTCGTGAATTGTTCTTTAAGATGCACGGGTGGCTCTTAAATGGATATCTGTCCATTACCACTTAAATATATGGGAAACCATGGCAATCACAACTGTGCTGGCATAAGATTTGTCCTTATGGAAACAGAAATGAGCTTCTTCTAGCAATCTTGGCTACTGTCCAAGAGAAACCACAAGAGAATATTTGGCCGAGGGACCAAGTGGCGTATATGGCCGGCTTAGAGTTGAACTTGCTTGTTGGCAGTTAATTAGCTCAGGGCTGCCATTTATATGTAACTTAGACTACTGAGGCTGAAGCTGATGTACAACACCTGCAACGTGACAAGATTCAAAAATGTATGAATTGAGATTTGTCTGATCGTGTGCTTCATATAGTCCATGTTCATCTCATATATGACAACCTAGAAAAAATTTAGGAACACTTTGGTAATTGGTATGGTATGTTGACATTATCTCCTATGCCTCGACTTGAAACCTTGAGCTTGAATATTATTTGAGATCTATACATGCCTAGTGCTTTGTAAAAATCATAGATCAAGAATAAATCATGTTCTCCCCAAGTTATATCCAGGTCACATTTTCTTTTCAGTTGTGTAGTCTCAAGTAGGCTTGATAGACTTCAACTGAAGCTTGCTGAAATTATACAAAGAGAACAGAATTCTGATTATTTTCATGGATTTTTCTTTTTCTTTTAGGCTAGTCTATTTTGATTGTTGGGTCACTGTCCCCGCATCTCTTTAAAAGCATCCTTGTAAAGCAGGGGACCAATGCCACAATAAGAAGAAAACTAAGTCCTTGAGCCACCCTACTCATGAGAGCGTATAGGGTATAATTATTAGTCCAAAATCTTGAATGATGACAGAATCATGAAAAAGACAACAAAACAACTGTAGCTAGAGTTTTACGTGGTTGTGAAATCACAAACTAAGTAAAAGTTTTGAGCGGAAAGAATAAGAAATTGAAGGGGCATTGAAGCATGTTTCGGTGAAGCTTTTTCCTAAAGTTGCATCTGCAGCTTGCATAGGGCATCTCTGAGAAAGGTATTACCTGCTTGTCCAAATTTTTTCTAGGCTAGGATAGTCTAAGACTTTGGAGCGATCTGTTTGTGCTTCATTTTCTCTTCATTTTTCTTTACCTTTTTAAAACGGGAGTAGCAACATAAATAGTTTCTAAGTTCAGTTGTTCTAATTTTACTTTATAATTTTATAGGAATTTGTACGAGTTACGACCGTGGCCTTCTTAGAGTAATTGAATAGGTAAGTCATTATCTCAAGGTTGTCAAGATGATTACAATAATTACTTTTCCGAAGGAAATGGCCCAAGTCCCACTGAATGCCTCTCTTTGGGATTATCCCTAGTCACCTCTTACCATGGAAATTGTTGGATGTGCTCAATGGGGAGACTATCATGAGCCCGTTGGATTAGTCGGGTGTATAGAATGCCTAACACCAAATTACAGAACAGTATAGAGAATCGGCAAGAAACGTATTTCTTAATTTTTTCAACTCTACAATCCTATGAAGCATGTAATTTGTCGCAAGCATCATTACTAATGTCGGCCAATGGCATTACTATTTTTTCTCGGTTTGGCCGCTGTAATCTTGAGCTGTGTCAAAGTGAAAGGTTTCTGCTTCATAGGATTTGGCCTAAATTTTGATGACATAATAATGCTTGAGATGGTCTAATTCGATATTTACAGTCACCCTTTCACCTGAGTGATTAAGTCCTACGAAAACACGGTGGATAGTTAATGAACATGGTAAAGAACCGACACATCATAGATTAAAATTATAGTGCTTTTGGGGGTTGGCGGTAGGGACGAGACCCGGTGTCAAACTGTGGAAGTAGCAAAAGAGAAAAAGGTGAAGTTTCTATTCGTACACGACAATATTGTAGGGTGAATGAGCTCTTGATAAAGTTGGTCACGCTTGTTGACAGAGAACTCATTAATGAAGTTAGCAGGCTTACTAATTTTAGTACCTGAAGGAGGAATTACACGCTCTCATGCATCATGTACGATTTTACCGTCCTTTCTGAATTCATACTGTTATGCCAATCAAGTACTGCATTATTTACATCTTCGAATTCTACGATTGACTTACTGCACTCTCTTCATCTTCTGCTGCATAATTGATTATAAAAAATAACTCGTATCCAAAGAAAAACACGTACTCTCTCTCTCTCCATCCCCCACCTCCCTTCCAATATGCGCAACTTTGCTGTTGTTATGTGATATGATACTAAATTTTTGCGACCATTATGAAGAAATATTGCACATAAATTAGGAAAATAAGCAAAGAAGTTTCTTTTTTTTTCCTTGGGCCCATAACTTCGATACAAGGTATGACACCTACAGATGTAAATAGACTTGCGCAAGGATGAATTTATTCCCCTGCTGCTAAAACTACGACCTGAAAATCGTATCACTAATTCACCATTGCTCTGAGGCGAATTCTACTGCACACGACAGCTTCCTTTAAGTCGATGCCAGCATGATGATACAAAATGATGCAGATCAATAGATGGGCTTTAGCAACTGCAGAAAACATGATATCTGTAGAAAATTTTGGGTACTACAAGACTAATCATGACCAGTAGTCTCACTTTTCATGTTGGTCCTTCCACCTTATCACATAATGTCACTGTCACACTCTAATTTTTGTGCAAGAAAAGGGGAGTGACATGGCTGTCTTTCAAGAGAAGGACAAAGCCAATCTAGCCAGAGACCAACCACACCTAAAACATACATATCTTGGCCGAAAGCTAATACCAAAAGAATATAGCCCAATAATCCACACAAACAAAGCTGTTACTCCCATGCGTCATGAGGTAGGGACCTGAATGGTTAAAAAACGAAGTGAGCAAACTACAACAAAGCAAGTGATAATTATCTATTGGAATGGGCACCAACTATGCACATTTTACAGCCATCACCTATATAAAAACATTTAACCAAACTTGCCATGACCTTTGGGTCTTGGCTCTTGGCTCTTTGGGTCTCTTCGTTGGTTTTGTTTGTTCCAGCACCCTTCCACTCACCATGACCTTTGTCATTTTGAGTGTAAGTTTTTGGTGCCGGATTTCTCTTGTATAGTTGGTTTAAGCTCAATATATTTCTTACTTTACCCAAAAAAAAAAAAAAAAAAAAAAAACATTTAACCAAACTTACACAGCTAAAGCAACATATTTGGAGTAGATCAAGATATTTACTCACAGCAAAGCAATTCAACATAAAACAGAACTAGACAAGGCATCAATTATCAATTGATCAATCTCTCGCCCAATGTCATACACTCAGCCATGTTTATTCTCTTGGCCCTCAACCAAGTTTTCCCCTTGTTATAGGTCTCATTCTATTATTAGCCAGTGGCTGAGACCACGTAAGAGATCCTAAAAACAGTGAGTATACCCAATAACGACTACCCCCAACCAGGGATTCCGTGTAGTAACAAGGGCACAAGAATCCAACAATATCTCTCTCCCTCAACTATAGAACAATTCTACAATGCACTTCGTTAATAAATTCACAAACTCCACCATATGGCACTTTCCCAAAACATCTCACTGCTAAAAACTATTTCGGAAATCATTTCTCACTTACTTTTTGTGGAAGTCAACCAAATGACAAGCAACTCCAAGTGATGAAAAGGGTGTTTAACGTCTGATCAGGCTTTTATTAAGCAAATACTCCAAACACTTTCACTTTCTTTCTTAACACTATGTTATGGTTCTATGCTTTTTCTTATACCATACATATTCTAAGTTTATGGTTCGTCAAGAAATTAAGTGTCTGAATGCTGTAAGAACATGTCTGGGTGCACTTATTCTGTTCGCTGTAAATGGTATTCCATTATTTTCCTGAGCAAGCAAATGTAATTTCACCTTGAGAAGGTATCTCGAACACCACATATGATCTCCTGCTTCAATTCCCATACTTGGTCCTACTTGGTATTCCCACTGCACGATAGAAGCGAGTGTTGATGGCAACAGTTCTGTGTTTCTTTTTCATAAAAACATGCAAGATGGAGCCGAGAGGTTACTTGGCCTGGCATCACCTTTTCATTGGTGCCATTAATGTTGATTCCAGCATATAGCAAGCCCTGTAGCAAGCAGTCTCGGTTGAATGACTTATCAGCCCTTAAATGAACATAAAATCTCATATCAAAATATAGATTTGCTTACCAACTTAAGCATATAATCCAACTATACAGAGGGAAATTCATTGTGAAACAATTTCTCACTTGGGGACCTGGATATCCTCCAACAGGCCAACCAATGGCCATAGAACATTTGTCTACAGTAAGGTTTTTTCTTGCTCAATCCCATACCTAATGTAAACATTTAGCCAAAAGTTTGGGTTACTGTGAATTTCAGCAGCCCAGGAACATTTGTTTGCTGAGATTGGCTTGCCAGCTCGTGTGTATGAATCGCAAATAACCTACAAACAAACAATAATTCTCCATAAACTATTTGATTCGTCCTTTCTCATTTCATCAGCCTGTTCGGATGATCTGATGGATGAACAACTTTTGACAACATAATACTCGTTTAGTAGATGACTACCAAGATATTGTTGCCACCTCAGAAAGGATCATTGAAAATTGCCTGAGGGCTGTTACAAAATCAAGAACTTAATGGAATGATGCGAAGGTAAATATAGTGAGACAGTTTGGGTTTATGTCGTCTTACTATGAGATCACTTCACTATCCTCCCTGGAGCTTGACCTGTACTTGATTTATTGAAGTTCCACTGGGAAGTTCAAAAGGGTGCCCAACAGGTCTCAGGATTGTCTGATTATTCAAGACTCAATAGATCAGTAGCATGTAGCATGTATACAGAAAAACGCTACATATTTCATTGTCACCATTCATACCCTCAATTTGCTGCGCAGCTCTATGCCAAAACCTCCAATCCTGTCCCATTGTTAGACTAACATCAAAATGTGAAACAAGATTTGCTAAAGTAGAAATTGGGAAAAAAAAGAAAATTCACTTGTTGAATGTGCATAAAACACGACATACTTATAGTATTGTTCGTCTTTTTTGTGCACTGCACTTAAAAGGTTTTAGGCATTAAAGCATACCGAATGTACTCTACAATTATCGTTTTGGTGTAGGGCATGACATCCACATTAAGAAGACTCTTGAGCCTGTAATAGTATTGTTCTCAGACTTCAAAGCATACACCCTGAACTTTGAAAAGCTCTTGTTGTCTCCACTCTCGAGCCTGTAATAGTATTGTTCTCAGACATCCATGTTATAGTTCTATGCTTTTTCTTATACCATACATACACTAAGTTTATGGTTTGTCAAAAAATTAAGTATCTGAATACTGTAAGAACATGTCTGTGTGCACTGATTCTGTTCGCCGTAAATGGTATTCCATTATCTTCCTATATTATACCTCGAGAAGGTATCTTGAACACCATATATGATCTCCTGCTTCAATTCACATGCTTGGTCCTACTTGGTATTCCCACTGCAGGATAGAAGCCAGCATTGATGACAACGGTTCCATGTTTCTTTCTCATAAAACAAGCAAGATGGAGCCAAGAGATTACCTGGCCTGGCATCACCTCTCCAATTGGTACCACTAATGTTGATACCAGCATATAGCAAGCCTTGTAGTGAGCAGTCTTGGTCAAATGACTTATCAGCCCCTAAATGAACATAAATCTCATATCAAATTATAGATTTGCTCACCAACTTAAGTGTATAATCCAACTATACATAGGGAAATTCATTGTGAAACAATTTCTCACTTGAGGACCGGGATATCCTCCAACAGGCCAACCCAATGGCCATAGAACATTTGTCTACAGTAGGGTTTTTCTTGCTCAATCCCATACCTAATGTGAACATTTAGCCAAAAGTCATGAACTTCTCCATTTCAAAACTTTCTAATTCCTGATAGAAAAGTCATGTTTTTGGATCTCCGGCCATAAAACTGCATTGACAACCATTGGGTTACCGTAAATTTCAGCAGCCCCGACACATTTGTTTGTTGAGATAGGCTTGCCAGCTAGTGTGTATGATTCGCAAATGACAACACAATACTTGTTTCATGGATGATTATCATGATATTGATGCCACCTCAGAAAGGATCCTTGGGAATTGCTTGAGGGCTGTTAAAAATCAAGAACTTGATGGAAAATGATATGAAGGTAAAATTAATAAGACAGTTTTGGGTTTATGTCATCTTACTACAAGATCACTTCAATATCCTCCCATGGAGCTTGATCTATCGTCGTTTCCACTTGGAAAGTTTAGACGGGTGTTCAATGGGTCTAGAGATTGTCTAATTATTCAAGAATTAATAAGTCAATAGCATGTGGCACGTAAAAATGAAAAACACAACATGTTTTGTTGTCGCCATTCATTCCCTGATTTGCCACGCAGATTTATGCTAGAACCTTGGATCCTCTCATAGTTAGACTAATATCAAAATGTGAAACAAGATATGATAATATATAAATGATAAAGAAAAAAGGTGTCACTTGTTGAATGTGAATAAACATATGACATACTTATTCTGATTGTAAATTGAAGAAAAATGCAAACTTATAATCTTGGTACAGTATAGTTCTGGTATTGTTCATTTTTCTCATGCACCAGACTAAAGGTTTTAGGCATCAAAGCATACCAAATATATTCTGCAATCATCTTATCAGTGCAAGGCGTCCAAGCTGAGAAGACACTGGAGCCTATAATAGTATTGTTCTTGGACTTAAGAGCATACACCCGAACTTAGAAAAGCTCTTGGTGTTTCTGTGTTTCCACTCTGCTTCTGTTTTAGCAAGAAGTACTCCATGTTGTTGCCGTCACAGGATCGGTGGTCAGTGAGTTCTTTGTGATCCTCATCTGGCATTTTGCCGCCGGTGCCAAATCCGAGCCATTTCTGCCTAGTTTGAAAAATATAGCAGGGTGGGTAATAGACATATCTACTGAAACAAAAAACCTAGGAGCTTAATCACATCGAAGATAGTTCAAACGACGAGCTCTGTTTGTATGACTTGGCCTTCCAGTATGCATGAGAGTATAGTATTGAAAAGATAAAAGAATGGACTAGGTACTTCAAAGAAAGGATCTCTTTAGGAAGTGCCAGACCACTTTTTGAAGACTAGTTTCAAGTAGGAAAAACTTACATTTTTGAAGCATAAATAGCAAGTCTTATTGATTACCCTAAGTATGCTACCACTTTCTCTTTGAAAAATAAACTAAAAACGGTGGCATAACTATACTTGTCTTTTTAGAACCATTTCAAGGTTATTCTCAGCCACCGTTCCACCTTACCAAGGATCAATCAGCAAACATGTTATTTTGATAGTTCAATATATCTAATGGATGATGAACTCGTGAATCTTGACAGCGCACCTAATTCTTTCCTCTCACAATCAGAAGGCAATCACAATGAAGTACTTTTTTCTCTCACAAACCTTGCGTAATCGCAAATTACCCTTGCCAACAGCTTTGGCGAAAATATCCATCAGATATCGCTGTGGCAGAGCAAGACTACCGAACACAGCAGTAACCAGAATGACTAATTGAAGTCACGGAACAAGAAAAATCTAAGACGAGTGGATATAAGAGAAACTGATTCCACACGAGATCCACAGCATAAGACTTAACATTGGTAGCGATTGATATAGTCATCAAGAGAAACAACAACAATGACTACAACTTCATTCATTCATTCTGCCTCACACAGCACACATTTCTTTCGCAAACATTGTTGTCGACAAGAGACAAAACAACATGTCGATTGTCAACCAAACAAAACGTGCAGGACAACCGTGCTGAGATCAAAATGGAGAAGTGACAGATACGGCCTCTTTTAATTTCAAAACATTTACTCGATTGCTTAAGGCGGTGCTCAAAATTGGCAAAAGGATTTTACCTGAGAACCCCTGCAGAATGGCTGAACAGCAAATCGAGAGCGTCCATTGTGGTCAAATGCTAAAGATCACCTTCGCTGTCCTCCCCTCGAGCAGAAATATACCCTTGCGAAATCAATCGCTGGATGAGACGAAGTACGAATTTTTCCTCATTTTTTTCTCGCACTCTTCGAAATGAAGCGATGTGCCCAAACCTTTTAGCGATTTTTTTCATGTCCCTCCCCAAATCAAATCGAGTATGGAAACATGATATCCGAAAATTAAAAATGCAAAAATCTGGGAAACAAGGTCCCACGTACCTTCAGTGAAGAAAATTAGCGCATGATCTAATATCCAATTTCTATGTTCGGGATATGAGCAATCTTGTCCCAGTCCTCGCCTACTTGTCTTTCGCATCTCTCCTGCAATTTTATGCAACCTGAGATTTGTAGGTGAGTAAGGGATGTGAGCCTTCGCATTGCTTCAGGGAATGATGTCAACAAGTAACACCTAATGATGCAGAGATATTGAAGTGATTGAAGGGCCTCGATCTGCTCTGGTATATCCTTCAAATTGGAGCAATCCCAAATATAAAGACACTCGAGATTGCGGGCCTGTAGAAGCCACTGTGGGAGAGATGTCAGTATAGGAAGCTCATCGAAATCCATAGAGCGGAGACTCGAAAGGCATCCATGGAAATCCAAGATGTTGCCGTTTTCGTCTTTGGATATATCTAGCTCCTCACATTTCTCGATTTGCTCTGATAATTCCTTAAAATTGGGGCACTGAGAAATTTTGAGACGCTCAAGACTACGGAGTTGTAGAATCCACTGTGGGAGAGATGTCAGTTTGGGAAGTTCTCTGATGTCCACAGAGCGAAGACTCTGAAGGCCTCCATGGAAATCCAAGATGTTGCCGCTTTCGTCTTTGGATATATCCAGCCCCTCACATTTCCAGATATCGAGATCCACGAGGCTCGATAGATGTCGCATACCTTGCGAGAGGGAAGTCAACTGCCAACAATAATTGATTCTAAGAAATTCAAGGGAAATGAGACTTCGGAAACCCTCCTCAGGCAAACATTCTAAAAACTCTATTAGCCAGATTTTCAGTCTCTTCAACTTATTAAGGCCAAGCATCATCTGATTTATCAACAACGCTCCGTTGGCTGATCTCATAACTAACACCTCAAGATGAGGAGTTAGTGGCATGGCTTTTAATTTTTTACAGTCTTCGATCTCCAATTCCAATAGACTAGGAAATGATGCTGTTGAAGGGCATGATTGGTCCGACTCGATACATTCCAATTTAGGTAGATCATCAATATATAAAGACTTGAGGAGAGGTAGTTTGCCCACTGGGGGGAGACGTTTCCATCTTTCGCAACTCACAAAGTGTACCTTAACTAAATGTGGCAAGGAAGATACAAGGCTATCCATCATCCACCTGGGAAAGCTCTCACCTTCATAGCCCCAGATTGTCAACTCTTGAAGATTTGAGGGCGGCCTCAGTCCATCCAATAGCACTTCATCTCTATTCGCAATTTTTGGATCATCAGTATTGAAACGAAGTTCCAAAGATTCCAGAGAATGCTTCCCCATCAAGTTCGCATCCCTGCATTCTACTTCCGCATTTGTTTCGTATCTCAAATTTGTAATTGAAAGTCTTCCCCCGGATGTTATTAAGCCCCTTTAGCTCCCCAAGTCCGCAATAATTCTTGGCACGAGCTTTATCTTCGGGCAAAATGAAGTGCGTTAACCTATGTAGAGAACTCAACTCCCCTATTCCACGTGGCAAATAACCAAGTTCCCAACAACCATCTATGTCTAGATTCCGAAGGCTGACTAACTTCCTTATACCCCTTGGCAATTCTTCAAGGGCATGACAACCGTGGAGATTAAGTGTTTGCAAATTATGCAATCTCATGATGGAGTTAGGAAGCCTTTTGAGTGCATCATTTCTAGAGAGATCGAGATATGTAAGATGCTTCAACTTACAAATGAACCTTGGCAACTTCTCGAGATTTGCCGCATGTAGATCTAAGATGCGCAACCTCTTGAAACTTTGAATGAGTTGGCATAGATCTGCTTGACTTATTGGTTCCCTTCCCCAATATTCAGTAATGGACAAAAATGTTCTAAGTGCACTTGCTTTCGAGCATGAGATTAGAATTTTACCCATCAAATTGGAAGTTGAATCACGAGATATGTGACGAGTTCTTTCATGTATGGGTTTTGTATCATCCCATGCCGCCCAATACTCGGTCCCTGCAACCAAGCAGGCTAGATCATGCATCAAATCATGCATCTTGCAAGTCCCCTTGTCCTCTTGAAATTCTTGGAAGAAGTTGCTCCAAAGTAGATGCATGAAATATCCATGAGCAATGTCTTCTAAATGTTGACCTCTATTTGATGGCCGCATAAATCCTTCTGCCATCCAAAGATTGACCAAAGTCTGCTTTTTTAACTCATAATTTTTGGGAAACAATGAACATAATGCAAAACATTGTTTCAAATGTGAAGGAAGATGGTCATAACTTCGCTTCAGAACTGATTTTCTGCGGTCGTCCCTTTGAGACACTTCCGGGAGCTCATGATCTTTGAAATGTAACCATTCTTGTTTAGTTTTCTTAAAGAGTAAACTCCCAACAGTTTGAATAACTAATGGAACACCGAAGCACTTCCTAACTATATCTTCACCAATAACTCGCATGTCAGGATCTTGTATATCCTCTTTTTTTTTCAAAGCCAGTTGCATTAATAAATCAAAAGACGCATTTTCAGATAATTCCCCGAGAGTATGAGGCGGAGCAGTGCGGGTGAGCTCGGCAACCAAATGTAGTCGTGTGGTTATAAGGATTTTGCTTCCTCTAGCACCTCCCACCAACAATTTTTTCAATCTTAGCCATTCTTCCTGTTCTTCATTCCACAAGTCATCTAAAACTAAGAGATATCTCTTCCCATCAATTTCTTTCCTTAGATCACGTTGCAATTGTTCTATTTCAGCCTCGCTGGGTCCTCTTTGCTTTATACAAGCTAGGATATTTGTGACTATTTTTTTCACGTCAAAGTCATTCGAGACACAGACCCACATTTTCAAGTGAAAGTGTTTGCTTACCATCTCATCATTATATACGCATTGAGCAAGAGCTGTTTTTCCACAACCACCAATACCAACTATTGGAAGGACGGAAACGTCCTCTGTCACGTTTGGGTCTAGCAAAAATTCCATGACCATGTTCTTATCATTATCTCTCCCTATAATAACTCCCTCTGGTATAAACGAAAGCATCTCTTCTCTCTTCTTCTGCTCTCTCTCTACTCGTGAATCCACAAGGTGCTCGTCCAAGTGGAATCTCCTACGATCGTTGATGTCTTCTATTTTTTTCCTCACTGCTCTTACTTTGGAACTCATCTTCAAATTAAAAGCGAGCTGGTTTGAACTTGAGAAAAATGTCCTTAACTCTTTCATCACTTCATTGTGGCCCCGTAGCTCTCGTTGCATAGCTTCTATATTCAATTCTTCAAGCACATCCTGTGCGTCATATAAAGCATCTTTCATGTTGTCGAGCCAAACTTGGATTTGGTCATTCTGGTAGCCTTGTTTTTCTGCATCGTTGAGTACAGCTCGAAGCGTGAAGACAAAATTTCTCAGCTTCTCGAGTTCATGCTTGACACCCCATAATTTCCCAATCTTTTCCAATGCTTGAGGAACTAGATAAGCAACGATCTTTTCAGCAATACCGACGATGACAGCTTCCGCCATTTTGGTTCTCTCTATCTCTCTATGAATAGGAAGATATTAGCCTAGTCATTCCAAGGCTGGAGACTTCTCACGACATGTATAACAAGTTAACGCTAATGCTCACCTAAGACTGGCAAATTGAAAGCTTGACAAATCTAATTATCAACTTACATTACTGACTTTACCTGTCATACATAGGAGTTCGGGTCATCCATGCAAGTCTAAATAACATATGTGGACCCACCGAGGTCGCATCCAATGCCCACAAGAACACTTCTATATTTTCAAAGGCTTCATTCTTTACCTTTTTTGTCAAAAGATGACCTATCATTCTTTATACTCTTGGGATGGCTTTAATGGATGACAAAGTTGGTAACAAAACTTACGTTATAAACCTAGGAAATATTAGTTTGCTGTGATTCAGGTACTCTGAGATGTGACTTACGATTAACTAGTTATTGATATATATGTGCATATACGATTATAAATATACAATGCACATTAGGATAGGGATTCTTTATGTGAAATTAGAAAGTTCTATGCTTAGGTAACATGATGGATTTGTTTACATTTTGATGCCAACATTACACCTCTCAATTCAAAACTCTCCTTCATATTGTCACATGACATTATTGCTATTATATTACTAAAACAATACGGTTGATCAGGAAGTTCACTCTCCTTGCTGATCTCTCAAAATTATTTGCTTCCTAAGAATAAATGCTTCTACATTTTTTTGTCTTCCTTTACTGTTTCCTATTCTTGAAATAATTGTTTTTTTAAAAATGCCTTAAAAGGATTTATTCCCATAATAGGCAATTTCAAAACTTGCACATTTATGCAATGTAAAATCCTATCTTTAGGGATTTAAAAAAAAAAATTCCCGTGCAAGGGCAAAATGGCAGACATACCTCTCATTTTTTCTAGCATATACCATATGTACACAATCTCTTATTTTTCAGTTTCTTATTGTAACCATATTGATTGGTTTAGAATCGTTCACTTAATTCAAATTTGTAGCTTTTCTTTAACAATTACTATAAGAAAAGTCATCTCTCTTGTCTTATAAGTCGGGCTCTTATTTCTATTCCCTAACATATGCTTCTTCTCATTTAGCTCTATTCAATATACACAATCAAATCTTTGTTGAATTTACTATTTAATCATACTATTAGCTTGCCTCTATCTTTTAATCTAAAGTTATTTTTTGCCTTTTATATTAATGACTAATAGACAGGCTGTTCTTATTTCCTTTATTTCGATTCAAATTCAAAAGATCGCACCGACGTTTATTATTCATTTTACATATAAAAAATGCAACAACTATTAATCTTATCATGATAATAATCGTTTGTTTTTCATAAGAAGTATGACTAGTCTTCTGAATAATTCATTATACACCGTCACGCATCTACTTTTGTTAAATTGCGACATGCTCATCCTCCCACCAGTAATAGGAACGGTCTTAATCATTATTTTTTAATGCATTCTTCTCCATGCATGACAATCCTTTTTGCATACTTCAATGAATTCTCATGTCGGGTTTGTTTAATATTTCATAAATATATTATTCCTTTATGCAATTTCATAAATTTACTAACAAATGCCATTATCAGGGACTTATTACAGATGATTTCACACGAGCAATGGGCCTGAAATGAGACTAAATTGAAAAAGAAAAAGAAAAAAGCATTTAGTTGTTTTGCTGATGCTTGTGAAAGTGTAGAGCTTGAAATCCACCACGCGGGTTGCGGGGGGACCAACTTAAGATGTTGAAAATAGAAATTCTCATCATCCACGCATATTACAAGAGGGAGGCCTAAATCAATATGCATATGGGGCCCCACCAAAGTCGGGTCCTAGGTCCGTAATTATTGTCTAAGACTTTGCGTGCTTCTTGTGTTTACTCGTCTAACATGCTCTCGAAGGCAATGAAATTGCTAGTGAATACAAATCAGTGATCCTATAGTTCATAAAACAATAAACCGATGCATGCATGGTGAAAATAACTGAGAGCGAAATTACCAGCAGTACGGATGATACCGAAGGATCGAATTTGACAGCGGCGGGCCTGAATGAAATACAAGCAACGAGATAAGAAACGATGAAGAAATGGTTCCTGAGTGCTGCCTGCATTTATGCTCGTCGCACATCATAGAGAGAAAGAAAATAGGAACATTCCTTTCTTATGTTGACACAACAAGGAAACTTGGGAATTAATCCCTTTCTTTGCCCCCTCAGTTACCGTTACCACGAGAAAGGGATTTCTTTGCATTTCATTCTTGCAAAGGGGTCACGTCTGATTACTTTCTTTAATTCGACATAATGGTTCTTTCATATCCAATAATCATATTTTAGCATGAACAGTGTAAGCGTCAAAAGTGAAATGTTCAAGTGTAAAACCCAAAATGTTGGCAAGTATTTAATCTTCCAAGGATAAAAACTCCAACCATCTACGGAAGCCCAAATAAAAATGCATATTGGTTTGTCTAAGATGTTTGGTGATTCCTTTGTTTACTAGTCTAACGTGCTTGCAAAGGCAATGGAAATGCTGGTGTTGAAGTTATCGAAATACTTATTCAGCAGATTGATTCTATCTAGAGGTGTTAAACGGGTGGGTTGGGTCGGGTTTGGGTCGGGTCATTAATGGGTCGACCCAAATGGACCCATTAACCCATTTATGACCCATTTATGTCTAATGTAAATTGTTCGACCCATACCTGACCCGACCCATACCCAACCCATACCCGACCCGACCCATATTAATAATATTTTCATATTTAACCAAATTTAGGAAAACTTATTCTTATGTTTTTTTTAAAAGATTATATTACTAAAAAACTTCCAAACAATATAAATCTAATCAATAATTTTTCAATTTTTTACAATTTTTCAAAAAAATTATATATATATTTTAAAACTAAAATAGTTTTATACAACACAAATTTAATGGAAAATTTGTATAATTTTTAAAATAATTATTTTAAAGATCGAATTTTAATTATTTTTATTTCAAAATTAAATTTTAAATATTTTTATTTTTTTTTAAAAAAATTAAAATTATTTGTATTTTTAAAAAATAAAAATTTAATTATTTTTATTTTTAAATTAAGTTTTTAATTATTTTTTAAAAAATTATTTTTTTAAATTAATTTTTATTATTTTATTTTATTTTTAAAATATAATTTTCTTTTTTTTTTTTTTTTTTTCTTTCTTCTTCCTCCGGTCGCCGGCACGGCGATGGCCGGCGACCGGCCAGGCGAGGCTCGAGCTCGTCGGCGTCGGGCGAGCTCGAGCTCGCCGGATCTGGCGAGGGCCGCCTCGCCGACGCCCGGGGAGGCTCGAGCCTCGCCGATCTGGCGAGACTCGAGCTCGCCCGACGCCGGCGAGCTCGCGGCTCGCCAGATCCGGCGAGCTCGAGCTCGCCCGACGCAGCTCGCCAGATCCGGCGAGGGCCGCCTCGCCGACGCCCGGGAAGGCTCGAGCCTCGCCGATCTGGCGAGACTCGAGCTCGCCCGACGCCGGCGAGCTCGAGCCTCGCCGGATCTGGCGAGCCGCGAGCTCGCCGGCGTCGGGCGAGCTCGAGTCTCGCCAGATCGGCGAGGCTCGAGCCTCCCGGGCGTCGGCGAGGCGGCCCTCGTCAGATCCGGCGAGCTCGAGCTCGCCCGACGCCGGCGAGCTCGAGCCTCGCCTGGCCGGTCGCCGGCCATCGCCGTGCCGGCGACCGGAGGAAGAAGAAAGAAAAAAAAAAAAAAAAGAAAATTATATTTTAAAAATAAAAATTAAAAATTAAAAAATTAATTTTTTAAAAAATAAAAAGATTATTTTTTAAAAAATAATTAAAAACTTAATTTAAAAATAAAAATAATTAAATTTTTTTTATTATATTTTATTTTTAAGAAGAAAGAAAATAAAAAGAAAGAAAAATAAAAATAAAAAGAAAAGTGAAATAAAAAATAATTATATTTTCGATTTTTATAAAAAAAAAAATTATAAAGTTAAAG
Organism: Eucalyptus sp. ANBG9806169; assembly: GCA_014182395.1. Lineage (NCBI taxonomy): Eukaryota > Viridiplantae > Streptophyta > Magnoliopsida > Myrtales > Myrtaceae > Eucalyptus > Eucalyptus sp. ANBG9806169. The sequence goes on along the minus strand of CM024574.1, from coordinate 17,044,892 downwards.
AGAGGAGACTAGAGAGATAGTGAAATTTTGAGTTAAAATAAAGGGGATCATTTTTAATGGGTTGATAAATGGGTCTTAAATGGGTCAGAGAGCTGACCCATTTAAGACCCGTATATCTTATTCTTAACCCATTAAAACACATTATAGGTGTTTTAAGAAATAAAACTTGACCCATTAACAACCCATTTAACCATAAATGGGTCAATAAATGGGTTATGCAACCCATTTAACACCTTTTATGAAATGAAATAGTCCCGAGACCCAGAAGCAGACGAGATTTGTGAAATGAAATAGCGTCTCCAAGGACAAGCACTTTTATTTTTTCAAATGCTTCATCCTTTATTTTTATCTTTATTTTTTTAGAAGATGACCAATAATTCTTCTTGGGATTAATTTGAGGTATGACAAAGTCGGTATTAAAGCTTAAGTTATAAACCTAGAAAATTTTCGTTCGCTTTAATTTTCCTTTGCAAGATCGTACCTGTCAGAGAACAAGACAAATGAAAATATTGAGTCTAAGGTCCACTTTCCTTGTCAATTTGTGCACAATCTCGTCTGAAACTCTATATCAAGCCACTTTTCTGATTAGTGTTACACTCAAGTTCTATTCTATATCACATCGAGCAAGTAAGACACATGCACTCCAACACATAACCTATTCTGCACGAAGAAAAAAAAATATAGAGTGGCGATCATTTGAAATCCGGTCCAATTATGAGTAATAGCACAAGTCCTAACATGAAACTGAAGATTTTACAAAGCATTTGGCAAGATGCTTGAGATCTCCAATAAGGATTGCAGGTGTCGCATGTTCTTATTCACTCCTAATCTCGATTAGTTGTTGGATTTGGTCACTCTGCCTTCCATGTTAGTTGCATGTTCAAAATTTCTATGGATACCAATTCAATTATATGCCGTTCCTTTTTTTTCTAACCTTCCTTGTCTGTTAGGATTTTCAAAAATAAGCCTTTAGTTGTTACAGGTTATTTCACACGAGGCTAGATTAAAAAATAAAACAAAAATAAGCCTTTAGTCGTTCTTGCGATAGTGTGGACCTTGAAATCCGTCGGGGGAGGTGGACCAACTAGATTTGTTGAAGATAAGAATTCTCATCTTTTACGCAGATTACAAGATAAGGCCTAAATCAATATGCATATGGGACCCACCGCAGTCGGGTCCAAGGTTCGTGAACAGTTTGTCTTAGATTGTGCGTGCTTCTAGTGTTAACTAGTCTAACATGCTTGCAAAGGCAAATGAAAATTCTGGTGAAAACAAATCACTGATCTTATGGTTCTTAAAACAATAATCCGATGCATGCATGGTGAAAATAACTTAGAGAGCGAAATTACCAGGAGTACCGATGATACTGAAGGACCGAATTTGACAGCAGCGAGCCCGAATGAAATGCAAGCAACAAGATAAGAAATAGTGAAGGAATGGTTCTTGAGTGCGGCCTGCATTTGTCCTTGCTGCACATTATATAGAGAAAGAAAAGAGGAACATTCCTTTCTTATGTCGACACAAGAAGGAAACTTGGGAATTGATCCCTTTCTTTGCCTCGTCAGTTACCATTAACACAAGAAAGGGATTTCTTTGCATTTCATTCTCGCAAAAGGGGTCACGTCTGATTACTTTCTTTTGTTCGACAGAAAGATTCTTTCGTATGGAACAATCATATTTTAGTAGGAACAGTTTTAGCGCTAAAAGTGAAATGTTCTGAGTTACAAACCGAAACATCGACAAGTATTTGATATTCCAAGAAATCTCGCAATGGTTAAGCTGGTTGTAAAAAGGTTGAAAAAGTTATATCTTTCTTATTGGATGGCCTTCCCAATCCCTTTTTCTTTAACCACCATGGAAATATTATCTAATCAAAGTTTTGTCCTTTTCCTTTCCTATATTATAAATATAGATATATTGATTTTAATAATTAGGCACTCTTTATAGAATTATTTTATTCTTACGATTCGATTGAGTATTACTATATTGTTTTTCCGTATTTCGTTAATGCATTTCCTAAATTCACGAGATTAGACCTTGCCTTTCTTTTTCTTTTGGTTAGGTATACTTATGCGCTAGTCTCAATCCCCATTGGCAGGCAAAGCCTATGCCCTACTGTTCATTATGGTATTAAAATTTTTCCTGAACATTGCGAGATTATAATCGTAGCAAATTGTATGACAATAATTTCATACATAACGTTATATATTTTATTAGGGTTGGTTTTGAGCCGATTTGACCTTTAATGAGAAACCTATTAGGTCCAAGCCCGTGTCCAAATATTTTACATGGAAACTGGTCTTATTGGGTCGATTTTATGCCGGATCACATGGGGATCTTTTAATCAACTTGTTGCTCACCCCTAGTAAAAATGACCATCTCATGCTTTAATGGGCACATATATTTGGTTCTTTGATATTTACCTACGAAGTAATCCCATAAAGCAAGACATACAGGTTGGACTTTCAAGACAATAGAATAGTTACAATTTGCAAAAGATGCTTAAATTTATAAAAATTTTAGGTACACGATAATTAGGCTATACCTATTATCTTTGAGCTCAGTGGGCATGGTTTTCACTATGGCTCCATTTACATTCTTCATAACTATCGCTCCTTCTCCAAAAGTTTGGCCCATGACATCTCTTTTCAATAATTCTTCAACTTGCGATTGAAGAATTATCATCATTGTAATAAAATTGTAACATGTAATACCCGTCAAAACTTAATCCTTCTCAATCTTGCCGTGTAGGTTCTCAAATTCAACAAATGTCGAATCTACCTAAGGCATTGCCATGTCAAAATCTCCAACTTCTTTGCCAATCTTATTGGCATACGGCTTGAATCATGTGCTTGTTGTCACTAACAACACGATTAGTATCCTTATTCTTAACCACTGAATGATTCTTCACAAAATATATATTGCCTTCCTTTAGCAAATCTCAAAAGCGATTTGCAATGTTGCTGTTGATAGAACCATGGATGTATTCGTTCTAAACAAAACATGCCCAAAAAAAAAAAAAAAAAAAAAAAAAAAAAAAAAAAAAACATCAATTGGCAAGCAAAATAACTGAAAGTAGAAAAGAATGACGACTCACCTTCTAGAGAAGAACCATACTGATACTTTCAGTTTTCTGTTTCTTTCAGCTTTAAATCATTCCATAGTGTCGAAAATTGTACCGTGAGTTTTTCTTCTCAAATTTCGAGTAAAAGAACCACTACATACTAAAAAATTCAAAAAACATTTGAATTTGACTATCACCTGAAGCGAATATTCATGATTTGTAAAATAGGCGCTCTTCTTCGTATGAATGATTTGACATTAGAGAAAATTCTAGCTATAAAAAATACCGGTGATGGGAATTATACAAAAAAAAATGGGAACCTACGTAATCAGGAACAATTATCTGAAAGAGCTTTGCATATCTGCCCCTAATTTTTATCATTAATCATCTGCCCCTAATTAAACATTGAAATAAATTTTTATCCTCATCCTGAAAAGCCGAGGCCTAGGAGGTACGCACCTGAGAAATTCCATCTGTTCCTGCACTTATACATTGCTTTAGACGAGAGCAAGAGATAAGAATCTCTTGTAGCTATGCCAGCTCTGGCTTTATGCATCGCATTTTCAAGACATAAATTAGAGAGAAAAAACAGAATATATGAAAGAGTTTTGCATATCTATGAGGACCACTGCTTCTGTCCTGCTTTTCATTCTTAGTGTTGCTGGTAATTTTCCAATACTGTTGGCAAATTAATATTGCCGTTTATTTGCCGGTCAGTTCATCCGTTAGTAAATTACTAAATTTGTCGAGATTTTACCAACGTCTAAATAAAAGTAGTCAATCATCAACTCCTCCGAAATAGTATCATTAGTAATTTAATGACATTATAGTAAATTTACATTCATTCCACAAAATTAGTAACTTATCATTTTTTTTTTGAAAAATTACAAGTTTGATTAGCAAATGACCGACTCTATAAAGAATTTGCCCACTTGGCGCTAAATTAGTAAGTCACCAACTTTTTTCAACTTTTACAAGCTTGGTTTTTGAACTACCAACGCCATAAAAAAATTTCAACAATCCAAAACGTTCAAATGAATTTGTAAATCTACTTGCCAACTCTTCTGAATTTATACAATTGTCACTAGTAACTTATTAATGCTTTAATAAATTTACCAAATTCCAGTAAATTAGTGACTTAATAGCTTCTTTGTAATTTTTCGAGTGTGATTAGTGGAATAACAACCATAAAAGAAATTTTCCAAATAAATTAGTACGCTACCAACTTCTTTAATTTTTACGAATGCAGTTTATAAACTATCAAAACTATAAATAATTTACCAATGATTTAGGGAATTACCATCACAATTAAATTTAGTAGATCACTTATATTGTAAGGAATTTACCAATGTCCAAATATATTAACAAATTAGTACATTTTTAAATTTTACAAGTGCGGTACATAAGTTACCAATAATGTAATTAATGTACCAATAGCAAATTAATTTGTAAGAATTTGTTTGGAGGAAAAACGTTCTCCTTTTTTGGGGTATTGAAAGAGGAAAAAGGTGGACTTGGTGAACTTTGTAAATGGTTTCTTTAACCGGATAAAAGCTAAGCTTGAGGTCACGGGTTTGACCCTATCTAGTTCCAAACGAACACTCCGGTTCGGATCCAACACTTCAAAGAGCCCCACATGTTTTCTTTTGTCTGCCTTCTTTGCCAGATTTTGATGGCTCCAATGTTTGGTAACCAAGTCTATTCTTGTCGTAAATTATTCAAGGCATTGTAAGAGGTCGTCATAACATGTGAGTTGCCGAGCATAATCCCATAACCAAATTCATGAAGGCAAATAATTAATTTCATCAAACGTTGGAAGTTTACTACTTGATCTTGTAAAATTTTAAAGAAGTTGGCAAATAGTTAATTTCGTGAAATGTTGGGAAATTCCTTATAAGGTTGGTATTTTGTGTAAATTTTAAAGAAGTTGATAATTTACTAATTTATTAGGTGTTAGTAAATTCCTTATAGTGCTAGTATATTACTAGCAACAATGGTAGAATTTTAAAAGAAGTTGGTTGCTTACTAATTTGTTGGAATATTAGTAAATTTCTTGTAGGATTGATATTTTACTAAATTCACTTGTAACAGTTCAAAGAAGTTGATAGTGTTGGTGATATCCTAATAAGTAACCCAACCTTTGTTAACACTTAAATTTTTGCCAATTGAAATTTAAATAGGAACTTTCTTTCATACCCAAAAAAAAAAAAAAGTTGATTTTCTTGCGTAAAATTCTCTTAAAGTTTCCTAGTCACGTACCAAGTACTGGCGGTTTCTGCTTTGTTGATGGTATTGACCATATTCTAATAAGTTGATAGTATCTGGTTAATTAAATATTGAGTTTTTGCGATTTAGATTACTTAGGCATTTTGTACATTTATAAAACGGGATTAGTTTTTTCGGAATCTTCTTTCTCAAAAAATAAAAAAATAGTAAATATAATAGCAAGCAAGAGAGAACGGTGGGACTTCTCGGCCATTCATCCCACAGACGCACAGCCACCGCCAACCACTGCCAGTAGCCAGTCTTCCATCTCCAGCCGCCACAAACGCGCTCGGCACAATGTACAGCTGGAGGCCAACTCGGTGACCTCAGCAGGAGGGAAGTACAGATCTCTTCCTCTTTGCTCGGATCCTCCACAGAGTATCGGATGAAAGTTGGGAGCTGAACTCCATGGATGCAAGAAGGAGAAACAGAGACGAACGACGGAGGATGCAATCGACAGACTCCACAACCTGATCGCGATGATGCTCCAACGAACGCGACTCTCCTCTCTCTCTCTAGCTGGAACCGTTACACTCCTCCCTCCTGATTCATTTGTGGCAGAGCTTCAGCCGACGCACCAGAGGCTCTGTTTTCGGATCCTTTATTCGCCCTGGTTCAGAAGCTAGCTCTCCGCGTTCCAATCTTTGTCCGTCCATTCCGGAAGCTCCAGACGTTCGTTCCGCACTTCGGCGACGATCCTTTATTATTATTATTTTTATTTTTATTTTTAATCTTCGTCGTCGTCGTTTCCTCATCTTCCACCATCAAAACACTTCACAGTAGTACTTCGTCCTCGCGCACCTGTCCCTGGTAACACACGCACATATAACGACACCCCTTGGAATCGTCAAATCTGCCTTGGACAGCCCCACGGCATACTGTCTGTTATGCTGTGTGTTCGTGATTGATATTGTTGTTCGATTATTCGTCGCTAAACCTGAGCTGGAGTTGGACCAGAATCAGCTCACCGTGTTTCAATTTACCAGGTCGTATCTTTCCCGATTAAACTCTAAATGTGATCCTGATTCATTCTAGATTTGCTTATTCTCTGTTTTCCCGTCTTTTCATTGTACTGCGTTACCGGATAATCACTGAGCCATTGCAGCATACGAGATTCACCATTTCTTCTGTCCGTAAGGTTTTATGTACTAATTGTTTCTTGAGTGGTGTGTTTGTGTGCAATGCAGTGGTGTCGAAGTAGGATAGTGCCATTGCGTGAGACGATGCCCAGACCATGTTTGATGAAATGTCCGATAGAGGGATCTGTAATGTTGCCTCGCTAAATTCAATTAGTCTCTGGCGGGATAATAGGAATGTGCTTATCTCATTTAGAGGATTTCATCTCCAACGGATAAACTAAGTCAAGCATTGCTCTGTTCAATTGCTTGCTATTACACTTTTAGCGGCTCATTTTCGTGTATTCCAGTTTCTATCCATTTATGATGTTGTAATAAGTAACTTAATCAGAACACATGAATATTTTATTTTCAAAGAGTTTGAAAAAATGTTATTTCTACTTTTAATTAATTTAACTAGTGTTGTAGGGGCACATGCTAACAAGGTTCATTTCAATTTTTAGAATGTTAGTTGGCCACGTCAGCTAAACGACGACTGTTTCCAGAATCACATCTAGAATCACATCTAACTGATGGAGCTAAAATTGATATAAAATGAAGATAGTCACGATTACAATCTCTTATTATCTTATGTCTTCACCTCATTATTGAGAGAGAGATATATGAACAGCAATCTTGCAATCTTTAATAATTTAAGAGAAATTAAAATAAAAAAAAGAATATAAAAAGGAATGGAGGCCATGAAGAGAGAGGGTGGCTAGTTGAGCTGCTACCCCTTAGTCAGTTTGCAATTTTTAAGTAATTTGAGACGTTGTTAAATGTTAGAACTGTTCTTGATTGGTGTGCTTCGCTGGAGCTTAAAGGGTTTCAAGATCCTCAATCAGTTTGCAAGGATGATTGTCTGTTGTATATGCGAACGCGTTAGCAATACAATGTGATTTGCTTAGTTGACATTTGACCACGTGCTTAGCCTATGGTCGCTTTGCTTAGAATTGATTCATTATTTGGTTTTGACTCTTATTCAGAGTAGAACAACAAATTAGTATTCTGTCTGTTCTATTGTCCTTACGGATTTTTTTAGTTTTAGTGTAGAATATGTGACAATGCAACATGGACTACTGATATTCCTGATGCTGCTTTCTTTTGGGCCTGGTGGCTGAACAAGATCAGGCGATGGTCAGTGATAGATTAGAATGTCTAAATCGAGTTTTTGGCTGTATAAGAATAATGCTTGGTGTACAGACGCAGTTTACAGAAATTGGTATACATATGGCAGACTCCTATTGAGTGTTGACTATGATCCATTTATTTAAAAGGACCACTTGCAGTTGGCCAATTCACTTTGTATTCGAATTTTATGGACTAGTTTAAGTAAATCTAGCATGACTCTTTCTATATTGATAATGCTGTTATTTTTTTAAGTAATGTTGCTTATGTCTCGAGTCCTTGATTGTCCTGATATTTAGCTATAGTTACAATGAGCTAATTTATTGAGGTTTCTATATTATCTGTCTCAGTCCTTTGAAGACTGAGGAATGTTTGGTGCTGTTTGTGAGAGGGATTTCAATGAGGGCGGGGGAAGAAGAGTTTCAACAGGAGCCATAAGTGGGATCGGAGTTTGATACTGCTGTTGATGCTCGTATATTCTATGGCATTTATGCATCGTCATTGGGTTTTAGAATACGGTCTGGTCAATTGTATCAAACGATAGTGGATGGTTCAGTTTGTAATAGGAGATTTGCATGCTGGAAAGAAGGGTTTCAGATTAATTCATGGACAGGATGCCCTGCATTCATAAGGGTGAACAAAATCTGATTCTGGCAAGTGGGCCTTTGACCATTTTGCGAAAGATCTTAATCATGATCTCAATGCTTGTGATGAGAATCATCCTGCCAATTCCCAGTGCAAAAGTTCAGCAACAACTGCTAAAGTAGTTGATTTGTGCCGTAAGCAACGGATAAAACAGCTTGATGTTGTTGATAATGGATGCTCATCTTCTTCAGGTATTGTCAGTGCCAAACACATTAAACCGGGGGCAAATGAAGGACAACTGAAACTTGAGCCCTATGTGGGTCTAAAGTTTGATTCAGCTAACAAAGCATACCAGTATTATGATACATATGCTGGGAATGTGGGATTTAGAGTTCATATTGGTCAGTTGTTTCGATCAAAAAATGATCATTCAATTACTTCTCAGAGATTTGTCTGCTGGAAAGAATGATTTTAGCATCCTTCTAAGGTTGGGCATGGTGCATTTATGATGATTAAGAGGCATGATAATGGAAGGTTGATTGTTGATCATTATCAACTAGAGCATAACCATGAGCTTGAGATGCAAATGAAAGGCAACAGAGGTGCAGCTTCTAGGAAATTTTTTAGAGAGATTAATTTTCAGGCATCACTAAAGAGCACAATGAGAGCCTCATAAAGAAAAATCGTGTGAACAACATAGGAAGTGATTGGTATACGGTGCTTCATAATTACTTTTCTGGGCTGATGGCTGATCTAGCTTTTCCTGCAGTCGGTTTGGTGATGCCATCATTTTTTATGCCTCCTATAAGTAAAACAATTATGTGGTGCCATTTGCTACTTTTGATAGTGTTAATCACCACAAGCAGCCGGTTCTTCTTGGATGTACTCTAGTTGCTGATGAATCGAAGAAGTCCTTCATATGGTTGTTTGAGACATGGCTCAGGGCAATGTCTGGGTGCCATCCCTAGTCGATAATAGCTGATCATGATGATTCCATTCTGCAAGCGATTGCACAAGTTTTTCCTTCGAGCCATCATCAATTCTCAATGTGGCAAATTAAGACAAAAGAACGTGAGCATTTGAGTCCATTGAGTAGTGATTGTAAATATGAATATGAGAAGTGTGTTTATCAAAGTCATACAGTTGGTGAATATGATGCTACATGGGATGCTCTTCCAGCAAATATGGCCTGAGGGAAAATGCTTGGCTGAAGGAAATGTACGAAAAGCGTGAAAACTGGGTTCCACTGTACTTGGGAACATTTTTGCTGAAATTCCTATTGATGGAAGCCTAGATGCCTTTTTAGATCCATATTTAAATTCTCAAACGTCACTTGATGAATTTGTTGTGAGATATGAGCAAAGGTTCGAGCAACATCATGGCAATGAAAGGAAAGAAGATTAAAATTCATTTAACTTGCAGGCATTTTTGCAGATAAATGAACTGATGGAAGAGCAATGTAGGAGGTTTTATAACCTTTCCGTTTTCAAAGTTTTCCAGAGCGAATCAAAGCTCCAGGTATCTGGGTGCCAAGATTCATGAACAAGGGGCCATCAGCAAATGTTTGAATCAGACAGTGTATTGTTTAGACATGCTTTGAGATTGTTCCGGACTCTAGATATTAGGGAGCTTCCATCTCGCTACATCTTACATAGGTGGATGAGGAGTGCTTAGTATGACACTGTACATGATTTTGAATCAGGAGGTAGCTCCCGTGAAATTAAGGCTAAGATGGTCTGGAGTCTTCGTGAAATTGCTGCAAATATGTAGAGTTTGGTGCCACATCTTTTGAGAAATACAAACTTGCTTATGAAATTATGCATGACGGTGGGAGGAAACTTTGCTGGCAGAGGTAAGTTTAGGATAATTTTGTAGTTTGGAGTGCGTCTATAGTTTCTTTTCTAGCAGCCTGACTTTTGTAACTAGAGGGCATCAATTTGTTTTATATGGTGTAAAAACTTTCTCAATTAGAAGTGAAATTATGTGGATATGAAATTGTGCATTCTACTGGTTCTTTTTGTTGGTTTCTTCTGTTTATCTCACCTCAGAGACTAGGGGTAAGGGAGGGTATAAGTTGAGAAGAGTGAATGAAGAACTATGCTTAAAATTTGTACCTTCAGTAGTTTCAAAAGGCAAATTTCAACAAACATCTAGCAGGGGGAAGCCATCACAAGCCCCGATCGTGTGTCTTTGAGAAGCTGACCTGATATTTAATGAACCTGTAGACCTTTGCTCCCCCAAGTTATCCAATCTCTCTCTCTCTCTCTCTCTCTCTCTCTCTCTCTCTCTCTCTCTCTCTCTAGTGTAACTTTGGCAAAAGGAATGGGAGACATGGATGAATCTTAGTTTTGGTCCTGAAGTTAGCGAGAGGCACCTGCTGGTCTGGCCTTTTAATGAGCTAATCATAGTGAAGTTAATGAAATTCGTGAGTTGTGGTGATGTGCATTTCAATCCTCACTCTGGACAATCTTACATGATCATAAAAAGGAAATGCGAAGTTCATCTAATAGAAATATCCGAGTCAATAATCAATGACACTCGAGCACCTCAGTTGCAGTTGCAGAAAGTTACTCAGTGGATGTGATTTTCTATGTGGTAATGATTTTTCCAGCAATATTTGGAAATGCCATATGACATTGCATGATGTGGCTAATCTCTTCTATCATTTTTTCTATTTCATCTTATTTCTTGGCCATACATTTGCAATAGGACATATCATAGCCGACAAACTTCTGTTATTCAACGATGTTGAAATGTTCCACTATATTGGAGTGTGCTGAGTACCTCTCACGGTACAGATTTGAGTATGAAGAGCAATAATGATGCAGACAATGCAAAATGAAATATCTCACAGAAGTATAGTAGAAACTCAGTCGTATGTGTGATACTGGCTCATGAAGCAGCAAATTTGCTCTTTAAGATGCACAAGTAGCTCTTTAATAGATATCTGTCCATTAGCACTTAAATATATAAGAAAACTAGGGCAGTCATAACTGTGCTGGCAGATAGATTTGTCCTAATGGCAAGAGGATGAGCTTCTTCTTGTTATAGCAAGTTGGGCTACTCTCACCAGGGGAAACCATGAGAGAATATGTGGCCAAGGGACCAAGTTGGCAAATATAGCTAGCTTAAAGTTAAACCATTGATATATAGCTTAGACTTCTGAGGCCAAAGCTGATATACAACGCCTGTAATTAGAAAAGATTCAGAACTGCATCAATTGAGATTTGCCCGATCGAGTGCTACATAGAGTCCATGTTCATATGATATATGACAACCTCTAAAAACTTTAGGAACACTTTGGTATGGTATGATATGTTAACGTTGTCTCCAGATGCCTTGACTTGAAACCTTGAGCTTGAATATTATTTGAGATCTGAACATGCCTAGTGCTTTGTAAAAATCATAGAACAAGAATAAATCAGGATCACCCCTAGTTAAATTCAAATTATATTTTCTTTTTCAGTTGTATCCTCCTGACGAGGCTTGATACACTTCAACTGAAACTTGCTGAAATCATACAAAGAGAACAGAATTCTCCTTATTTTCGTGAATTTTTCTTTCAAGGCAATTTCAGAGTGTTTTTTTTTATTGTTGGGTCACTGTCCGTGCATATCTTTAAGAGCATCCTAGTAAAGCAGGTGACTAATACCATTCTGAGGCTTGAGTTTTATGTGGTTGTAAGTGAGAAAGAGTTTTGAGCAGAAAAAGAATAAGAACTTGAAAGGACATTAAAGCAATGTTTTGGTGAAGCTTTTTTCCTAGAGTTGGCTCAGAGCAGCTTGCATCGGCTGTGTCTGAGAAAGGTATTGCCTACTTGTCCAAATCTGTTATGGGTTAGGATAGTTTAAGACTTTGGAGTGATCCGTCTGTACTTCATTTTCTTTTGTTTTTCTTTACCTTTAGCAACATAAAATGCTTCGAAGTTCATTTGTTTTAATTTCAGTTTATACTTCTAAAGGAATTTGTAGGAGTTAGCAGCCGTGGCCTTCTTAGAGTAATTGAATAGGCAAGACATGATCTTAGGGTTGTCAAGATGATTACAATAACTACTTGTTGGAAGATAATGGCCCCAGTCCTGCTGAATGCCGCTCTTTGGGGTCATCTCTAGTCCCTCTTACCATGAAAATTGTTTGGTTGTGCTCAGTGGGGAGACTATCATGAGCCCGTTAGATTAGTCGGGTGCACTGGAATGCCAAACACCAAATTACAGAACACTAACAGAGAATCAAAAAGAAACATGTCGCAATTTTTTTAACTGGAAAATCCTATGAAGCATGTAATTAATCTCAAGCATCATTACTGATGTTGACCTAGTATTTGGTATAAATTTCACCAATACAAGACTGATTGAGATGGATGAGTCCAATGAGAAATTATGGCGGATGGTGAATGAACATGGTAAAGCTTTGACACATTGTAGAGTTAAGAAATTAGTGCTTTGGGGGGGTTGGTCGTAGGGATGAGACCTGGTCTTAATTTCGGGGAGTAGAAAAAAAGAAAAAGGTGAGGTTTCTATTTGAACATGACAATATTGTAGAGTGAATGAGCTTTTGAAAGAGTTGGTCAAGCTTGTGGGGATTATATGACGAGAACTTTATTAATGAACATTGCAGGTTTGAGTTTAGTACCTGGACAAGGATTTAGACGCTCTCGTGCATCAGGTATGATTGTACATTCCTTTCCGAATTCATACTGGGATGCCGATCGAGAGTACTGCATTATTTTCATCTTTGTATTCTAAGACGATCTACTGCATTATTTTATCTTCCACTGCATAATTGATGACAAAAATAACTTGTATCTAAAGAAAAACATGGAGTCTCTCTCCCCCCCAACCATTATGTGCAATTTTGCTGTTATTTTGTGGTATCATACTAGATTTTTGCGACCAGTCACGATTCACTACATTGAGAACTTTTTAGTTAAGACTCATGCCCATTCTGTTTTCTGGATGGATGATTGAAGTAAGTTTTTAAGAAAAATTGCCTGAAAAGTTAGGAAAATAAGCAAGAAGTTTCTTTTTCCGTGGGCTCATAATTTCGACCCGAGATACAATACCTACAGATGTAAATGGACTTGCTGCTAAAACAACGACCTAAAAAATCGCATCGCCAATTCATTGATGCTCTGTTTGTTTCCACGCCCTACACATGAAAGCGTTCTATTAGTCGATTCCAGTATGATGATGCAAAAATTGTAGAGATCAATAGATGGTCTTTAGCAGCCGAAGAAAATGTCATCTCGGTAAAAAATTTTGGGTATCCCGAGACCAAATTATGACATCAATCTCATTCATCGTGTGTGTCCTTCCCCTTTATTGCATAGCATAATCGTCACTCTCTAATTTCCGCACAAGAAAAAGGGAGCGACACTGCTGTCTTTCAAGGAAGAAAGAAACTCCAAACCAATCTCACCACATACCAACTATACCAAAAAAACGTAGATATATGTGCCAAAAGCTAATACCAATAGAATTAGCCCAATAATTCGCACGTCGAAGTTGCTCCTTTTATGCGTCACCGGGAAAGGAACCTGGAAGGTTAAAGAAAAGGAGGGAATAAATCGCAACTCGTGATAATTATCTCTCTATGTGATCGGGCACTACCTATGCACATTTCGTAAGTATCACCTTTGCTAAAATCAATTAACCAAACTTATACAGCCAAAGCAAAATACTTGTATTAATAGATCAAGATATTATTCTCAACAATGCAACTTTGCATAAAACATAAGTAGATAGTTGATGGAATGACGGACCAACAATAGCTTTATTTTCCTTGGTTATATATGGATTGTTCATCAAATTTTGTTTGGACATAATAACATGTGATTATATTGTTACATGAGTCCATTGTATGTAACTCATAATTATGTCCAATTATCTATCTAGATAGAAACAATAAATTCACACGAGTATCTATAACAGGTCATAACCTCTGCGACAATATATTGTAACTAAGGATTCTTTAGTAGTAGCATGCTTATTTTCTCGATTGGCAGATACATATGTTAGTCAGTTTATCCATACTTCATTAAAAAAAGATGAGTACTCAACTAGTAAATTCTGACATTACGGGCGAAACATTGTGTGACAGCTTATGACAACCCTTCACAATGCCGTGAATAACTTACAATGAGAATAGATTTGGCTATGAGACATTGAGCAAAATCTTACGACACTTTATAGCACCTCTCCACAGGACCTCCAATAAGTTTCAACAAGAATAGTGGGATTTTGTATATTATGGAGAATGCCAATTAAATTTTCACCAATCGATTTATTTGTCCTCTTGAATTTAATTTGTCTTTCAAATTGATCTAATACAATTAATTTGAAACAAGCTTTAGTTTTTTTTTTTTTTATTATAACACAATAAATGAAAGTCATGATAGATCTTGGAGGCATGAGTCGTAAAAAGGTTGTAAACCCAGTTATGTCGGATCATGCATCAGCTCAATTCTATCCTATGAGCATGTTACAATCTGTCTGCTCATTTGCATTTTTTTTTTTTTGGTCAATCGATCACTATCGGGTTTGAGATGATCGCCATCGAGATGAGAAAAATGGATGAAACAAATTATAGGCATCGGAACATCGGCTATGTACATCATAGAAAGTTCTAAACCTTTTAGCTTGTTTTGAAACTCAGTTTTATTGGGTCAGGTTTAAGACCCATTACATGAGCAATAAGTTGAAATCTGTAAGTTAAGATCGAAATCGCGCTGATTACGATGCATTCCCTCTAAGCTTACAACCTATTACAAGCATAATACTTTAAAAATGACGAGGTAGCGATGGAAATGCCCGTTGGCCACAAACATTTCCTTCCAGCTTATGACTAATTACAAGTGACGTTATTGAAAATCAGCAAGTTATGACAGAAGAGGCCTTCCTCACGAAATGTTTGCTCTAAGTTGACGACTTTTTACAATACACCTATTTACAGTCTTTGGTTTTGGGGACATGTGGAAGCATCATTTCGAATTTTGACAATCATAACAAGTTGTAATTTCAATTATGTATATCCGTAATATTAGAATAAATGTGCCAAAACAACAAATTATTTACATGGTAACAAGTTATCAATCCTATTAGGTTGCTTTGTAACTAAGACCAATTTGTCGGTGGGTGCAAGAAAATTAAGAGTATTAAGTATAAAATTAATTTTTCGTTAAGGAACGAGTGAACTTATTTTTAAAATAAAATATGAAATTTCAGGCGGAATTGCCAGAAACGCAAAAAATATAAATCATTAAAACATGACAACATGAAATAAAGAATCAAACAACACATACAGTATGACAATTCTTCAAATAGCGAAATATTGCGGTTATTTCCCATTTTTAATAAAGCTTTACTAGTTATAATTTAGAGGGATACTTTAAGATTAAGATGTTTAATGGATCTTTAACTTTGCATCTCTTTATTAATGTGTAACAGGCTTTTCTAAATTAGCATGTAAGACTCCTTATTTAATGAGACGTTATTGAATTCCTTATAGGGACGGTATTTTGCCAACCATCCATGTAAACTTCCAAAGAAGTTGGACTAATTTAATGGGATGTTTGTTAGTCCCATAGATACTGGTAGTTTTACTAACCACACACCTGTAAAATGTGTAAGAACTTGCTAACTTATAGAGATGTTTGGTAAATTTGTTATAGCATCAATATTTTACGAACCACACTTGTAAAATTTAATTGAAGTTGATAATTTTACTAATTTATTAGAATTTCAATAAATTCACTATTGTGTTGGTAGTTTAGTACTCAATCTTGTAAAATTTTAAAGAAATCGGTTAAAAAATGGAATGTTGGCAAATTCCTTATAGGGTTGGTATTTTGTGTAAATTTTAAAGAATGTGGTAATTTACTAAATTATTAGGTATAAGTAAATTCCTTGTAGTGCAAGTTTTTTACTAGAAATAATGGCAGTATTTAAAAAAAGTTGGTAGCTTACTCGTTGGAATATTGATAACTTTCTTGTGTGGGTTGATACTTTAGTAAATTCACTTGTAACGGTTCAAAAAATGTTGATAAAGTACTAACTTATTGCAATGTTGGTAAATTTATTATAGTGTTGGATATTTGCTTGTGATATCGGTAAAATTTAAGAAGAGTTGGTGATTTATTAAGTCATTTGAAAGTTGGTAAATTCCTAATAGTATTAGTGATTTCCTAACCGGTCACTTGACCTTTGAGTTACCGGTCATACTTTTTTTTTTTTTTAGTCAATAATATCATAAATTTACCAGCAATTTCATAAATCTATTAACAGCAGAAAATTTTGCAGTTTTTTCCCTTAACTGCACCCAAGAATCGTCTAAGAAGTCCAATTTGCGTATCTTCTCATCCATATTTCAAGAGAAACACCTATCCTACTTCTCAAATTTTTCTGACTGCTAAACACGGCAAGATAGATAAGTTAGCTCTGTTAATTATTTGTTCTATTGTTGAATAAGACAGTTGAATAGGTTTGAGGAAAAGAAAAGATACCTGAGTAACTTTCAATCCTGTAGAAGCAAAATGGTAGATATTGCCAAATTTCTGTATTTATACTGCACTTTCCAAGGGGATGAGGACATTTCTTTGCCTCACAGAGAAAGGGATTGCCGAGCTGCACAGACAAACTTGCGCAACCCCTAGGATTGCTGTCTTTTAATACTTCCCCCAAAGTTCTCTTGATAAGACATTGGAAGAGATGAAGCAAACTAGTGCATCTCACGTTTACTGAATCAGAAGTCAATCTGCCTTTCATTTAAAAGAAAGTCAAACATGCCAAATGGAATGAGTTCGGCATATGACAACATCGAAAATTTGGATGAATTGCGCTGAAATATCAAAGTGAGCAACAATTCGAAAACAGGAAGATGTCCACGATGCTAAAGGGTAATCGTGAACTCAAATGCGCAAAATGTTGAGACTACTTGCAAATGCAGGATGAAACCAATGTAAAAGAGAACAGGTCTGAGCTTGGACACCTAATTTTATCTCCCTCTGGGAAGCCTTGCTTACATGCGGATCTTCTCTCTCCTTTTTTTTTCGCCTTTGGTCAGTAAATTCGGATCTTCTCTCAATGACCTAAATCTGGAGGAAAGGGGGTTCACAGTCTCTCAGCTTGTAGGTCCTCCCTGATTTGATGAATGCATTTGGCCGTTCTTAACCAGCAACTTCAATGCTAACTTCTGAGCAGCAATGGCCTCGGCCTCAACGGTGGGCTCCCATAAAATTGCAGTTTCAGCAAGTAATGAGGTCACGACATACGGTTCATTTTTGAGGCAAGATGCCTGTCTTCCAAGTAACCTGTATCATTTTAAGCCATTAATTGACTTAGTAAGGAAGGTGAACTTTCTATGTTTTATCAAAAATATTCAAAAATAATGGAGAGTTTTCTGAGGCACTAAAAGAACTGAGATGTCCAAGTCTTAATTTCAATAAAGTTCTGTAAATACTGGATTAATAAGGGCTTGTATCAAGATTTATATTTGTTTAGTAAGCAAAATTGGGGGAATGCTTTATGAGGGTTAACAGTTAAAAATTCTTTCATAGCAACAATCATAGAATCAACTAAGATCAAAATGAACAATTACTTTCCATGGACTATTTTTTTTCCAATAATGTTCTTTGAATGATCCATGGAAGTTAAGGGTCTTCGATTGATACTCAGATAAAGCACAAAAAGGAACTGGTATGGTCATTGTTATAGTACCTTTTCCTTGCTTCTCAGTGTCACGGCCACACAGAATGAGCAACCACGATTGGCAGCTACCTGCATAACCGAATTCAAGTAATTCAGGCATCACAAAATTCAATTTAATGAGCAAACTTTGAATTTGACTAGCAGCTTGTGCGCTTCTTCTGAACATTACCCAAGAAACTGAGTCCCTGTTGGTTGTTTCATGCTTTCCCATCAACCTTCTCCCATTTCCTTCTCTGTAGGTGCTTATGTGCTCTTCGTGGTGAAATAAGAGATTCAGAGTTGCCTTCTTTATCACTTCAAAGCCTCCCTCTTCTGCCATGCTTTTTGTATTGCAGAATAGACGAGAAGCACACTTCTAAATTCCTTCAATGAACAAAAATATTTAATCAAGTCCACGTTATATCTTTGGTGTCAACCTGTAGTTAGTGTGACACCTACACCAGTCCAGTCAACCTGCGAAGGAACATAAATATTTTTTATTAACTTTGGGATAATATGTTGCTTATGGTGATCGTAAAGTCAGCTACCGGATTTAAACGTGAGGACAACACCAGCTTGCTCATCTCCGTTATATAAGCAACATAAACAACTAAGTATTTGACTACTGTAGAAAATGTCTATATGCACTTATTTTGTTTGCCGTTAATGGCATTCCATTATTTTCTTTGAGCAAGTAATTGAAATTTCACCTCAAGAAGGTTTCTTGAACACCATATGTGATCTACTGCTTCAATTCCCACTCTTCGTCCCACTTGGTAGTCTTACTACAGATTAGAAGCCAGTGTTGACGGCAACTGTTCTATGCTTTTTTTCCCCCTTCCAAAACAACAGGCAAGATGAAGGTCAGATATGGCCTGGCCCGGCATCACCTCTCCATTGGTGCCACTAATTTTGACACCGGCATATAAGCAAGCCTTGTAGTGAGCATTGGATATGTTTCAGCCAAATGACTTATCAGCCCTAACACCACAATATAAGGCCCCTATATGGACATAAAGCCTTATTTCATTACAAATTTTCCTATCAACTTAGCCTATACCCATCAATATATAGGGAAATTCTTGATGAAACAATTTCTCACCTGGGGACCTGGATATCCACCAACAGGCAAACCTAATGGCCGTTGAACATTTGTCTGCAGTAGGGTGTTTTCTTGCTCATCCCATACCTAATGGGAACATTTAGCCAAAAATCATGAACCTGTCCATTTCAAAACTTTCTAGTACACGATAGAAAACTCATGTTTTTGGATCTCCTACCACGAAACTTCATTGATAATGGGTTACTGAAAATTTCAGCAACCCTAGCACGTATCTTCTTTGGGATCGGCTTGCCAGCAGGTATGTTTGAATCGCAAATAGTCTACAGACGAACAATAATTCTCCATAAACTAATTGAAACGCATTTCTCGTTTGATTAATCTGTTCAGATGATAAGATGGATGAACAATTTTTGACAACATAATTCTTGTTTCAGGGATGATTACCAAGATATTGTTGCCATCTAGGAAAGGATACTTAAAATTTCTTGAGGGCTGTTAAAAAATCATGAACTTGATGAAATGATGTGACGGTAAATATAGTAAGATAGTTTCAGGTTTATGTCATCTTACCATATGATCACTTCACTATCCTCCCCTGGAGCTTGACTAGTATTTGATCCATCCTAGTTCCACTAGGAAAGTTCATATGGGTGCTCAACAGATCTAGGGATCATCCGATTATTCAGGGATCAAAAGATCAATAGCATGTAGCACGTAACAAGAAAAACACTACATATTTTATTGTCACCATTCATACCCTTAATTTGCTGCGCAAATCTATGCCAGAACATCTGATCTTGTCTCATTGTTAGACTAACATTAAAATGTGAAACACGATTTGCTAACATAGAAAATGGGGGGAAAATGGCGTCAATTGTTGAATGTGCATAAAATATATGACATACATTTTCTGTTAGAGATTGAAGAAAAATGCAAACTTATAATCTCAGTACAGAATAGTTCTAGCATTGTTCATCTTTTTGTGCACCGGACTTAAGGGTTTTAAGCATGAAAACGTACCAAATGCATTATGCAATTATCATATCGGTGCGCATCACGTCCAAGTTGAGAAGACTCTCGAGCTTGGAGTAGTATTGTTCTCGGATTTCAAAGCATACACCCTGAACTTAGAAAAGCTCTTGGTGTTTCCACTCCTCTTTTTTTTTTAGCAAGAGAGAATTCCATGTGTTTTCGCTATCATGGGACTGGCGGTCAATGAGCTCTTTGTGATCCTCATCTAGTATTGTGTCATCAATGCCAAAATCTGCACCATTTTTGCCTTGTCTGAAAATTAAAGTAGCGTGAGTCATAGACATATCAACTGAAACAAAAAATATGGGTGCTTAATCTCATGGAAGATGGTTCAAACAACGAGCTCTATTTGTATGACTTGACCTTCTGGTATGCATGGGAGCTTAATTCTGAAAAGATAAAAAAATGGACTGGGTACTTTAAAGAAAGGGACTCTCCAGCAAGTGCCATACCACTTTTTGAAGACTAGTTTTAAGTAGGAAAAACTTACATTTTTGAAGCATAAATAGCTAGTCTTATTGATTGCCCTAAGGATACCACCACATTCTCTTTGAAAAATTAATTAAAAACAGTGGCATAACTATACTTCTCCTTTTAGAACCATTTCAAGGTTATACTCAAGCCTCATTCCCAAAAGAGCTTGTGAACAAGTAAAAAACTGAGGATTGTTACACAGTCGAAGGAAGCAGACAACTATAGTTTTAAGAGATTAACCAACTTCCCAAGGATCAATCAGTAAACACGTTATTCTGATATTTTATTACATATAATGGATGATCAACTCATGAATCTTGACAGTGCACCAAATTCTTTTCTCTCAAAATCAAAAGCAATCACATTTAAGTACTTTCTTCTTTCACAAAATTGGCACAATTGCAAATTACTCTTGCCAACAGCTCTGGCAAAAATATCTATCAGATATTGCCAGGACAGAGCAAGACTACCGAACATAATAATAATCAGCATGACCAAGTTAAGTCACATAACAAGAAAAATCTGAGACAAGAGTGCATACAAGAGAAATCGATTCCACACGAAGTCCACAACATAGACTTAAAATTGGTAGTGATTGATTTAGTCATCAAAATAAACGATAGCAATGAGTACTTATTTGTCCATTCATTCTGCCTCACACAGCTTGCATTTCTTTTGCAGACACTTTTGTCACAAAGAGATGAAGTCCATGTCAATTGTCAACCAAACAAAATGAATAGGACAATCTTGCGGTGATTAACACGGAGGTCATAGATTAGACTCCCAGTCCAACGGTCATAAGACCTATTTTAATGTCAAACAATTGCTCAATTGCTTAAAATGATGCCCAAATCGGCAAAGGATTTACCTGAGAACCTCTGCAGAATGGTTGAACCGCAAACCAAGAATGTGCATTTTTTTCAAACTCTTCACATAAAGACTTCAGAAACTGTGATATTATACAAAACAATTTGCAGCTTTTAGTCTTCCCAATGTTGCTGTCAAATGCTAACAATGAGATCACTTCTCTATCCTCCCTTGGAGCTTGACCACTACTTGATCCATAGTAATTCCACTTTGAAAGTTCAGATGGGTGGTCTAGGGATCGCCTGATTTCAGGAATTAATAAATCAGTAACATGTAGCGTGTAAACAGGAAAAGCACAACATATTTTATTATCGCCAATCATACCCTTGATTTGCTGGGTAGATCTATGTCAGAACCTCTGATTCTGTGGGAACACATTTGAGATAAAGTTATTTTTAAGGGAAGCAAACTAGAAGCCGTTCTCTAGAAAAACATTTCATCACCTCATCTATGAGAGTTTTCCATAAGTGTGCAGGCATTTTGCTCCTTGTGAAATCAAATAAGCTAATTGCAAACTATATCTACAGCATGAGTCACAAGCCAGATTTAATGAGCTTAGAATTGGATGAAGAAAAGTATGAATTTTCTTAATTTTTTTCGCATGTTCAGGAATAAAGCAATGTCCAAACCTTCTAGCGATCTGTCTCTGTGCCCCAGTTAAATCATGTAGTGTTGATAGATACCTTTATCAACTCTATCCGCAGGATATGAAATATCTCGTACCAGTCCTCGCCTACATCTTTTTGGCACCTCTCCTCCAATTTTGGGCAACCTGCAATTCTTAGGTGAGTACATAATAGTTCTAGTACTGTTCATCATTTTGTGCATCGCACTTAAAAGGTTTTAGTGCATCCAAACATACCAAATGTATTGTGCAATCATCGTGGAAACATCCAAGTTTAAAAGATTCTCCAGCCTGTAGTAGTATCTTCTCGGACTTCAAAGCATACGCCCTGAACTTAGAAAAGCTCTTGGTGTTTCCACTCTTCCTCTGTTTTAGCAACAGAGAAATCCATGTGTTTCATTCATGGGATTGGCGGTCATGGACTTCTTTGTGATCTCCATCTAGCATTCTATCATTGATGCCAAAATCTATGCCATTTTACCAGCCTGAAAAATAAAGTTGTGTAAGCAACAGACATATCTACTAAAACGGAAAAGTGGGGAGCTTAATCTCATGGAAGATAGGTCAAACGACAAGCTCTATTTGTATGACTTGGCCTTCTGGTATGCATGAGAGTTTAGTTTTGAAAATATAAAAGAATGGACTGGGTACTTCAAAAGAAAGGGTCTCTTTAGCAAGTGTTAGCAACTTTGTCCTAAGCTTAATCTTATGAAACCGCTTTTTGAAGACTAGTTTCAAGTGGGAAGAACTCTTGCATTTTCGAAGCATAAATAGTGAGGTTTAAACACAAACGCCATGAACAATTCTACACAAATAGGTCTCGATAGATAGATAGATAGATAGATATATTTACTCTTTACTTAATTTGCACGGAATATTTCTATAAAACGAAAGTGGAAAGAAATCAAGAAGATGGAAGAGTTAAAGCAACTTAAAAGTAAAAACCACCAATCATCAAATACAGAGCATGATGATCCAAAACCAAAATGCCATTAATAATTTGAAATAGCAGCCACCGGCCACACATCATAATCGTTTTTAGAGCTGCAAGAGTCCAGTTCGACAAGCCAAATCAGCAAACCCGGCTCATCTTCACCAGATCAAGCAATGAATCAAAAGACACAAAAATAAATTCATATGACGCCAAGCCGATGTACTGAACTCCGCTCAAGAGCCAGAATAGAGCGATAAATTCTCTAAAAGCACCAACAATTCAACGTCAAAAATTGCATGCTGAACTAAGTGGGCCTAATCACGTCACAAACCCTTCTCTCTCTCTCTCTCTTCAGCGATATGTCCATGTCCCCCAAAATCAAATCAAGTATTCGAAAAATTATTCATGTAAAAATCTAGGAAACAAGGTCCCACATACCTTCAGTGAAGAAAATTAGGGCTAGATCTACCATCCCAATCGTATGTTCGGGATATGAGCAATCTTGTCCCAGTCCTCGCCTGCATGTCTTTTGCAACTCTCCTCCAATTCTTCGCATTCGGAGATGGTTAGGTAAGTAAGGGATGTGAGCCTTCGCATTGCTTCAGGAAATGATGTCAACGAGGAGCACCTAGAGATGTCGAGATTTTGAAGTGATTGAAGGACCTCAATCTGCTCTGGTATATCCTTTAAATTGCGGCATCCCCAAATTCTAAGAAACTCGAGATTGCGAGCCTGTAGAAGCCACTGTGGAAGAGATGTCAGTTTGGGAAGGTCACAGATTTTCACGAAGCGGAGACTCGGAAGGCCTCCATGGAAATCCGAGATGTTGCCACTATTGTCTTTGGATATATCCAGCTCCTTGCAGTCGAAGAAAACTAGGTCAGTAAGCGATGCAAGCCTTCGCATTCCTTTAGGTAATGATGTCAACGAGCGGCACTTGACGATCACAAGCTGTTGAAGTGATTGAAAGGCCTCGATTTGCTCTGGTAATGCCTTCAAACCACAGCTGTCAATTAGGAGAAGCTCGAGATTGCTGGCCTCGACAAGCCACTGTGGGAGAGATGTCAGTTTGGGAAGTTTATCGATCATCACAGAGCGGAGACTCTGAAGGCCTCCATGAAAATCCAAGATGTTGCTACTTTCGTCTTTGGATATAACCAGCTCCTCGCAGTCCCTAAAAACTAGGTCAATAAGGGATGCAAGCCTTCGCATTCCTTTAGGTAATGATGTCAACGAGCGGCACCTCATGATTTCAAGCCGTTGAAGTGATTGAAAGGCCTCAATTTGCTCCGGTAATGCCTTCAAACCACAGCTATCAATTTGGAGAAGCTCGAGATTGCTGGCCTGGACAAGCCACTGTGGGAGATATGCTAGTTTAGGAAGGTCATTAATTCGTACATAGCGGAGACTCTGAAGTCCTTGGAAATCCAAGATACCGTCGCTTTCATCTTTGCATAAATCCAGCTCATCACATTGACCGACAGAGAGATCCACGAGCTTGGATAGGTGTCGCACACGTTGGCCAACTATGTTATCCCCAAGATGAGAAGTCAATGGCATGGCTTTCAATTTCTTACAGTTAAAAATAATTAATTTCAATAGACTAGGAAACGATGGTGTTAAAGTGGACGAGTGACCAGACTCGATGTATTCCAGTTCAGCCAGCCCCAAAATCAGTAAACTCTTGAGGTGAGGTAATTGGCCTAGTGGAGAGAGACGTTTACATCTTCCACAGTCTTCAAACACTACCTCAACTAAATTTGGCAAGGAAGACACGAGGCTATCCATCATCCATCTTGGAAAGCTCTCACCTTCATATCCAGTGATTGTTAACTCCTGCAGATTTGAGGGCGGTTGCAGTCCATCCAATAGAGCTTCAATTCTAGTCCCAGTCCCAATTACTACATCATTAGTATTGAAACCACCCCATTTAAGTTTCAAAGATTTCAAAGACCGCTTCCCTGTCAAGTTTGCAGCCTTGTATTCCTCTATTGTATCAGTTACATGTCCCAAATTTTCAATGCAAAGGCTTTCCCGGATGTTATTAAGCCCATATAGCTCCCCAAGTTTGCCATAATTCTTAGCACAAGCTTTGCCTTTGGGCAAAATGAAGCGGTTCAGCCTACATAGAGAACTCAATTGCCCTAGTCCACGGGGAACATAACTAAGTATCGGAATGTCTCCTATGCCTAGATTTCGAAGGCTAACTAATTTCGTTATACCCCTTGGTAATTCTCCAAGGTAATGACAACCATCGAGATTAAGCGTTTGCAAATTCTGCAATTCCATAATGGAGTTAGGAAGCCTATTAAGCTGCATATTGTAAGAGAGATCAAGATACGTGAGATACTTCAACTTACAGATGGACCTTAGCAGCTTCTCGACAAATGTGTCATGTAGATACAAGATGTGCAACCTTTTGAACCTTAGCACAAGTTGGCATAAATATGCTTCACTTATTATTCTTCCCTTCAAAAAAATTAATGTTCTCAAGCGACTTGCCTCCAAGCGTGGGAATGGAAGGCGAAGGTCACCCACAAATATATGACGAGTTCTTCTATCTATGGATTTTGTGTCATTCCCTACCACACAACACTCATTACCTGCAACCAAACAAGCTAGATCATGCATCAAATCATGCATCTTGCAAGTCTCCCTTTTCGTGCGTCGATTTTTTTTAAAATCTTGAAAGAAGTTACTCGAAAGTAGATTCATGAAATATTCATGGGCAATGTCTTCTAAAGGCTCACTTGTATTTGATGGCTTGATAAATCCTTCTGCCACCCAAAGATCGACCAAAGTCTGCTTATTTATCTCATGATCTTTGGGAAACAATGAACAAAAAGCGAAACATCGTTTTAAATGTGAAGGAAGATTGTCGTAACTTAGCCTAAGAACTGATATTATTTCTTTTTCACTTCGACATACTTCTAGGAGCTTATAATCTTTGAAATGTAACCATTCGGCTTTTGTTTTCTTAAATAGTAAGCTTCCAACAGTTCGAACAACCAATGGAACACCAGAGCACCTTCTAGCTATCTCTTCACCAATAGGTCGCAAGTCAGGATCTTGTGTCTCCTCTCCTTCTGGAAAAGCCATTTGCATTAATAAATCGACAGACTCCATTTCAGATAATCCCCCGAGAAAATGAGGTGAAGTAGGGCAGGTGATATTCGCAACCGAACGAAGACGTGTAGTTATAAGGATCTTGCTTCCTCTAGCACCTCCCACCAATAATGTTTTCAATTTGCGCCATTTTTCTGGTTCTACATCCCAATAATCATCTAAAACTAAAAGATATCTCCTTCCATCAATTCTTTCCCTCAGTTTATTTTGTAACTGTTCAATCCCATCATGATTCAGTTCCTTCTTCGTCACACAAGCTAAGATATTTTTCACTATTTTTTTCATGTCAAAGTCCTCAGAGACACATACCCACATTTTCAATTCAAAATGTTCACTGACCATCTTATCATTATATACACGTTGAGCAAGAGTCGTTTTTCCAAGCCCACCAATACCAACTATTGGAAGGATGGAAACATTCCCTTTCACGTCTGAATCCAATAAAAATTTCTTAACGGTCTCCTTATCATCATCTCTCCCTATAATATCGCCCTCACATGCAAAGGAATGCGTCTCTTCTCTCTTCCTCCACTCTCTCTCGGGGAGCGTGTTCAAGTCGAATTTCCTGTTAGCCTCAATGGTTTCTATTCTTTTCTTCACTGCTCTTACTCTGTAACTCATCTTCAATATAAAAGCAACCTGGTTTGAACCAGAGAAAAATTTCCTTACCTCCTTGAACATTTTTTTGTGGCCTCTCAGTCCTTGTGGCGTAGCTTCTACATTGTATTCTTCAAGCACGTCCAGTGCGTCATAAAAAGCGCCCTTCAGTCTATCAACCCAATCTTTGATTTCGCGACTCTCGTCGTATCGCTCCTCTGCATCATCCAGTACAGCTTGAAGTGTGGAGACCGTTTCCCTAAGTGCCTCGAGTTCATGCTTGTCGCCCCACAACTTTCCAATATTTTCTATTGCTTGAGCAGCTAGAATAGCAACGATCTCTCCCGCAATGCTAGAAATGAGAGCTTCTGCCATTTTTGTTCTCGGTTTTGCTTTTTCTTTGTCTCTTTATGGATCAGAAGATACCAGTACGATCGTTCCAAGGCTATAGGCTTCTCAAAACCTAGGCTTCTCAAAACCTGTACAAGAAGTTTAGGTTGACATGTAAGGGGGATGCATGATAACCACAAATTTCTGTTCCAGAAACAATTTCTCGAACAAAAATCCGTTTGATAAACCTATTCCGTTTTTCAATTTCTGGAATAGATTTATGTTCCAGAAATTGGCCTGGAACAGAAATCAAAAATCAAAAATTTTCTCATCGTTCGTCAACCGGTCCTTCATCCGTTGCCGTCGACCACCGTCCATAAGTCGCCAACCGCCCGCCGGCCCCCGCCGCCACCGCCGCCATCGATCGCCATATAAATTATTTTTATAAATATCATTTTAAAATGAAATTTATTCGAATAAATAAAATGATACTTATTTTTATTTTTACGAATAAATTTAAAAAAATCCTTAAAAATAAATAAATATCATTTTAAAAATAAAAATTACTATAAAAAATCATTTATTCATTTTTTATCATAAATATTATTTATATTTTTAATAAATAAATTTAATCGAAATAAATTTAATTAAATATCATTTTATTACATATAAAAATAAATATATTCATTTTATTCATTTAAAAACTAAAATAAATTTATTAAAAATAAATAAATTTTTTTATTTATCATTTTATTTTTAGTTTATTACAAATAAAGTAAATAAATTTATTAAACGAATTGAAGAAATTATCGGTAATCGCCGCCGCCGTCCGAAATGAAGAAATTTTGTGTCGGTTATCAAACGAATTTATATTTTTAGAGTAGAAATTTTGTGTTGTTATCAAACGGTTATTTTTGTTTAAAAACTCTTCTAGAAATAGATATAGAAAAATCTATTTATGTTCGAGTAACTATTTCTAATGTAAATTTTGTCATACACCCCGTAAGACTAATCTAATTTTCAACTTCTTCGACCGACTCATGTTATTGAAGATAGGAATTCTCATCATCCATGCAAGAAAAGAAAATCAATAATGCATATGGGACCCACCGAGGTCTGCGATTGGTTTGTCCACATCATGCCTAATTGTAAGCTGTTATTAAGAATTAAATCTAGGTGTAGTTATTGGTGCAAAATTCCAGATGAAAATGACTTTCCCCAAGAATCAATCTTTTCAAAAGAAGGAAGCTCGGCTTTTTCATCTATTTTTTAAAGGATTTATCTTGCAACAGTTTCATAAACCACCCCACAACTCGGCTTTCGTTGGATAGAGACTCCCGAAATTTCAAAAATTGCATTAATTACGTTACAGCTATTCGGAGAGGGTTAAAGAATTTCTATATTTTGGTCGACTGATGATTTACTAGATTTTGTTATAATATCATTCAATGAAAGGTTTTGCTTTGTCAACATTTTTGTTTGAAATTACTATTTTTAGTTCGAGGCTTCGTTCTAAAATTTCATTTCAAAGGATAGCCAATCGTTCTCTAAATTCTTGGGATGTAATTGATGTATGACAAAGTTGCTATCGAAACTTACGTGAGGTGCGAACTGTTATAAATTAGGGTATATTGACATACACACGCAATATACATTAGTATAGAGATTCTTTCCGTGAAAATAGAAAGTTCTGTATGCGTGGGTAGCATGATCAATTTGTTATCGCCTTGATATGAACACTATACCTTTCAATTCGAAACTCTTCTTCATGTTGTTATGGGACATTATTAATATTATTTTCAAACATTCCAATTTGATTAGGAAATTTCACTCTCCTCGCAAATCTCTCAAATTTAATTGCTTTCTCTGAATAAATACTTCTATACATTATCATTTGTTCCTTATTTTTTCCTATTCTCTAAATAAATTTCGTGAAAAATTTCTTCCTATACTAGGCAATACCAAAACTTGTCCATTTATGCAACGAGAAATCATATATTTAGGCATTTTATGGATGTCATTTCTTTTTCATAAATTTTAATGCTCCCATCATTTTCTAATGGTGCCGATTTTAATAGTTTCATCACATGCTTTCCTTAGAAAACCATGCACGTTCACCTGCTTTCCTTACAAATCAACGTACGTTCAAATGCATGCCCCAATTGTCGAGTAATAACGTCAAGTACTAAAATCAATTGAGTCTGGCTCTAGAAGATAGAAAAGTATTATAGCTGTCTGGGCAACTTCGGCATCTAAATTCACGTGGCAAAAAACTTTATGTTCATGAATCTCTGCTTTTTTCTAATGATGCCCATCTTTATGGTTTTGTTGTTTAGTAGTGACATCAAAGTATTAAAGTTAACGGGATTTCGATCTTGAGAAGACAGACTGCTATTATAGCTGCCTGGGCAACTTCAAAATCTCACTTCACATGGTAAATGAATTTATGTTCGTGAATCTTTGCATTTGCCCAAATAAATAAGTAAAATGAAAAGAAAATTATGAAGTATCGTGTGAATGAAATAGTTTGAAACATTTTGTGAAAAGAAATTATACATTGGTATTGAAGTACCAATTTGTGGTGGGCTCATAAAAGCAAGCTGATGAGGATGTTTTTTAACTTTTAATTTTAATATGTGCGATGGCAAAACAGCTCTTGAAGTTCGCTAAAATTCTTTTTTTTTTAATTCTATTTAGAATTGGAAGCTGGGGATATTTTATGTGTTTTTATGCGCCCATTTTGGAGAACGCTAATAGCCTAATATGTAAACGTCGAGGGCCACGTTTACACCGTATAAGTCATATCTATAAATCCAAATAAAAGATCTTGATAGTTTCTCCGAGTTATCTTTGTTTCGCTCAAAAATCCTTTTACATCACTCAAGATCACTCATCTTGAGTGATGTAAAAGGATTTTTTTTTCTTTTTTAAATCTCGAAATGTTACGGTCAAATTTGAGCCATATCATAATAGGTAAAAGATCAATGCAAATCAATTGTAATAAAAATTATCGCTCGTGCAATGCCCAGGCTATATTCATCTTCAGAAAAGCACAGAGCTCTCTAATTAGTCTATAAGAAAGCACGAACCTGTCTAATAATGGGCTAACTGACGGTCGACCAACAAAAGCAAAGCCCACAACCCCCAAGATGGCGAGAGACGGAGATAAGGCAGCGTTGGCGAGACCGAGACAGAGGGCGTCCGCAAGACAGGAGAGAGTGAGATTGAGAGTACCACTGCAAAAAGTCAAGAGACTAGAGAGACTGAGAGAGAGAGAGAGAGAGAGAGAGAGAGCCAAATTTGAGTGTAAGAACTAGAAAAGAAGTAGAGTTTAAATAAAAAAAAATTTCAGTATTGGTTTTGCATGAAAACCAGTTCTGCCCGAGAATTAACCTTGCAAAGCTGGTTTTCAGGTAGAGACTGACCGGTTCAAGATATAAAATCAAGAATTGAATTGGTCAAGGCCGGCCCCCATAACTTTTACCCGGGACTGAACCAGTCCTTGAACCATCTTAAAATTAGTCTGGGTCGGTTTGATTCGGTTCTCGAAATGAACCAGCCCGATTGTCCACCTCTAATAAAATGTTCTATTTTGAGTTTTCATTACATAGTTATAAAACTAATCACTCAATTAATAGAAGGGGAAGGGACATCATGGAGCATAGAGTTCCTTTCAGTCTAGATAAAGTAAAAAGTCTCATTCGAAGCAAAGCCCTAGTAGAGTTTTCGAAAAAGTTTTCCCTTTGAGGTTTTGAAAAGCCGACTGAAATTCAATGTGCTCACACCCGATTGCTTGTTAAGCTTCACAGAGAAAAGACGTGTCCCGAAACTGTCTTGTTGAAAGAGCACTTAAAGGTGACACCTAGATTCAAAAATAAATATCACATATATAACAAGTGCAGCTTACAGCACAACCGTGGTAAGTCTATCATTAAGAAGCAGCTTGTTCAGGGTATCAATCCATCCGTAGGACCATTATGATCAATCCAAATAGGTCAATGTCACAGCAACTTGGACTTCCTATTTCTGACTAATACCCAAGCGTCAGCAAATGGCATGAAAGCATGGCAAGATTTAATCACGTAAACTTGCTTAGATTTCAACAGAAAATCAGATCTAGCAAGGATCCTTAATCAATTATGACCATAAATAACTTCTGAAACTTTAACATTCATGTCAAGGCAGCATTATTACACAACTCTTGAAGAATTAACTCCTAGCGGCACTCCAAAAAGGCCATTATCAAACCATAAGAAGTAGATTTGCACTTCCCAGCGATATGTTTGACATGAGGCTTAAGTATGCTGCTCACATTCAAAAGCATCCATCAAATCTAAGTAGAGTCACCTTAGGCTCAATAGACCAAATACACCTTGCATAATAATGAAGGTTGAGCCACATCAACCTTTTACATCAGAATAGACAACTAAATTCATAATTTTCTAGAAAAAATATTGTCGAATGTATAATTTGGTGATTCCTTATGGTTAATGTGTTTTATAATAATAACTACGGTTGCATAATAATGAAGGTTGAGCAACTGTCGGGGTTGCTCATCTTAGTTAGGCAAAGGAGCAATCTGTCACTTAAGCAAAAATGCTAAGGAAAAGTTATTCTAAAAACTGAAAAGAGCAGAAATGCAGAGAAAAACCTACCGTCTCGTCGTAGATCAGCTGGTAGGCCCCCGCCGGAGTCTCCAAGGGCGTCCCGCGTCGCCCTCGACCAGATAGATGGAAGGAGAGAGAGGGTGGGGGTGCAACTGAGGTGGAGGTGGAGGTGGAGGTGGAGGTGGAGGCAGAGGTAAAGAGGTGTGGAGTTAAGGCTGATTGGGTGGCTAGGCGAGTGCGAATAGCGTCGTGGCGGCTGGGCGAGCGAGCAGCCTCCACCGGGGGGACGAGCGGCGTCTAATGGCAGCGTCGACGGCAAGCGGCTGAGCGGCGAGGCGAGCGAGGGGTGACGGCGTCCAGTGGCGGTGTCGAGGGAGGTCCGGCGACAACAAGCACACGGCGACGGCAGTGCGACGGCGACGAAGACACAAGTCTCACAGCACCAACGGCGGCACAGACGGCGCGGCGAAGACGGTGGCGGTCGCGGCTCAACCCACAGCCAAGGGGGGAAGAACTCGGTTATGGCGGAGGCGGTGGCGGTTCGAAGCAACGACGGCCCGGACAGCCGAGCGAGCGGCGGCAACAGGTGGTGACGGTGGCTTGGGGATGGTGGCGGTGGCTCACGGCGACGAGGGGCGGCGCGGACGGCACGACAGCTCGTCGGGCTCAATGGCGAGACGGCTCGTCGGACAAGCGGTGGGTGGTAGTGGTTCAGTGGCCAAGAGGTGGTGGTGAGTAAGGTGTGGGGCGGCGGTGTGGTGGTGGGTGAAGCAGCAGCTAGCAAGAGGAAGGAAGAAGAAGAAGAGAAGAAGAAGAAGGAGGGGGTTCGGCCAAGAGAGGGGGAAAGAGGAGAAAGAGAGGGAGAGAATAAAAGAAAAAAGTTGGGAGGGGCAAGAAGTGACGTGAGGAAGAAAAAGGGAAGAAAAGAAAGAGAGAGAGAAAAAAAAAAAAAGGGAAAGTGGGGAAGATTCGTAGAAGGGGGAAAATCACATGGAGGGAACTAATGTGTCAGGGTTTTTTTTTTTTCTTTTGAACTCTAACCGGTTCTGGTTCCGATTCTCAGAAAAAAGAAATCGGAAATCGAAACCGAACCAAACTGGATTCAGTTCTCCGATTTTCAGTGCTACCCGGAACCATGCTCATTCCTAATATCTAGATAGACAGACCAGGCGCTTTTGGAACTCTCAATATTAAAAGCCAAATATTTGATATGTCAATCATCGTTCAATTTTTTCTTTTTGGTAAAATCAATCATCGTTCATTGATGGTCAACTACCTCACTTATTTCATAAAACATAATGTAGGAACCCTACCTCAATAAAAATCCTCTTAAAAATTAATAAAAGTGTACAACAATAATAGATAGTAAAAAAATATTTAAATGACATTTACAAATTATAAAACCTATGTGTGTGTAAATAATAAATGAGGTAAGTTGATATTGAAGTATTTGTCTAAAAAACATATTCTCATATTAGATGCGATGATTAAGTTTGTTCTCTTTTATTTTGAGGCAATGTTTAGAGCTGCAAGGGAACTATCTCAGGGTGGAGGCTTGTTCAGATTCTAGAATTGGAAATAAAGAAAGTTTTTAATTAATGTAAAGAAAAGTGGAAAGGAATAGAGTTTCGTAAAGATATAGCTCAACCATTAAGCTCCTCATGTCTTACTTTCTCATTATATATATATGCAGTAAAATATAATAAAAGAATGATCAGAGTTTGAAAGATGTTGAAATGTCATTTAATTATCAAAAGATTTTGAAAAAACTATGCATAAATTACCATCAAAATTAACGGTTGTGAAAATTCAAGCCAAAAAAAAAAATTGTAAAAACTTGTTCAAGGCGAGATTAGATTTTATATATATATGAACATAACCTTAAATATTTTGTTGAGGTTTGTGAGTGCGCAAAGGTTGAAACTCAGTAGGTGATAACATTGTCTTACGATTTGATGGTCCTAATTTTTTCTTTTTATCCTTTTTTCCTAACTTCTTTCTCCGAAGGCAACCATAAAAAGTAATATAGGCACCCTCCTCAATCATTGTACAAAAACCTTGATAAGGATAACATAAATGTACAATAACAATACATAATAAAAATTAGGAACATTCTATTAGATTAGATGAGACAATTAAATTCTTTCTACTTTATTATAAAGTAATATATTTAACCAATGTTGTGACAAGTGGGAAGAAATGGAGTTTTGTAATGATGAGGCTTAACTATTATCTTTCAATTATCTTTTTTGTATTATAACTGTAGTTCCTAGATATGAGGTGGAGATTTTGTTGGTATGAGGTGAATCTGGGGTAGACAACTGTGTAAAAAGATAAGACAGGATGAGTACGAAGTGGGTTGCACGTGGTGTACGGAGTGCGGTGAACTCCTTAAGTGCACAATAATAGTGGATAATAAACAATATTTGAATGATAAATAGCAAGTGCAAAACCTATGTCTATATGTATAGATTGAAAAAATTTGGAAATTAATATGTCTAATTAATATTAAGGAAAGTGGGAATGAATGGAATTTCGTAATGATATAGCTCGACCATTAAGCTCTATTCTTTTGTACTGATATAGCTCAACCATTAAGCTATATTCTATCTTACTTTCTCATTATATATATTAGCTTAGTAATGATCTCTTCAGCAATGATTCAATGACAGTTTCCGCCATTTTTGTTCTCTCTCTTTCTCTCTCTCTCTCTAGATTAGAAGATAATTAGTCCAGTGGTTTCAAGTCCATATACTTCTCAGGGCATGTACAACAAGTTTGTGTTGAAAGTAGCATCTCTCATCTGTCATGCATAATAGAAGACGAAGCTTAACTCAATAATGCATTTTGGACCCACTGACATTGATATTTATTGCGTAGATTGGTGTTATCTGACGGTTTTCGATGCCTGAAAGCAAAGGAGAGTAGCACCAAGTTGTGAAAGCAAATTGCGTCTCCAAGGACAAACAACATTTTTTTTCCGCAGGCTTCGTTATGTAGATTTTTTTTTTTAATGATGGAGGTCATTGTCTAATTTATCAGGATGGATTTTGAGGTATGACAAAGTTGGTAACAAAAAAAACTTAAGGCATATTACTTTACTTTCGTTTGGTCACTGTAAAATGTGAGATGAGATTAACTAATAACTTATGAATGTATGGATATATTAATATATATGCAATACATCTCAGGACATAAATTATTTCCATTAAAATATAAAGTTTTATATGCACTAATAAAAATAGATTTGTTAACATTCCATTGCCAGCACTAAACCTCTCAATTTAAAACTCTCCTTCATATCTTCACTTGACATTATTGATATTATTTTACTGAAACCTTATGTTTGATCGAGGAAGTTCTCTCTCCTTGCTAACCTCTCAAATTATTTGCTTCCTATGCAGAAAATGCTTCTACATTGTTTCTTTCTTCCTTTAATTTTTTCATATTCTCTAAATAAATAAATAAAACTACTTTAAAGATCTCTCTCCAATGCAATACAAAAACTTGCACATTTATGTAACGTAAAATTTCAATATTTTGGCATTTTATGCAACTCACTCCTTTTTCATAAATATCAAAAGAGTTCCTATATAGGTGCAAAATGACTGGCATACCCTAGTTTTTTCTAGCATATATAATTTGTACAAAATCCCTTACTATTTTAGCTACCTATTGCAATCACATCAATTAGTTTGGAATATCTTTAGTTCAAATTTATAGCTTTTTTTAACAATTACTATAAAACATGTCATTTGTCTTTATCTTTTGAGTCGGACTCTTATTTCAATCCTCCAACAAATTATTATTCTCATTTAGCTCTATTCAACATACACAATCATATCTTTGCCGGATTTCCTTATAGATGTTTTTTTTATGGTACTGGCAAGACAGTAGAAATTCCTAATTGGGCACTCCTGACTAGTCAGTGACACCAGCCAAGCAGACCTTGTCACTACTAATGATGCATTTCGAAGGTCTAATAGCAAACAGTGATATGGATTCTTGAGGCATGGCTAGAATACTCGAAGCATCTTTTAACATCCTCCAAAAGTTTGAGTCTTAAAAAATCCATCTTGTTTTCTTGCGGGAATACTCTAAAACCTGCCTATTTTACTCGAGATACCCTTTAACATACTTTTGGGGCATCTTTTGTAGTGTAGACACGTTAGTCTGTGTGCTTTCACCCGGGCTATGTGTGAAAGACTAGAAGCCATTATCATTCATAGAGGATGTGATAGTAGGAGTAACTCTTCATAACTTTGTTCGACAATATAATTTGTAACTCTTCCAAAAAGAACGAAATTCTCGTCGTCCCTTTCCAATGATTAGTTCCCGACAATCGCTTCGACTCTCATGCATATATTTTTTCTTTCATAATAGAAACAAAAGAGTTACATGAAAGTTTGGCGAGAAGTCCCGAACACCCGGTCTGCCAGCAGGCGATGAAGGTTGTTCGCTAGATTCCCACTAAAACTAATCGGTTGCTGAAATTGCACCCCAAAACGAACCTTCTCTCTAAATATATATGAACCTCCTTTGTCAAAGACAAACCGGAAGATGTATATCCTTGCGTTCTTTGAAGCATGGGCTTCCTAGTCATAGGATTTTCATAAAATATATTTTGTCGCATGCTTTCGCATATGATCTTTTTATAATCTAATGTGCGATTTTGTTGACCACGTGCCCTTACTTTCCACATGTCATTATATCATGAGAAAATCTCAATAAGGGCGTGAAGTTGAAAATTTTCTAAAAAAAAGAAAAAAATGACATGCCGAAATAAGGGCCGGAGTGGCTAACTTACTCTCAATTAAGGACCTGAACTTCTAATTTTATTCACAACCAGGGGTACTTTTGTCCAAGAATATTGTTGTTTATTTTTTTATCTCTCTTTCTTCATCTTTCTCACTCTTTACATCACCTCCGTTATCAACCCCTCAATGACTATTTGTGTCATCTCGTTGTATGATCAAAATTGAGTTTTCTTTAACACGAGCCATTACAACGTAGTTTAACTCGTTCAAAATTTTAAATTTCGCTCCTCAAAATGGTTTATAAACAATTCCACGAAGCCGAAATGAGCTTTAAAAAATAAGTTCTTTTTATTCCAACATTCATTGCGAATTCTGATCTCAAAGCCATAATATGAATATGCTTTTGCTGAGACTCAACTTCTTGTCCAACTCCCAAATTATGCAACTAATCCCTTGGGCGACGTATTTATCTCACCTCGAGAGTGCATCAAACTCCACTTATTCCGAGCCTTCCGCTAACCCAGCAATTGCAATTTTTTGTGTTGTTTTCGGTCCAGCTTGCCAACAACAGAGTAGTAATATCCAAGCATCGCTAGATCGTCTTATTTGACGAACTTATGCCTCTATTCAATTAACACTCGGTGATCAACAATTTCACGCCAAAGAACAATTTTGTTGTAGCTGGTGACTATTTCAACCTCGGCAAGAGTTTGCCTCATCAATTTCAAATTTGGGTTTGCCTCTCTTACGTAAATTCAATCTTTCAAAGATCCCTCTTCCCCTTTGCAATTCCAATGGCTCATTTCAATAATCCCTAGTCTGGAGACACCCACTCACACTCTTGCCATGCTCATTGACACAGCTCTTCTCCTCAATCGATATCACATCTTGAGATTGATCATTAGTCGTATTTGACATCATTAACTGTAAAAATTGTTGTACTTCGTTGCCCCATTGCCGCCATTGACAAGTCCTATTCGAGCTTTCGACCTTATTGACCACTGCCCCTAATAGAAAATCTAGCATCGTCGTCGTCAAATTGAGGTCAATCCGAGCTTTAGGTTGAGCACAAGCGAGCCAAGATTTGATGTATCTTGAGGAATTGAGGATTTTAGCATCCGAGAAGGTGACTAGTAGCAAATAACTCCAATCCGACTTCTTGTCACTAGGACCAACTACGTGATGACATGAAGTTCACGAGGTCGCTAGTAAGGGCCCTAATTATGGTGTTGAAGAAGGAGGCAATGTAGAGCAAAGGAGGAGGTGTGAGGAAGATGAAGAAAGAAAAAATAAATAAAAGAAAAAATATTCTTGGACAAAACTACCCCAAGCTGTAAATAAGATTGAAAGTTTGGGTCCTTATTTGAGATAAAATTAGCCACTTTGGGTCCTTATTTGATACGGTGTCCACTTTGGGTCATTTTTTGAGAAAATAAACTCACTTCAAGTCTTTATTTGAAATTTTTCCTTATATCATAAAACATCTAACTAAAAGGAAGAACGATTTGTATAAATCAATTATTCAAATTAATAAAATAAAATAAAAACCAAAAAGGTTACATATTACAGAGAGAGAGATAAGATGGAGTTGGGTCCCACGGCTATTTAATTAGGCCTAACATTAGGGTTCACGTGTATAAAGAGTGAAGACGTACTAATGGACGTACTGCTGTCTGCACCATGAAGTTGACAAGAGATGAAGCGTCATAATTGCCAAGTGACCGACAGGGTCTAAAAGTAACTTAACTTGACTATGGTTAACTATTAACCATCGCTGTAGGTTCCAAGCCACGACTGTCTTCTTTCTCCTCCTTTGCGTATTTTTGATAGAAAGACCATCTGTTTTCCGAGCTCTAGAAATTAATAATCAAATGTTGACTTATTAATTATCCTCATTAATGACCGATCGCCTTGTTCATTGCATAAAACTTAAAGATAACATAAGTGCATGATAATAATAAATAATAAATTTTTTTAAATGATAAATACCAATAGCAAAACATCCCATTTCATCATTGCTCCCCCTTGTGTGTACACGAGAAAGATTAAGGCTCGTTCATATATGTACGGCAAGTTCATGTTCATATGTTGTTCTAGAAATTTATATTAGATTAAGACCTCATTTATTTCCGAAAAATAAATAATTTGAAATATTTGAAATATTTTTTAATAAATAATCATTTATATTGATTGAAATAATTAGTTAATGGAAAATATTTCAATTATCGATAACGATACATTGAAAACATTTTTGTTCTTTCATTTTCGTAAACGATATAAGTAATCATTTTTATCTTGAATTATTTTTATAACATAAAAAACTTTAAATCATATTAATCATAACATATTTACTCTAAACTTATTTTTGTGACATCAAAAACCTTAATTTTATATTCATGTGAAGCATTTATTCTCCGTCAACATTTTGTAGGATGATTTTCCAACAAAAACGTCATTTTTATTTTACTCAAGCCTCGTCGGTGCTATTTCAATCTCATTTGTCTTTCGTCATCTATGACGTCAGATTTGTAACGATGCTCTTTATATTAACTTTATGGAGGGTAACTGTATCACAAAGCATAAATTTAAAATTTTTGATGTCACAAAAAATGTTTAAGATAAATATCACATTGGAAAAAATTTTGGGTTTTTAACTGCTTTTTCCCCTTTGATTGAGTTTTATTCTACTTTATTATAAAGTAATATATCTAATTAATTTAAGAAATATGAAAGAACGGAGTTTTCTGATAATGAGACTCGATCATTTAACTGCACTCTACCTAACTTTCCTATCATT
Organism: Eucalyptus sp. ANBG9806169; assembly: GCA_014182395.1. Classification (NCBI taxonomy): domain Eukaryota; kingdom Viridiplantae; phylum Streptophyta; class Magnoliopsida; order Myrtales; family Myrtaceae; genus Eucalyptus; species Eucalyptus sp. ANBG9806169. Next base: position 17,005,844 of record CM024574.1, on the reverse strand, counting down.
GATAGTTATAAACAAAAATAAATAGTTCTGGTTTCACAGATGACACATAACAGCTGAATTTTCTTAGCACTCATTTGTTTTTTTTTTTTGGTAAAGCTTAGCACTCATTTGTTTGTGTTTCTTAAAACTCAAAAACAATTGTTTACTTTTCTGTAAAATTCAAAATATTATTCAAATACAAAATATATGCATAATTTGGTTTCACAAATAATACACAATAAAATAGAACGTAAGAAGGTAATTATGATGTTTAGAGTTAACTAAATTTTCTTAGGACTTAATTGTTTGTGCTTTTTAAAATGCAAAAACTCAAAATTTAAAATGTTATTTAAAAATTAAAAGATTTTGAAAAAATTATGTCTAAATTAAGTATAAAGGTTTAACGGTTGTGAAAATTTGACAGGTTTCGAGCAAAAAAAGGTGTAAAAACTTGGTCAAGCCAAGATTATATTGTGCGGAGGCTCGTGAGAGCACAAAATTCGAAATTCATGGTATCATTGTCCTCCGATTTGACGTGTCCACTTTTCCCTTGTCCTTTTTGTTTTTTTCCTTACTTTCTCTTTTTCCAAAGGCAATCATAAAAGGCCAGATAGCTTGTCGGTGATTCCGTTGGTACTTGGCGATTCTGATCGGACAACGCGTAAGAAAAGAGATAGGACGAGTAGGGTGGAGTTGGGTCCCACGAGCATTCACTAAAGCCTAGCTACTGGGGTTCACGTCTGTGAAGCGTGCCCTCGCTGTCGTAAGTTTGACAGAGGAGGCAGCGTAGTAATTACCACGTGACCGATGTGACCGGAAAGCAACTTAACTCAATCATGGTTAATATTAACCGTCAGTGTGTTCTTTTGTCTTTGATAAATTTTTTTGGGCCACGTCTTTCCTCCTCCTCTGCGGTCATCTTTCTTTCTCCTTCTCTGCGTTTTTTAGATGGAGAGACCATGCCCTTTTGAAACTCTAGAAGTTAATAATCGTTGACTTACTAATTGTCCTCACTAATAGTTTTGCTTTCTTTAATCGATTCCGGTACGACCATACAAAAGTTGTAAATCTCCATAGATGGGCTTCATGAACCGAAGAAAATAAAATCCTCGAATATTTTTTTGGGTACTCCAAGACAAAATCATAACAATTAGTTTCATTTTTAATTTTGATCTTATCCCTCTTTATCATATAGCGTAATTGTCACACTCCGATTTCCGCACAAGAAAATAGGAATGACACGACCGCATCTTTCAAGAGAAGAACTAGGTCTCAAACCAATCTTGCCACATGCCTATATGGACCAAAAGCTAATACCAATAGATTATAGCTTAATTATCCGCACGTCGAAGCTTTTAAGTTACTTTATTCTTATGGATACCCATCATTTTATTTCTACGATTCTTTACAGAGTTAGTTCATCACTTGCTTGAAGCAAAGAGTACGTGGCATTTTACATGCATTTATGGTGCGAAAATATGTTTCAGGTTCTAATCAGACCGCTTTAAGTTGCTATAATTCAAGGTAAACATAACTTACGATAAGCAGTTGGTGCTGTTGATTGAAGAGATTAGTGGTGGCATTGTTGCTTTTTCTTTACCCACGTACTACAGTTTGATTAAGGAAGTTCTATTCTCTAAATAAATAAAAAATTGTCTTAAAGATCTCCGCCCATAATACGCAACACCAAAAGTTGCACATTATGCAACTGAAAATCCAATATTTAGGCATTTTATGCGTCGCTTCTTTTTCATAAATTTCAAAAGGATTCCCATGTCGGGGCAAAACCATGGACATACCCCTAGTTCAAAAGGATTCCCATGGTATTTCCAGCATATACAATTTGCACAAAATATTTTACTATATCAGTTTCCTATTGCGATCATATTCATTAGTTTGTAATAGCCTTTAGTTCAAATTTATCACTTCCCTTTATCAATTACTATAAGGCAAGTTATCTCTCTCATCTTTTAAGTCCAGCTCTTATTTCTATCCCCTAACATATTATTCTTCTAAGTTAGCTCTATTCAATACACAAACAAATCTTTAGCGAATTTCCTTGTAGATGTTTTCTAACAGTACTTGCAGACCCCTTGCATTTCCTAGTTAGGCACTTGTGTCTAGTCATGGACACCGAGCCGAGGAGACCTCGTCACTACTAAGAATGCATTTCAAAGGTCTAATGGCTGACATAGGCCGCAATTCTTGAGACATGGCTAGAGCCTGCAAAGCATTATTCAACATCCTTGAAATATTAGGAGTCTTAGAAAACCAGTCCTGTTATCTTGTGTGAATACTTTAATATCTGCCTAGATTACTTGAAGTACCCTTCAACAATTTTTTGGAGTATCCTTTGTTGTGTAGACACATTTATTCATATTCCTATGCATACTGTATATGAAAGACTTGTGGTCATTATATTTCTTAGAGGATGTGATAGGAGAAGTAACTCTTCTTGACAACTCTTCTAGAAAGATGTAATTCTTGTTATCCCTTTTAGGGGTGTGTAAAATACTCGGGAACCGCCCGGACCGCCCGGAACCGGCGATTCTTGAGGGAACCGGTCCGGTTCCCAGTTCCAATTTTTTGGAACCGGTGGGTACCGGTCCGGTTCCCGGTTCCATGGGCGGATCCGTCCACCCAGACCGGACCGGAACCTCTTTAATATTAAAAAAAAATTTACTAAAAGAAACTCTAGATTATATCTCATCTCCTCACTCTCTTCGTCTTCGGTTCTCTCTCTCTTTGTCTCTTCCTCGATTCCTCCTAATCCTATCGCCATTTCAATTCCTCCCCGAGCGTCGACGCCGCCGCCGCTACTCCTCCGCCGCTGCTGTTCGCCCCCTTGCGTCGGCTGCCACCCGCCATAGTCGCGGAAAATTGTTTCGCGACCGTTCTATGTTGAAAACCCGACCATAGACCTCCTCCTCCTTCCCAACTCATAGACCCGACCGTTCTGTTGAAGGCCAAAATTGTTTCGCGTCAAGATCGGTTCCACGGATCAAATCCGGGAACCTGGACCGGACCGGTCCGTTCGGGTGGATTATGCAACAAACGGGTGGATCTCGATTCCACTTTTTCTAACCGGTCCTTAGCGGGCGGTTCTCAGTTTTAGGTCGGGAACCGCCCGCCCGGACCATGCACACCCCTAATCCCTTCCCAGCTCCATGTTTCACGACCATTACTTTAATTATGGTGGTGTTGCTGTTCATCTACCTCTGGTGTCCCTCTTCTGATGCATTTCTTCTTTTCATATCTTTGGACTCTTGTGTCGTCGTTTTGCATTACGAAAACAAAGGAGTCCTGAGGAGGTTCAGTGAAAAGTCCTGAGCAACCAGTCAGGTAGCAGGTGGCAAAGGCGATTCGCTAGTTCCCACAAAATCAACCGGCTGCTGAAATTGCAACCCAAAACCAACTTCGCCTAATCTAAAGATGTTATTGGCTGGTGGGTGAGTGTCCTTTTCTCAGGACACACCATCAAATGTATATCTTTGCACTGTTACTTAAAAGCATGATTTTTTGTCAGCAGGTGTTCGGTGCTTTTTAGTCACACAATTTTTAATAATATATATATATATATAGGTACATACTTTCATATATAATTTTTTTATAACTCGTGTTATGGTAGAAAAGTAAAAAGTTGTATATTTCTGCTAAACACATTGCCTCACTTTTCACATATTATTATCGCGTAGCATCTGAGCAAAGAAAAAAACGACATGTATATAACTACTATTCAAATAAATAATAGAAAAAACCAAAAAAATTGCACAATACGAATATTACAGAAAGTCCTTCGCAAAAATATCTTTTAGGTGGGGCCGAGGCCCGAGATCACAGTTTGGGGTGAAGATTTTGTCGGTGAGAGGTGAATCTGGAGTGGACAATTGCGTACAAAGACAGACAGGACGAGTACGGAGTGGGGCCCACGTTTACGAAGTCTACTGGTATGTGATCGACACGGCCAGAAAGCAACTTAACTCTCCACCATGGTCACCTATTAACATCACTTTATCATTTTTTTAAAAAATTTCTTTTTGGGTTTTGCGCCACTTTTGTCTCCTTCTTCCTCCTTCCTCCTTTGTATTTTAAAAATAGAGACATGAGGCGCTCTTGGAACTCTAGATATTAAAAGCCAAATATTAATACGTCTATTATCACTCATTGATGGCCACCAGCTCATTTATCACATAAAACTTTATACAAGCACCCACCTCATTTATTGTAAAAGAACTCCTTAAAGATAATATAATTGCACAATAATAATAGATAATAAATAATATTTGAATGACAAATACCAATTGCAAACCTACGTCTATATGTATATATTGAAAAAAATTGTAAAGCAATATGTCTACTTAATGTTAAGGAAAGTGGGAATGAATGGAGTTTTGTAATGATATAGCTCAACCATTAAGCTCTGTTCTATCTTACTTTCTCATTATATATATTAGCTTAGCAATGATCTCTTCAGCAATGATGCCAGTGACAGATTCCGCCATTTTTGTTCTCTCTCTGGATTAGAAGATAATTAGTCTAGTGGTTTCAAGTCCATATTCTTCTCGGGACATGCATAACAAGTTCGTGTTGAAAGTAGCATTTTCCATTTGTCACGCATGATAGAAGACAAAGCTTAACTCAATAATGCATTTGGAACCCACCAACATTGATACTTATTTAGCAGATTAATGTTATTTGACAGTTTCCGACGCCCAAAAGCAAAGGAGAATAGAACCAAGTTGTCAAAGCAAATCGCGTCTCCAAGGACAAATAACTTCATTTTTTTTCCCAAGCTTCATTGTGTATATTTTTTTTAAATGAAAGAGGTCATTGTCTAATTTCTTGGGATGGATTTTGAGATATGATAAAGTTGGTAACAAAAAAACCTAGGGCATATTAGTTTACTTTCGTTTGGTTAAAGTGAGATGCGATTAACTAGTAACTTATGTATGTATGGATATATTGATATATATGTAATACATGTTAGGACATAAATTATTTCCATTAAAATAGAAAGTTTTATATGCATAGATAACAATAGATTTGTTAACATTCCATTACCAGCACTAAACCTCTCAATTTAAAACTCTCCTTCATATCTTCACTTGACATTATTGATATTATTTTACTGAAACCTTATGTTTGATCGAGGAAGTTCTCTCTCCTTGCTAATCCCTCAAATTATTTGCTTCCTATGCAGAAAATGCTTCTACATTGTTTCTTTCTTCCTTTATTTTTTCATATTCTCTGAATAAATAAATAAAACTGCTTTAAAGATCTCTCTCCAATGCAATACCAAAACTTGCACGTTTATGTAATGTAAAATTTCAATATTTTGGCATTTTATGCACGTCACTCCTTTTTCATAAATATCAAAAGAATTCCTATACAGGGCATACCCTAGTTTTTTCTAGCATATATAATTTGTACAAAATCCCCTACCATTTCAGGTACCTATTGCAATCATATCAATTAGTTTGGACATCCTTTAGTTCAATTTTATAGCTTTTTTAACAATTACAATAAGACAAGTCATTTGTTCTTTTGAGTCGGACTCTTATTTCTATCCTCCAACAAATTATTTTTCTAATTTAGCTCTATTCAATATACACAATCATATCTTTGTCGGATTTCCTTATAGATGTTTTCTGATAGTACTTGCAAGACAGTAGAAATTTCTAATTGGGCACTCCTGACTAGTCAGTGACACCAGCCAAGCAGACCTCATCACTACCAATGATGCATTTCGAAAGTCTAATAGCAAACGGTGATATGGATTCTCGAGGCATGGCTAGAATACTCGAAGCATCTTTTAACATCCTCGAAAAATTGAGTCTTAAAAAGTCCATGTTGTTTTCTTGCGGGAATACTCTAAAACCTGCCTATTCCACGCGAGATACCCTTTAACATACTTTTGGGGCATCTTTTGTAGTGTAGACACGTTAGTCCGTGTGCATTCACCCGGGCTATGTGTGAAAGACTAGAAGCCATTATCATTCATAGAGGATGTGATAGCAGGAGTAAATTTTCATAACTTTGTTCGACAATATAATTTGTAACTCTTAACGAAATTCTCGTCGGCCCTTTCCAATGATTAGTTCCCGACAATCGCTTCGACTATAGTGATGTTGCTGTTCATCTGCCTCTAGTGTCTCTCTAATGAATATCTTTTTTCTTTCATAATAGAAACAAAAGAGTTACATGAAGGTTTGGCGAGAAGTCCCGAGCACCCGGTTTGCCAGCAGGCGATGAAGGTTGTTCGCTGGATTCCCACTAAAACTAACAGGTTGCTGAAATTGCACCCCAAAACAAACCTTCTCTCTGAAAATATATGAACCTCCTTTGTCAAGACAAACCGGAAGATGTATATCCTTGCGTTCTTTGAAGCTTGGGCTTCCTAGTCATACGATTTTCATAAAATATGTTTTGTCGAATGCTTTCGCATATGATCTTTTTATAATTTAATGTGCGATTTTGTTGACCACGTGCCCTTACTTTCCACATGTCATTATATCATAAAGCATCTAACTAAAAGGAAGAACGATTTGTATAAATCAATTATTCAAATTAATAAAATAAAATAAAAACCAAAAAGGTTACATATTACAGAGAGAGATATGACTAGTACGGTGGAGTTGGGTCCTACGGCTATTTAATTAGGCCTAGTACTAGGGTTCACGTGTATAAAGAGTGAAGACGTACTACTATCTGCATCATGGCGTACTGCCATGTGCACCATGAAGTTGGCAAGAGATGAAGAGTAAAAATTGCCAAGTGACCGATTGGGTCTAAAAGTAACTTAACTCGACTATGGTTAATTATTCACCATCGCTTTGGGTTCCAAGCCACGACTGTCTTTTTTTCTCCTCCTTTGCGTAATTTTGATAGGAAGACCATCTGCTTTCCGAGTTCTAGAAATTAGTAATCAAATTTTGACTTATTAATTGTCCTCATTAATGACCGATCGCCTTGTTCATTGCATAAAACTTAAAGATAACATAAGTGCATGATAATAATATATAAATAAAAGTTTTTAAATGATAAATACTAATAGCAAAACATCCCATTTCATCGTTGCTCCCCATGTGTGTACAAAAGAAAGATTAAGGCCCGTTCATATATGTACAGCAAGTTCATGTTCATATATTGTTCTAGAAATAGTATATTAGATTAAGATCTCATTTATTTCACAAAAATAAATAATTTGAAATATTTTTCAATAAATAATCTCTTATATTTATTAAAATAATTAATCAATTGAAAATATTTCAATTATTAATAACAATACATTGATGATATTTTTGTTCTTTCATTTTCATAAGCAATACAATCAATTATTTTTATCCCTAATTCTTTTTATGACATAAAAAACTCCAAATTATATTTATCATGACACGTTTACCTTAAACTTATTTTTGTGACATAAAAAATCTTAATTTTATACTCATGTAACGCATTTACTCTCCGTCAACATTTTGTCAGGTGATTTTTCAACCAAAATGTCATTTTTATTTCACTCAAGCCACGTTGTTGATATGTCTTTTGTCGTCTGTGACACCAGATTTTTAACGATGCTTATTATAAGAATTTTATGGAGGATAAATGTATCATATGGGTAAAAAAAATTATGTCACAAAAAATATTTAAGATAGATATCATAGTAGATAAAATTTTGGGTTTTTAATGGCTTTTTCCCCTTACCAAACGAGATGATTGAGTTTTATTCTACTTTATTGTAAAGTAATATATCTAATTAATTTAAGAGATATGAAAGAACGAATGAGACTCAACCATTTAAGTGCATTCTGCCTAGCTTTCCTATCATTGATAGATACAAACATAACTACATGGTTCCGGTTTCACAAATGACTTACAACAGCTGAGTTTTCTTAGCACTCATTTGTTTGCATTTCTTAATCTCAAAAAACAATTGTTTACTTTTCTGTTAAAATTCAAAATATTATTCAAATACAAAATATATACATAATTTGGTTTCATAAATGACACACAATAAAATAGAATGAAAGAAGGTAATCATGATGATCAGAGTTAACTAAATTTTCGTAGGACTTGTTTGTATATGCTTCTTAAAATGTATAAACTAAATTTTAAAATGTTATTTGAATAATAAAAGATTTGGAAAAAATTATGCCTAAATAATTTAACATTTGTGGAAATTTGATAGGTTTCAAGCCAAAAAAAGTGTAATACATACATATATATTGTGCTGAGGTCCAAGTTATGATTGTCCTCCAGTATGATGTGTCCACGTTTTCTCTTGTACTCTTTTTTTCCTTACTTTTTCCTTTTTCCAAAGACAACCAAGAAACAGTAAGATAACGTGTTGGTTATTCCAGAGGTACGTGGCGATTCTGGATTGGACAACGTATACTAAAAGAGATAAGACGAGGAGGGTGGAGTTGGGTCCCACGAGCATGGTTCACGTTCCTGAAGCCGTACCGCCAGTACTGCCATAAGGTTGACAAGAGAGTCAGCATAATGATTACCACGTGACTGACATGGCCATAAAGTAACTTAACTCAATCATGGTTAATAATAACCATCACTGTGTTGTTTCCTTTTTGATTTTTTTGCGCCGCGTCTTTCCTCCTCCTCTGCGTTTTTTTATTTTATTTTAATGGCGGTAATTACTCTGCATTTTTTTTTTCAGATAGAGAGACCATGCACTTTTGAATCTTTAGAAGTTAATAATCGTTGACTTACTAATTGTCCTCATTAGTAGTTTTGCTTTCTTTTAGTCGATTACGGTACGACTATACAAAAATTGCAGTTATCCATAGATAGGCTTCATGAGCAAAGAAAATATGATATAAGCAAATTATTTTGGGTACACCAAGACTAAATCATAACAATCGATCTCATTTTTAGTTTCGATCATTCCCTCTCTTCACATGGCGTAATTGTCGCACCCTGATTCCCACCCAAGAAAATAGAAGTGACATGATGTCTTTCAAGAGAAGAACAAAGCCTCAAACCAATCTCGTCACTTACCTATACGAGTCAAAAGCTAATACATATAGCCCAATAATACGGACGTCAAAGCTTTTAAGTTACTTTATTCTTATAGATACCCATCATTTTATTTCTACGATATTTTACAAAGTTAGGTCATCACCTGCTTGAAGCTGGCATTTTCCATGCATTTATGGTGTGAAAATATGTTTCAGTTCTAATCAGGTCACTTAAAGTTGCTATAATTCAAGTTAAACATAACTTACAACAAGCAGCAATTGGTGTTGTTGATTGAAGAGACGAGTGGTGACGCATCTCATCACTCCTTTGTGATTGTGCAATGACAAAATTCGAAAAGAAGTAACGTGAGACTTGAAAAAGATATTAAACAAATTATCCGCACTCATTCAAAGAAGCGATATCCATGGCTTGAATTGAAATAGCCTTTGAACTTGAACCTCTAGGATTTGGCATTGTGTGATTTCGACATTTTGTTTGGAAATTATAGCCTTCTAAATTAGTGGTTGCAAGAAAAAAGAGTAATTTTCACACATAAATACAATCTATTTGAATTACTTTCGAGTTCGATCCTTGTTAGGAAATTGTAGTATCACATGAGGTTTTTTCAGCGACATAAAAACCACTAGATTTGACTGTCCATAGAGTGAGAATTGATTGCACAAATCCAATACCTCTTGTAATATGGGTTTTTACGAGCACAGTTCCTTTCGGTAGCTTGCCCGGTCCATCCAAAAGTTTTATTACACAACATAGAGACTACCGTGTTAAACTCATAAACTATGAGAATTGTGAAAATCATGGAACATGGGTTTCAGGATATCCAAAAAAAATTTAGTCCTGGGGTTTTTTAATGACTCTTTTCCTAGGCTAAACGAGATGATTGAGTTTTATTCTACTTTATTGTAAAGTAATATGTTTAATTAATTTAAGAAAGGTGAGAGAATGGACTTTTGTGATAATGTGACTCAGCCATTCTACTGTGCTCTACCTTTCCTATTATGGATAGATATGTATATACATACATAGTTTTGGTTTCACAAATGACGCATAACAGGTGAATTTTGTTAGCACTCATTTGTTTGTGTTTATTAAAACTCAAAAAAAATTGTTTGTTTTTTTGTTAAAACTTAAAATATTATTCATGTACAAAGTATACAAATACTTTGGTTTCACAAATAACATACAATAAAATAAAATGAAGGTAATTATGATGACAAGAGTTAATAGCATTTTCTTAGGACTAGTTTATTTATGCTTTTTAGAATGCAAAATATAAATTTTAAAATGTTATATAAATGTTAAAAGATTTTGAAAAAATTATGCATAAACTATAAATCAAGATTTAATGGTGGTTTCAAGCCAAAAAAAGGTGTAGAAACTTGTTCCAGACAAGATTATATATAAAAATAAAATTATTATTAATATATATATATATAATATCAACACAGTCCTTTAGATATTTTGCTGAGGTTAGTGAGAGGGCAAAGGTTTAACTTCACCATAGGTAGTATCACCGTCCTACGATTTGATGCGTCTTCTTTTACCCTTTTCCTTGTTTCCTTCTTTCTTTTTTTTTTTTTCAAACGCAACCAAATAAGATAACATGCTAGTGATTCCCTTGTTACGTGGTGACTTTGGATTGGACAACTTGTATTAGGAGATAGATAGAATGAGTACAATGGATTGGGTCCCACAACTATTCACTAAGGTTTAACTAGTGAGGTCCAAGTCTGTACAATCATCTACGACACAAGGTTGATAGAAGAGGAAGCATAATAATTGCCATGTGACCGACAACCAAAAAGTAACTTAACTCGACCATGGTTAATTATTAACCATCACTTTGTTCTTTTGTCCTAGGTTTTCTCGCGCGCCACGTCTTTCTTTCTCCTCCTCTGGGCGTTAGAGAGAGACCATGAACGCAACCAGATAAGATAACATGCTAGTGATTCCCTTGTTACGTGGTGACTTTGGATTGGACAACCTGTATTAGGAGATAGATAGAATGAGTACAATGGATTGGGTCCCACAACTATTCACTAAGGTTTAACTAGTGAGGTCCAAGTCTGTACAATCATCTACGACATAAGGTTGATAGAAGAGGAAGCATAATAATTGCCATGTGACCGACAACCAAAAAGTAACTTAACTCGACCATGGTTAATTATTAACCATCACTTTGTTCTTTTGTCCTAGGTTTTCTCGCGCGCCACGTCTTTCTTTCTCCTCCTCTGGGCGTTAGAGAGAGACCATGAACGCAACCAGATAAGATAACATGCTAGTGATTCCCTTGTTACGTGGTGACTTTGGATTGGACAACCTGTATTAGGAGATAGATAGAATGAGTACAATGGATTGGGTCCCACAACTATTCACTAAGGTTTAACTAGTGAGGTCCAAGTCTGTACAATCATCTACGACATAAGGTTGATAGAAGAGGAAGCATAATAATTGCCATGTGACCGACAACCAAAAAGTAACTTAACTCGACCATGGTTAATTATTAACCATCACTTTGTTCTTTTGTCCTAGGTTTTCTCGCGCGCCACGTCTTTCTTTCTCCTCCTCTGGGCGTTAGAGAGAGACCATGAACGCAACCAGATAAGACAACATGCTAGTGATTCCCTTGTTACGTGGTGACTTTGGATTGGACAACCTGTATTAGGAGATAGATAGAATGAGTCCAATGAATTGGGTCCCACAACTATTCACTAAGGTTTAACTAGTGAGGTCCAAGTCTATGAAGCTGTACAATCATCTACGACATAAGGTTGATAGAAGAGGAAGCATAATAATTGCCATGTGACCGACAACCAAAAAGTAACTTAACTCGACCATGGTTAATTATTAACCATCACTTTGTTCTTTTGTCCTAGGTTTTCTCGCGCGCCACGTCTTTCTTTCTCCTCCTTTGGGCGTTAGAGAGAGACCATGAACGCAACCAGATAAGATAACATGCTAGTGATTCCCTTGTTACGTGGTGACTTTGGATTGGACAACCTGTATTAGGAGATAGATAGAATGAGTACAATGGATTGGGTCCCACAACTATTCACTAAGGTTTAACTAGTGAGGTCCAAGTCTGTACAATCATCTACGACATAAGGTTGATAGAAGAGGAAGCATAATAATTGCCATGTGACCGACAACCAAAAAGTAACTTAACTCGACCATGGTTAATTATTAACCATTACTTTGTTCTTTTGTCCTAGGTTTTCTCGCGCTCCACGTCTTTCTTTCTCCTCCTTTGGGTGTTAGAGAGAGACCATGCACTTTGGAAACTTAAGAAATTAATAATCAAATCTAGGAGTTAATAGTCAAATCTTTAACTTGTTAATGGTCCTCATTAATAAATGAGCTTTCTTTTAGTCAATTCCAGTATGGTGATACAAAAACTATAAAGATGAATAGATAGGCTTTTACTGACCAAAAAAAAAAAAAATAGATAGGCTTCAACAACTGAATAACACATAATCTTGGTAATAAGTTTTGGATACTCCAAGACTAAATCTTGACCATTAATCTCATTCTTCGTGTTGACTCCACACAAGAATAAGAGAGTGACATGGGCATCTTTCAAGAGAAGGATGAAGCCTCAAACCAATCTCGCTACACCATAAACATACACATATGGGCCAAAGGCTAACACCAAAAGAATATAGCCCAATATCCACATGTCAAAGCTTTTAAGTGACTTTATTCTCATTTTGTGTTTATAGCTCTTTGCGAAGTTGGGCCATTCCGACTTGGGTTTTGCCATGTGAAAATCAGAGATGCACTTTATATTCCAAACCATAGAAGGAATTTCATAATATTGAAAAAAGAAAAGGAAAAGATGAAACATTCGGATTATTTTGAGAAGGCAAGAACCGATTTTGGGAGGTAATTATGGAACTTGTCTTTGCATAGCTTGGCTTGTTGTCTCTTCTGATATTCCTAGGATTGGCATTTGCCATTATTACACAAAATTAAAGAGAGAGGCAAGAGGGCAGAGAGGACAGCGACGATGGAGGCCCGAGGCTCGCCGGGGAGTGTCCTTTATTGCTGGAAAACTTGGCGATATCCATGGCTTGAACTGATATTTCCTTTGACCTCGAATCCCTAGAATTAGGCATTGCGTGTTATCGGCGTTTTGTTTGGAAATTACACCCTTCCAAAGTCGCGGTTGCTGGCTGGTAAAGAAGAATAGCTTTCATGTATAAACACAAACTATTTGGATTATTTTCAAGGTGGATCCTTTTTCCAAAATTGTATTGTTACATGAGGTCTTTCCAACAATACAAAAACCACTAGATTCAATTATCCATGGAGTGAGAATTGAGTGCCCAAAGCCAACACCTCTTGTAATCTAAGTTTTCGCCACTGCAGTTCTTTTCGGTGGCTTGCCCAGTCCATCCAAAAGTCTTATTGCGACATCGTTTTCTTCGTTAAACTCAACGTAAAGACTACTATTTTATGTGAAATTTTAATGATTTTTTAAAATACAGAAATTTTTTATTATTACTTAGAAATTTTGAGATTGTGAAATTATGGAACATGGTTTATAGGATGTACAAAAAATTTCAAGTTGATCTAGTTAGTTCAAATATAAATATTAATTGTGGAAAATTCTAATTCCTTTGAAAAGTTGGTGCAATCATTGAAGAAAAAGAGTTAGCGCACGTGACATTGGAAAGATCTAATTTTTTTGGTTTTCTGAAAAATAAAATTAAGTAATTTCCGCAAAAAAGAAGAAGATTATTTCATATGATTGAAAGAGTAAAAGATATGTTGGGTTGTGGGGTGCATGTCGGGGCCTATGCGCTTGAAATCGAGTCTTGAACGGTATTTACGTAATTTTCATCAGAGCGAGCTTTTCAGCCCAAGTGCATTCACTTGCTGTTCAGGGAAGTAACATGAGATAAAGTTATGTGACTTTTTTTTTTTTTTTTTGTCGGTCCTACTCTATTCCTATTCTACACTCTCTCTCGTACTTTCGCCCGCTCTTTGCGGGCGTGGGAAACCCACTCAAACTTACTCGTCCCCACCCCATCCCCCAGAAGGTGGGGATTTGACCTCACCTCCCCTTCCATGGAAGGGTGGCGTACACGCGAACCCCCAGTGGTTAAAGTTATGTGACTTGAATTAGCGATTTATCGAGGTATGTAATTTCCACCACTTCCATATTTTGAAAAAGTGCATGACATGATTGCAAAGAAGAAGCTATATGACATGGTTTGTTTGTTTGTTTGTTTTAAAAAAAAAAAAACATTTTAAGCACATAAATAGATATTCTTATATGGCATGCTCTTTTAAAAAGTTAGATCAAGCATTGGATTTTTTAAGCCTCTCTAATCCGGAAATATTCTAAACTGAAATGTTATATATATATATATATATATATATATATATATATGTACATAGTGTGTGTGGGCATGCGGAATAAATATTGTTCCGAGACTTAATTGTAGCCAATTTGATTTATAGGATTCAATCATAACTGATGTAATTTTTGGGCCTTAATCATGGCCGATGACAATTTTGGGCCTTGTCACGAGCAAAGTGGGACCGTAGGGTTTCTTGACATTAAGTTTGATTTTGCCTGGTTACAATACGTGGGTTATGGAATATTGCATAATTTTTTATTCATCGGAGTAAACATTCCAATTGGTATATGGGAAAATGCAATGAATGTGATCGTCTTGATACATCAATAAAAATTCGTTTCTAAATGTATGTTATTCTTTGCTTGATCCCATAGAAATGTCATGGTTTTCCTCACCCATTTTTACTACCATTTCAGGTTTTGAACACTAGAGAGTTCAATCAAATGCATATGAAAAGTAATTCAAGAATAGCATTGAAATTTATTGTAGACTATTTGAATAAAGGTTGTCAAATTGGTTTTATGACTTTCTACTAATTGGTTAATTTGTGAATCATTGGAATTTATTATAGTTATCATTAAATGAAATGTTTCGCTTGGTCAAACTTTTATTTTTAAAAAAAATCTCTAATTTTTGGGTGAAAGCTTGGTCCTTCATTTCTTAAAAAGAATGGTTGGTCAATCCCTTACTTCTTGCTATGGACGTGAGTTACGGCCACGATCAAGAGAAATGAAAGGGATCGCGATTATTCTCTAGACTGCACGTGCAGAATGATGTGCTCTGGGGATTATTACTAGAGCGGACTCGACTCATATAAATGTTCGATTTCTAGTTCTATGTGTGTTCGTAAAACGGCGAGATTGAACTTTGACATATGCCAAACGGTCTTTGAATTGGAAAAATCGCCCGGTTTGATTAATACCTATGTACCCATGAGATGAAACTCACTGAATCAAAATGCAAGTTGGCCTTCGATGCGATGGTCTCCACTGGAGACCAGAACGGTATGAGCGAGACCTGGTGTCGATCGTCTTCTTTCACGGAAGCCTTCGATTCTCCTCAGGAGATCAATCAAAAACCAGAGCCGACCAAGTAAACTGGAAAATCCTCCGAGGGAAAGCGGAGATGGTGAGAGGTGTGCGAGGAGCGAGCAAGAGGCAACCGGATACCGTCCGGACACCGGCAGTGATCGTGAGCTCTCAAGAGAGAATTGACGACGTCGTCGCGCAAATGGGGAGGGAGAGAGAGCCACGCGACCTCAAAACACACACGAATCGAGCAAAAAAAGCCGGTTGGATCCATCAGCTTCGATCGTCGCTGCCGACGCCGTCCGAGACTCCGTCTGGTTATTTGAACAACCTATCGTGACCGATGATCGCTCCTCGCTGAGATAAAAGCTCTCTGTTCTGTTTTGAGTGTCGCACGTGTGAAATAGAAACCGAGAGCTTTGTTGTTTGCTAGCAATGAAGATTGTTCACGTCCGAGATTATATTACTAACAACTGCGATTCAGTCTTGATGATCTCGTGCTGATTGGGTCGTGATTCTCGCCCTCTCGTTGCTGGACTGTGCCGTTTTCATCGAATGCACATTAAATGTTTGGTGAAATGCCTGAGCCGTATTAGTCCGAATACGGCTTTGAATCTGGCTGACATCGTCTTTGTCTGCTTGAATGATTCACTGCACCAGTTAGATAGGTTAAGTAGATCTAAATTAATATTCACCTTTGAGTCCATTCCCAAAGGTCTCAGTCTTGGTAGGCTTCCGGTATTATAAGGCAATGAACTTGAGTCTCTGAAATTAGCTAGAAATGTTGGTGTGGTGAATCATAAATACTCTGTCGATGGTCGCCGGTGTGCTCATGAAGCATAGACTGATCACGTGGACTAATATGTTGGAGAGCAGATCCCATTTGCTGTACATATCTTTGCTAGTAGTGACTTCCTCTGCATCATGTATTCTCTATGAGTGAATGTGAATGTGTGTTTAGTGTAGGTAGAAATGCAATGTGAATTTGTGTTTGCGTTCGTACTGGATCGTGATTGTTGCTTGCTGGTCATATATTATCTAATGATGCTGTGGTATTACTTGGAGCTCTTGCATAAAATATTGGGAAATTTAGCCATATACGGTTTACCTTTATTCGCACAATGTGATAAAGATGATCACCTCATTTTTTTGTTATAATAAGTAACTTAATCAGCATGCGTGAATTTTTTATTTTCATAGATATTGAAGAAAATGTTATTTATACTTTTAATTAATTTAACTAGTGTTGTAGGGGCACATGCTAACCAGGTTCATTGCAATTTTTAGAATGCTAGTTGGCCACGTAAGCTAAATGATGATTGTTACCAGAATCACGTCCCAACTGATGGAGCTACTATTATTATAAAATGAAGATAATCACGATTATAGTCTCTTATTATCTTATACCTTCACCTTATTATTGTGAGAGAGAGAGAGAGAGAGAGAGAGAGAGAGAGATGAAAAGAAATCTTGGAATCCTTAATTATCTAAGAGATATTAAAATAAAGAAAAAAAAAGAACATAAAAAATAACGGAGGCCGTGAAGAGAGAGAGTGGCTTGTTGAGCTGCTACCACCCCTCGAGACATTAAATGTTAGAACTATTCTTGATTGGTGTGCTTCACTAGAACCTAAAGGGTTTCAAGATCCTCAATTAGTTTGCGAGGATGATTGTCCATAGTATATGTGTGTGCATTCACGATACAATGCAATGTGCTCCGTCGACATTTGACGATTGGTGTATTTTGAGTTGTGAATCTGCTTTCGATTTGCTTAGAATTTTTTTGGCCTACCAAAAGGGTGTGGAGTGACCAATGAAGCGGGAGTTTTATACCCACTAGGAGTGTTTGCTTTTCAGTCATGGCTAATGTTCATGGAGTTCTCAGGAAATGGGCCTAAGAGGACTAACCCAACTACTAGACATTGGCCGAATCAACTACCACCACAATACCAACTACCAGAATCAGGTACATCCATGTGGCCCTTTGGATTAAATTTCCCAGATCTGTTCAGACCCGAGACTTCTTGCAAAATATCGTTATGGATACACCCGATCATTGGGCTACCGTGCCTGTGGTCACTTTGCTTAGATTGATTTGATTGGATTTGGTTTTGACTCTTAATAAGAGTAGAAGAACAAATTAGTATTCCGTCTGTTCTATTGTCCTTATGGATTTTTGGTTTTGGTGTATAATGTGTGACAATGCTACAACGACTACTGGTATTCCCGATGCTGCTTTCTTTTGGGCCTGGTGGCTGAACTAAATCAGGAGATGGTCAATGGTAGTTTAGAATGTCTAAACTGAGTTTTTGGCTGTATAAGAATAATGCTTGGTGTTCAGATGTGGTTTACAAAAATTGGTATATTATGGTAGACTCCAATTGAGTGTTGACTATGATCCATTTATTTAAAGGACCACCTGTAGTTGGCTGTATCACTTTGTACACGAATTTTGTAGACTAGTTTAAGTAAATGTAGCATGACTCTTTCTATATTCACAATGCTATATTTGCAATGAGCTGATTTTTTGAGGTTTCTATGTTATCTTGCTTACTTTATTTTCTTATTTTTGGTACAGCTTTAAAGACTAAGGAATGCTTGGTGCTGTATGTGGTATGGAATTTCAATGGGGAAGAGTTTGAACAGGAGCCATATGTGGGGTTGGAGTTTGATACTGCAGATAATGCTCATATAACAATTATGCATCATGAGTGGGTTTTAGAATGTGGTCTGGTCGCGAGTGGATCAATTGGTTTGTAATGGTAGATTTGTGTGCTGGAAAGAAGGGTTTCAGATTAATTCGAGGACAGGACGCCCTGCATTCATAAGGGTGAAAAAATCTGATTCTGGCAAGTGGGTCCTTGATCAATTTGCAAAAGATCACGATCATGATCTCAATGCTTGCGAGGAGAATCATCCTGCCAATTTCCGGTGCAAAAGCTCAGCAACAACTGCTAGAGTAGTTGATTTGTGCTGTAAGCCACAGATAAAACAGCTTGATGTTGTTGATACTGGATGCTCATCTTCTTCAGATATTGTCAGTGCCAAATGCGTTAAACTGGCGGCAAATGAAGGACAAGTGAAACTTGTGCCCTATGCAGGTCTAAAGTTAGATTTGGCTAATGAAGCATACCAGTATTTTGATACATATGCTGGGAATGTGGGATTTAGAGTTTGCATCAGTCAGTTGTTTTGATCAAAGAATGATGGTTTGATTACTTCTCGGGATTTGTCTGCTCGAAGGAAGGATTTCATACGGCTATGAGGATTAAGAGGCATGATAATGGAAGATGGATTGTTGATCGTTATCAACTAGAGCATAACCATGAGCTTGAGATGCACTTGAAAGCCAACAAAGGTTCAGCTTCTAGGAAATTGTTAGATGAGATTAATGAAACATCAGAAAAACTAGACGTTGCTTGAAAGCATGATGGGAGCCTCATAAGGAAATATTGTGCAAACAACATAGGAAGTGATTGGTATACCATGCTTCATAGTCACTTTCAGAACTGACAAGCTGAGGACATCAGATTCTTTCTTGCTGTCGATGTACAAATGGGTTGCTGTAGGAGTCTTTTCTAGGCTGATGGCAGATATAGGTTTACCTGCAGTCAGTTTGGTGATACCATCATATTTTATACCTCCTAAAGTCAAAATAATTATGTGGTGCCATTTGCTACTTTTGTTGGCGTTAATCACCACAAGCAGCTGGTTCTTCTTGGATGTGCACTTGTTGCTGATGAATTAAAGGAGTCCTTCATATGGTTGTTTAAGACATGGCTCAGGGCAATGTCTGGGTGCCATCCCAAGTTGATAATAGCTGATCAAGATGATTACATTCTGCAAACGATCACACAGGTTTTTCCTTCAAGTCATCATCGTTTTTCAATGTGGCAAATGAAGACAAAAGAAATGTGAGCATTTTGAGTCCACTGAGTAGTGATTGTAAATATGAATATGAGAAGTGTGTTTATCAAAGTCATATAGTTGGTGAATTTGATGTTGCATGGGATGCTCCTCAGCAGATTTGGCGCGAGGGAAAATGCTTGGCTGAAGGAAATGTATGAAAAGCATGAAAACTGTGTTCCACTGTACTTACGTGGAATGTTTTTGCTGGAATTCTATTGATTAGTGTAGATGCCTTTTTTGATCCATATTTAAATTCTCAAATGTCAATTGAAGAATTTGTTGTGAGATATGAGCAAGGTTTGGAGCAATGTTGTGGTTATGAAAGGAAAGAATATTTCAATCCATTCAACTTCTAGGCATTTTTGCAGACAAACGGACTGTTGGAAAAGCAATGTAGGAGGCTTTACAGTCTTTCCATTTTCAAAGTTTTCCAGAAGGAACTTTGACAAAGCTGCAGTTATCTGGGTGCCAAGATTCATGAGCAAGGGGCCATCAGAAGATATTTGATCTGGAAGTGTGGTAACGAGAGTTAGAAACATATTGTTACCTTTTGTTTATCCAATCTTCATGTGAGTTGTGGCTGTCGAATGTTTAAATTGGAGGCAGTATTGTGTGGACATGCTTTAAGATTGTTCCAGATTCTAGATATTAAGGAGCTTCCATCTCACTACTGTTGTTACTGATCAAACAGTAAACAAGAAACAGAAAATCAGAAGCTATAGATTTCGAAATAAGGAAGAGAAGCACAGAGAAACAGAACACAAACTTGCATACATCTGTTCTCTGAAGAAAACTGTCAAGTACAGGACAGTTTAAACAAGAATAATAACTGCTTACAAACCACACACACGTGCAGCATATAACTGCATCTAAACATGCCACTTCCTAAATAACGAAAATACCAGCTGCATAATATAACCAACTCATAAAGAAAAATAAACCATAAGAAGAAAACAGAACAGAGGAACATCAGTAAAAAAAACCAGCAGCACTGAGACATTATAATCCAACAAACTCCTCATTGGATCAGTTGCTGCTGCATACTCCAATTTTCTTTCTTAATACTTCAAATCTTCCAGCTTGAAGTGGTTTTGTAAACATGTCTGCAAGTTGATCTTCAGATCTGCAATAAACCAGCTTAACTTCACCATTTTGTTGCACCTCACGTAGAAAGAAGAACTTAACCTTGAAATGCTTAGTTTTGCCATGAAAAACTGGATTTTGAGATATTGCTAGAGCAGCTTGATTATCCACATTGATTTCGATACATCCATTGAAATTTAGCCATAAATCTTCCATTATCTTCTTCAGCCACAAAGCTTGATTTGCAGCTGCAGTAGCAGCTATAAATTCTGCTTCTGCAGTAGATTGAGCTACAATGTCTTGCTTTTTGGAACACCAAGAAAAACAAGCTGAGCCAAGACTAAAACAATATCCAGATGTGCTCTTCATGTCATCCATCGAACCAGCCCAATCACTATCAGAAAATCCTTGTAAATTAAACTTTTGACCCCTCTGAAACTTCACACCAAAGAACAAGGTTCCTTTTAGATATCTCAAGACTCTCTTTGCTGCAATCAAATGTAGCTGACTAGGATTACTCATAAACCTGGATAGAACACTTACAGCAAATAGAATGTCTGGTCTGGTTGTTGTAAGGTACATGAGACACCCTATCAGACTTCTATACATCGAGGCATCCACAAAGATCTGTTCCATCAACCTTCGCAACTTCTCTTTAGCTGCCATTGGTGTACGACACTTCGACGTCTTCCATCCGAAACTTCTTTAGAATTTCCTTCAAATATTTCCTCTGGCAAATGAAGATTTCATATGGACTTTGCTTAACTTCCAGACCTAAGAAATAAGCCATTTTTCCTAAGTGTGTCATCTCAAAACTTGCAAACAAACCTTGCTTAACATTGTCTATCAGTTCTGCATCATTTCCTGTCACCAGTAAATCATCCACATAGAGTGACAGAACTACCACACTTTGATTTACTTTCTTGATATAAAGAGTGAACTCACTTAAGCTTTTTGCAAAACCAAAATCCTGTAAATATCGATCTATTTTTCCATACCAGGCTCTTGGAGCTTGTTTCAGTCCATATAGAGCTTTGCACAATCTGTATACACTTTCTTCTTGCCCTTTAATATTGAAACCTTCAGGTTGTTCAACAAAAATTTCCTCTTCAAGCTCTCCATTTAGGAATGCAGACTTGACATCTAACTGAAAGATAGTCCATCCCTTCTCTCGTCGCAACACTAACAAAAACCTTATTGTGTCCAGCCTTGCAACTGGAGCAAAAGTTTCAGAATAATCTACTCCCCATATTTGAGCATAGCCTTTCACAACCAGTCTTGCTTTATACTTATTGACAGAACCATCAGGATTGAGCTTTGTCTTAAACACCCACTTAACTCCAATCACATTCTTGTCTAGTGGCCTGTCTACTAATTCCCAAGTCTGATTTTTCTGAATCATTGCTATCTCCTCTTGCATTGCTGCAATCCACTTCGATCTTCCTTGGCTTCGCAAAGTTGGATGGTTCGAGCACGCCACATTACTTCTTTCATAGATCTCGGCAAGTGACCTTGTGCCTCTCACAGGTTGATCATCTATACTCTCTTCCATTTCCTCTGTAATTCCATTTGTCTCCACATCTGTTTCAGGCTGTCTTTCGAAGTGCTTCAATTCTGCAATCCTTCCTTCCATCCAATTCCACTCATCTTCTTCTAAAAAGATAACATCTCTGTTCACAGTTACTTTCCCTATCATGGGATGGAAAATCCTGTAATCTTTTGATTGAAGACTATATCCAATAAAGATCCCAATCTCTGCCTTTTTATCTAGTTTGTCCCTCTTAACCTCAGGAACATGAGTGTAACACAAACACCCAAAAACCTTCAAATTTTTTACAGAAGGTTTAACACCTTGCCAGACTTCGAAAGGTGTTGATTTCTCTAAGGTTTTTGTGGGCGTCTATTCAGCAAAAACACAGCGGTATTAGCCTCGGCCCAGAACCTCTTAGGCAATTTCTTCTCTTGCATCATACATCTAGCCATCTCCATAATACTTCTGTTCTTTCTCTCACTAACCCCATTCTGTTGAGGTGAGTAAGGTGCAGTAAACTGCTGCACAATTCCTGCTTGCTCACAAATCAGCTTAAATTTATTAGCCGTATACTCGAGATCCATTGTCGACACCGAGAGCTTTAATTTTCTTCCCACTTTGATTCTCAACTAAAGCTTTAAACTTCATAAATGCATCAGCTACTTCAGTCTTAGCTCGCAGAAAATAGATCCAGCTCATCCTAGTCAAATCATCAGTAAAGGTAATAAAATACCTGCTACCATTGAGAGAGGATTTAGACATAGGTCCACATACATCAGTGTGAACTAGTTCCAGCTTTTGACATATCCTCGAGACTCCTCCTTTGAAGGGAAATCTAGCTTGTTTGCCAAGAAGACGGGTTACGCATTGTGGAAGTTCTTCCTCCAAGCTTGGCAAGTCATCTACCAAGCCATTTTTCTGCATAAACAGCATACTCCTCTTGTGAACATGCCCAAGTCTTTTATGCCATAGCTCTGTATTTTCTTCTTTGCATTTCAAAGCCATATGTTGCATCTCATGTGGCTTGAACATAAAACTTTTATCCCTCATTGGAATTCTCAAGACTTCTTTACTTGTCGGCATTTTTAATGAGACATTCCCTTCCTTCGAACTTCACTTTATAGCCCTTCTCCACTAACTGACCAACACTTAACAGATTTTGGTCAATATTTGGCACAAAGAGAACATCCCTGATTAGCTTTACCTCCTGGTTTCCTTCAATAGCAACTACACCTTTACCTTGCACTTCAATATGCTGTCCATTGCCAATTCTAACTCTGGACCTTACTGTCTTGTTTATGTTCCTGAATAGCTTTAAGTTACCAGTCATGTGATTGGTACAACCACTATCTACCAGCCATGTATCATTTTCGATCGAAGATTCACCAGGCTGAAGCTACAAACAGGTACTCTTCATCAACTTCATTTACTGCCACTTGTGCTTCTCCTACTTGCTGATAAGTTTTCCCTTTGCAAATAGCTTCCATGTGACCCAACTTGTGGCATCTTCTGCACCTAGCATCTGGCTTTCTCCGCATCTAAAAGACTGATGATTGGTTCCACCACGCATCTTGACATGGCCTTTTATTATTTTTCCATTTGCTAGATCCACCAGTGTTCCCTTCTTTTGGTAAAAACCTCGAATCAGCAACATTTCCTCTAAACTGAATCCATTTCTTCCCTTTGCCTCCATCATTTTGCTTTACTTTGGCTTGCAATGCCCCCTCTACATGTTCTTCTCTCCTCATTAGTCTTCTGTGTTCCTGTGCCTGCAAAGCATTTAACAACTCTGCAAGTTTTATATCAGCCAAGTCCCTTGTGTTTTCCAGAGAAGCTATAGTAGCTTCGAATTTTTCTGGAAGAGACACCGGGATCTTCGAACAAGCCTATCATCCTTCAAGTCAGTCCCCAAAACTCTGATTTTATCAGCTATCCCCACTAGCCTATCAGAGTATTCCTTCACTGACTCAGACTCTTTCATCTGCTGTCTCTCAAATTCTCTCAAGAGATTCAGCACCGTCATACCTCTTATCTTCTCATCTCCTTCATATTCTCCCTTCAAGAAGTCCCATATGGCCTTTGCGAGTCACACTTCATAATTCTGGTAAAGATGGTAGGCGAGACAGACATACGAGCAAGATTTTGCCTTGGCTTTTCTTGTGGTTCTCTCTTTATGAAGTTTGATTTGATTCATGGTCGGATTATTTGGAAGTGGAGCAACTTCATAATCATCCTCCACAGCTTCCCACAGATCATGACCCTCCAAAAATGCTGTCATCCTAACAGCCCATGCTTGATAATTCTCTCCAGTAAAAACTGGAGAAGCCATCGCAGAGAAACCACTCGACCCTGTCTCCATCACCCTCAACTTCTTTACACTTCGATACTTGCTTCACTTCACAGTCCCTCAAGATCATTCAAGCTCTGATACCACTGTTGTTACTGATCAAACAGTAAACAAGAAACAGAAAACCAGAAGCTATAGATTTCGAAATAAGGAAGAGAAGCACAGAGAAACAGAACACAAACTTGCATACATCTGTTCTCTGAAGAAAACTGTCAAGTACAGGGCCAGTTTAAACAAGAATAATAACTGCTTACAAACCACACACACGTGCAGCATATAACTGCATCTAAACATGCCACTTCCTAAATAACGAAAATACCAGCTGCATAATATAACCAACTCATAAAGAAAAATAA
The DNA here is from genome assembly GCA_014182395.1 of Eucalyptus sp. ANBG9806169. NCBI lineage: Eukaryota > Viridiplantae > Streptophyta > Magnoliopsida > Myrtales > Myrtaceae > Eucalyptus > Eucalyptus sp. ANBG9806169. The sequence continues at coordinate 16,981,251 of CM024574.1, read as the reverse complement.
ACCATAAGAAGAAAACAGAACAGAGGAACATCAGTAAAAAAAACCAGCAGCACTGAGACATTATAATCCAACAACTACAACTTACATAGGTGGATGAGTTGTGCTGAGTATGGCACCGTGCATGATTTAAAATCAGGAAATAGCTCCCACGAAAATAAGGCAAAGATAATTTGGAGTCTTTGTGAAATTGCTGCCAAATATTATAGAGTTTGGTGCCACTTCTTTTGAGAAATACAAACTTGCACATGAAATTATGCATGAAGGTGGGAGGAAACTTTGCTGGCAGAGGTAAGTTTAGGATGAATTTTGTAGTTTGGAGTCTGTCTATAGTTTCTTTTCCAGCAGGCCTGACTTTTGTAACTGGAGGGCATCAACTTGTTTTTCAATATAAAAGCTTTTTCAATCAGAAGTGAAATTATGTGGATATGGAATTATGCATTCTGCTAATTCTTTTTGTTGGTTTCTTCTGTTTATCTCATCTCAGAAGATAGGGGTAAGGGAATAAATTGAAGAGAGCGAATGAATAACTATGCTTAAAATTTCCTTGGTTGTACCTTCAGTTTCCAAAGGCAAATCTTAGCAGCAGTGGGAAGCCACCACAAGCCCCCTGAATGAATGTCTTTGAGAAGCTGACCTGATATTTGGAGAACGCGAAGACCTATGCTGATGTAATTTGCCATTGACTGAGTGTTTTGAGAAGCTGACCTGATATTCGAAGAACCTCTATATCTGTGCTGGTTTAATTTCCTCCAAGGTATCCTCTCTCTCTCATAGTGAAGTTAATGATATACATGAGTTGTTGTGATTTGCATTTCAATTTTTCCTCACCCTGAATAATCTGACATGAACATAAAAGGAAGAGTGGAGTTCATCTAATAGAAATGTCTAATTCAATAGTCAATCACACTCTAGCACCTCAGTTGCACTTGCAGAAACTTACTCAGTGGATGTGATTTTCTATTTGGTAATGATTTTTTCCAGCAATATTTGGAAATGCCATATTACATTCCATGATGTGGCTGATTTCTTGTTTTTTGTTTTGTATTTCATCTTATTTCTTGGCCATACATTTGGTTTCCCTATGCATCTTTAATTGGACGTGTCATAGCCAACAAACTTCTATTATTCAACTATGTTGAAATGTTCCACTATATTGGAGTGCGTTGAATAACTTTTGTAGTACAGATTTTAGTACGAAGAGCGTTACTGATGAAGACTACTCGTACAGATTTTAGTTCAACTACTCATGCAAAATGAAATATCTCACAGAGGTATAGTAGAAACTCTCTGTCGTTTGTGTGATACCGGCTCATGAAGCAGCATAATTTATTCTTTAAAATGCACGAGCAGTTCTTTAATGGATATCTGTCCATTAGCACTTAAATATATGAGAAAACTAGGGCAATCACCACTGGACTGGCAGATATATTTGTCTTGATGGCAACAGAAATGAGCTTCCTCTTGTTATAGCAAGTTAGGCTACTCTCGCCGGTAGAAACCATGAGGGAATATTTGGCAAGGGACCAAGTGGCATATATAGCTAGCTTAGAGTTGAACTTGCTTGTGGGCGGATAAGTAGCTCCGGACTGCCATTGATATGTAGCTTAGACTACCAAGGCTGAAGGAACACTTTGGTATGGTATGATATATTGACATTGTCTCCTGATGCCTCGACTTGAAACCTTGAGCTTGAATATCATTTGAGATCTGAACATGCCTAGTGCTCTGTTAATGAAGATTGCAGGCACAACCATAGTACCTGGAGAAGGATTTGCACGTTCTCATGCATCAGGTATGATTGTACATTCCTTTCCGATGCCAATCGAGACTACTGCATTATTTTCATCTTTGTACACTAAGATGATCTCCTGCATAATTGATGATTAAAATAACTTGTATCTAAAGAAAAACATGTACTCTTTCCCAATATGTGAATGCTGTTATTATGTGGTATGATACTTGATTATTGCGACCAGTCACAATTCATTGCATTGAGAACTTTTTAGTTAAGACTCATGCCCACTTTGTTTTTGGATGGATGATCAAAGTAAGTTTTGCAAGGAAGGTTGCCCGAAAAGTTAAGAAATTAAGGAAGAATCCCATGGCTCATAACTTTTACCCTAGATATGATACTTATAAATGTAAATGGACTTGCTGCTGAGTTTACAACCTGAAAGATCGCATCACCAATGCACTGATGTTCTGTTTGTTTCCACATCCAACACATGAAAGCTTCCTTTTAGTCGATTCCAGTATGATGATACAGAAATTGTAAAGATGAATAGATCGGCTTCAGCAACTGAAGGAAATATGATCTTGGTAAAAAGTTTTGGGCACCGCAAGACTAAATCAAGGCCATCATTCTCATTCTCCAAGTTGGTCCTTCCCTCTTATCGTATGGCATAATCCTCACACGCTTATTTCGGCACAAGAAGAAGGAAGTGGCATGGCCATCTTTCAAGAGAATGACAAAGCCTCAAACCAATCTCGCTGCCATCACCTATACCAAAAAATACATATTTTGGCTAAAAGCTAATACCAAAAGAATATAGCCCAATAATTCGCACATTGAAGCTGCTCCTCTCGTGGGCCACAGGGTAAGGAGCCTCAAAGGTTGAAGAAGAGGAGTGAGCAAACAGCTGCTCAATGAGTCATGATTATCTCCATACGATTGGGCATCAAATGTGCACATTAAACGAGCATCACCTTGGCTAAAAACATTTAACTAAACTTATACAGCCAAAGCAGCATATTTGTAGCGATAGATCAAGATATCTACTCAACAAAGTAATTTGGCATCAAACAAAACGAGATAGGCGATGGAATGTCAAATGAACAACAGCATTTTTTTTTTCCTGATCATAACATTCATTTGGACATAATAACAGGTGCTTATGTTGTTGCATGAGTCCATCGTATGTAACTTGGCATTATGTCCAATTATCTATCTAGATAGAAAAACTAAATTTTGAGGAGTGTAAATAACATGTCGTAACCTCTGTGATAATATGTTGCAACTAAGGACCGTTCAATGGTAACATCCTCATTTTTTCCATTAATAGATACTTGTGTTAGACAATTTATACATCCATGCTTCATTTAGAAGATAAGAATAACTAAATTAATGAATTCCTACACGACTAACCTTGGTTACGAAACATTGTGTGACAGCTTATGACAAGCCTTTACAATGCCATGAATAATTTACAATGAGCATAGACTTGGTTACAAGGCATAGTACAGAGCCTTAAGACGTTTTATGATGACCCTTCACAATGCCTTGAATAAGTTATGAGAACAGTGGGATAATGGGATTTTGTATATTAAGGAGAATGTCTGTTACATTTTTAACAATCAATCTATTTGACCTTTGAATTTTATTTGTCATTCGAATTGATTTAATTTGATTAATTAGAAGGACATTTCAGGTTGTGAGTCAATGGATAAGAATCGTAATAGATCTTGGAGGCATGGGTTGTAGTAGGTTGTAAATTCGGTTATTTTTTGTCATGCTTCAGTTCAATTCTATCCTACACACATGTTACAATGAATCTACTCATTTGCATTTTTTTATTGGTCAATCGATGACTATCTGGTTTAAGATGGAACAAACTAAACGCGTTGTAACAATGGTTATGTACATCGTAATAAGTTCTAAACCCTTTTTAACTTTTTTGGTAACTCAATTTTTTTGAGTCCTACATTTACAATCTGTTACAAGCGCAATAAGTTGAAAATCAGTAAGTTATGTCAGAAATCACCTTGATAACAAGGCATTCCCTCTAGGCTTACGATCTATCACGAGTGCAATACTTCAAAAATGACAAACTAGTGATGGAAATACCCTTTAGTCATGCACATTTTCTTCCGGCTTATGACCTATTATGAGTGTCATACTTTGAAAATCAGTAAGTTACAATTAGAAAGACCTTCGTCACGATATGTTTGCTCTAAGTTTATGACTTTTTACTATGCACCTTTCCACGGTCTTTGGTTTTGGGGACACGTGGAAGTATCATTTCAAATTTCAACAATCATAACAAATGTAAAGCCATTTTTGTATTTTCATAATATTAGAATTAATGTGGCATAGCAAGAATTATTTATGTCATAATGAAGTTGTCAACTAAGAAGCACCGAGACTATTCGGAAGTCTTCATGTCGTGTCTGACACTCCGACACGCTCCAACACGTTATGACACGCGGTCAACGAGTGTCAGGAAATCATGTTCCGACACGCGAGTCTGAAATTCCGACACGTGATTCCGACACGCATGGGGTCAATTTTAAAATTTTTCAATACTTGAGGGGTCAAAGTATAAATATACGAAAAAATAATGAAAATAAAAAAAAAATAAAGGGGAAAGAAAAAAATTCTTACTCTCAAGTTTCTTAATTATAAATTTTGACATTCCCGTGAGTGACGATGAAACGCCTCTCTTCTCATTGGCATTACTCTGCCGCCCTTGAGGACTTAAAGTTGTGATTTTTTTATTTTTTATTTTTTATTTTTTGCTTCTTTCCGCCTCTCGCAGGCGTCATCTGTGAGTTATCTCTTTTGGTCTATGTCATTAGCTTGTGAGTTATCTCTTACATTTTGCATGGCGAATTTAGTTATTTCCTTTTCTTTTAGTCGTACTTCGAGAGTTCTTATCCTAGATTTTCATTTTTCTCAAACCTTGTTTTGCAAAGGAGCTCCTAGCTAGTCTATATCATGAACTCCAAACTCTGTTTGGGACTATAAGAAATCTCACTAATTTCCGATAAGTGTAAGAAAACATGAGATGTTCATTCAAATTTACTCTTTTGTGTTTGCAATTTTTGAATTTTTTATTCAATCTCTGTCAAATTAAAATAATGAATGATATTAACAAATGTTAAATTAATATTTTTAATATAAATTAATTATATGCTCTTTTTATTATTTATTTTTGTATTTATATATAAAAATATATATTTAATATATAATGTGTCGTGTCGCGTGTTGTGTGTCTGTGTCGGTGCTACATAGGTTGTCAATCCTATTAGCTTGTTTTGTTATTTAGACTGGTTTGTCAGTGGGTGCAAGAAAGTAAAGAATAATACTATATATGAGATTATTTTTTTCATTATGAGGAAGGACTGAAATTTTCTTTTAATAAAAGATGTGGAAATGCAGCCGAAACTACCCGAAAGGCAAAATATGTAAATCGCTAACACATGACACTATGAAATAAAGAGTCGAACAACACATATAGTCAGTATTGACACTATTTTTATAAGAGTTTTGCGTGTTCTATTTTAGTGGGCTATTTTAAATAAAAGATAGTTAACGGTTCTTTAACTTTACAGCTCTTTATCGATGTGTAGTGCACTACTTATTTAATAAGATGTCAATAAATTTCTTATGGGGACGGTATTTCACCGGCCATACATATGAACTTTCAAAGAAATTGGACTAATTTAATAGGGTGTCAGTAAGTCCCCTTTATGTTGGTAGTATAATAGCCACGCTTATAAAATGTGAAAAAAGTTTCTAATTTACTAACTTATTGAGATGTTTGGTAAATTTGTCAATAAATTGGTATTTGCCAACCACACTTGCAAAGTTTAAAAGAAGTTGTTAATTCACTAATTTATTAGAATTTTTGTAAATTTTCTGTGGTGTTGGAAGTTTACTACTCCATCTTGTAAAATTTTAAAGAAATTAGCAAATAATCAATTTCATGGAATGTTCGCAAATTCTTTAGAAGGTTGGTATTTTGTGTAAATTTTAAAGAAGTTGACAATTTACTAATGCATTAAGTTTTAGTAAATTCCTTATGGTGCAGTATATTACTAGCAACAATGGTAGAATTTAAAAGAAGTTGGCAGCTTACTAATGTTGGGATATTAGTAAGTTTATTGTAGGCTTTGATATTTTACTAATTCGCTTGTAACGGTTCAAAGAAGCTGATAAATTACTAGCTTATTGGAATGTTGGTAAATTTATTATAGTGTTGGAAATTTACTTCTGATACCAATGTAATTTACTAATCCATTTGAAATTTGGTAAATTCCTAATAGTATTGGTGATTTCCTAACAAGTACCTTGACATTCGAGTTACCGGTCACAATTTTTTTTTTTTGAACATTATTAGAAATTTGCCAGTAATTTCATGAATCTATTAACTGCTGAAAATTTTGCAGATTTCTCCTAACGGGACCTTGGAATCGTCTCCAATCAACGTGTCCACTAATCCATATTTCAAGAGAAACATCAATCCTACTTCTCAAATTTTTCTATCTACTAGATACGGCATGATAGATAAGTTAGCATCAGTGTCATTGTTAATCATTTGTTCTATTGTTGAATAAGACAATTGGTGTGAGGAGATGAAAATAAAAAGGACCTCAGTCATTTTCAGCTCTGCAGACACAAAATGTAAGGTATTGCCACATTGTTGTTTTCATGTTTGTACTGCACTTTCCGCGTCAATGAGAACATTTCTTTCCCTCACAAAGAAAAAAAAATTGCTGAGTTGCATGGACAAACTTGCGCGACCCCAAGGATGGAGGTCTGTTTATACTTTCCCAAAGTTCTCTCAAGGAAGCATTGGAAGAGAAGAAAATAACTAATGCATCTCATGTTTGCTGTATCAGAAGTCAAACTACCTTTTATAATGAGTTCAGCACATGAGGACATTGAAAATATAGATCAATCGTGTTGAAATATCGAAGTAACTGACAATTCGAACACAGGAAGATGTCCATGATGCTAAAGGGTGATGGTGAACTCAAATGCCCGAAACGTTGAGACTACTTGTGAACGCAGGATGAAACCAATGTAGAGGAGACTAGGACTACACTTGGACATCTAATTTTCTTTCCCTCTGAGAAGCTTTATCTACATGAGGTTCTTCTCTCGATGACCTAAATCTTGAGGAATAGGGGTTAAGAGCCTCTCAGCTTGTAGGTCATCACCGATTTGATTAATGCATTTGACCTTTCTTAATCAGCAGCTTGAATTTTAGACCTTCAATGCTAGCTTCTGAGCAGCAAGAGCTTCTGCCTCTAGCGTGGGCTCCATAAAATTGTAGTTTCAGCAAGTAACGAGATCACAACATATGGGTCCATGTTTGACGCAGGACACCTGTCTTCCAAGTTACCTGTATATCATTTTAAGCCATTAATTGACTGAGCAAGGAAGGTGAACTTTCAATGTTTTATCAATATAAAGTTTTTGAGGCGTTAAAAGAACTGAGATGTCCAAGTCTTAATCAATAAAAATCTGTAAATATTGGATCAATAAGGACTGATATGAAGATATACATTTGCTTAGGAAGCAAAACTAGGTGATTGCTTTCTGGGTGTTAACGGTTAAAATTTTTCTTTCATAGTAATAATCATAGAATCAACTCAGACCAAAACGAACAATAAGTACTTGCCATGTACTAATTTTTTATGGTAGCGTTTCTTGAATCATCGATGAAAGTTAAGGGTCTCCGATTGATACTCAGAATGAGCGCAAAAAGAAAATGGTATGGTCAGTGTTATTGTACCTTTTCCCTACTTCACAGTGTCACGGCCCACACGAATTGAGCAACCACGATTGGCAACGCCCTGCATAAAAAAAATTCAAAAGGTTCAGGCTTAAAAAAATTGAGTTCAATTTAATGGGAAATTTTTGAAGTTGACTAGCAGCTGTATGCTTCTACCGAGCATTACCCAAGAAAATGTATGATGTTGGCTATTTCATACTTTCCCCTCAACCTTCTCTTTTCCTTCTCCATAGGCGCTAATGTGCTCCTAGTGCTGAAGTGAGAGAATTAGAATCGCCTTTTTTGTCACTCGAAAGCCTCCCTCCTCTCATGCTTTTCGTATTGTAGAAAAGACTGGGGAACACACTCTTAAAGTCCTTCAATGAACAAAAATACTTAACCAAGTCCATGTTATTTCTATGGTGTGAACCTGTAGTTAGTGTGGCATCTTGCACCATTCCAGAAACCCTGAGAAGGAAGAGAATTTATTTTTTTAAATGAACCTTGGGATATATGTTACGTAGATGGGGATAGTGAAGTCAGCTACCTCTTATCGATTTCGTATCTAACATGAGGACAACACCAGCTTACTCAGTTACTCTCTGTTATATATGCAACAGAAACAATGAAGTATTTGAATACTGTAGAATATGTCAGTATGCACTTAATTCTGTTTGCCGTTAATGGCATTCCGTTATTTTTCTTGAGCAAGTAATTGAAATTTCACCTCAAGAAGGTATCTTGAAAACCATAGATGATCTCCCGCTTAAATTCCCACGCTTGATATTCTCACTGCACGATAAAAGCCAGTAATGATGGCAACAATTCTGTTGTTACACTTTCTTCTTTTCCTTTTCAAAAAAACAGGCAAGATGGAGGTCCCGGCATCACCTCTCCATTGGTACCGCTAATGTTGATATCGGTGTATAAGCAAGCCTTGCAGTGAGCATCGGATATGTCTCAGCCAAATGACTTATCAGCCCCAACACCACAAAAAGAAGGCCCCTATATGAACATAAAGCTCGTATAATCCATTGATATATCAAGAAATTCATTGTGAAACAATTTCTCAGCTGGGGAACTGGATATACTTCAACAGGCCAACCCATGGCCAATGAACGTTTGTCTGCAGTAGGCTGTTTTCTTGCTCGATCCCGAACCTGATAATATCATTTAGCCAAAAGTCATGAACTTGTCCATTTCAAAACTTTCTAATTCATGATAAAAAAAAACTCATGTTTTTGAATTTCCTACCATGAAACTTCGTTTATAGCCTTTGGGTTACTGAAAATTTCAGAAACCCTGGCACGTTTGTTTGTTGGATCAACTCGCCAACTGGTGTGCATGAATCACAAATAACCTGCAAACAAACAATATTTCTCTGCAAACTAATTAAAACATTCTTTCTTGTCTGCTCAACTTGTTCAAATGATCTGATGGATGAACAATTTTTGACAACATAATACTTCTTTCATGGATGATTACCAAGATATTGTTGCCATATCAAAAAGGATCCTCGAAAATTGCTTGAGGGCTGTTAAAAATTCAAGAACTTGATGGAATGATGCGAAGGCAAATATAGTAAGACAGTTTTGAGGTTATGTCATTGTACTAGAAGATCACTTTGCTATCCTCCCTTAGAGCTTGACTAGCACTTGATCCATCGTAGTTCTACTAGGGAAGTTCAGATGGGTGCTCAATAGGCTTAGGGAATGTCTAATTATTTAGGAACAATAGATCAGTAGCAGGTAGCATGTAGCATGTAAAAAGAAAAACACTACATATTTTATTGTTCCTATTCATACCCTTGATGTTCTGTGCAAATCTATCCTAGAAACTCCCATCCTGACTCATAGTTAGACTAACTCCAAAATGTGAAACAAGATTCACCAATGTTGAAATTGAAAGAAAAAAGGAGGTGTCAGCTGTTGAATGTGCATATAACATATGACATACTTATTCTGATGGTAGATCGAAGAAAACTGCAAACTTATAATCTCAGTACAGAATAGTTCCAGTATTGTTCGTCTTTTTTTGGACAGCACTTAATGGTTTTAGGCATTAAAACATACCAAATGTATGCTGCAATCATCATTTGGGTGTAGGGCATGACGTCCAAGTTGAGAAGACTCTCAAGCCTGTAATAGTATTGTTCTTGAACTGGAAAGCATACACCCTCAACTCAGAAAAGCTCTCTCTTCTTCCGTTTCAACAAAGAGAGAAATTCATGTGTTTGCTGTCATGGGACTAGTTGTCAGTGAGTTTTTTGTGATCCTCATCTAGCATTGTTGTCTGTGCCAAAATCTGCGCCATTTCTTCATAGTCTGAAAAATAAAGCAGTGTGAGTAAGACATATCTACTAAAACAAAAAACTTGGGAGCTTAGTCTCATGAAGATAGTTCAAACAACAAGCTCTATACATATGACTTGGCCTTTTGGTATGCATGAGAGTTTAGCTTTGAAAGGATAAAAAGAATAGACTGGGCAATTCAAAGAAAGGGTCTCTTTCGCAAGTGCCAGCGACAAAAAGTAGAAAACAGCTTTTTGAGGACTATTTTCAAGTAGGGAAACTTACATTTTGACACATACATAGTGAGTCTTACTGATTGCCCCAAGGATGCTGCCACATTCTCCTTGAAAAATAAGCTAAAAACAGTAGCATAACTACACTTCTCCTTTTGGAACCATTTCGAGGTTATTCTCAGGCCTCATTCCCAAAATTGAGCTTGAGAGGACATAAAAAACTGAGGGCAGTTACATAGTTGAAGGAAGCAGACTACAAATTGCAACATTTTAAGAGATGAATGAAATTCCACCTTACCAAGAATCAATCAGCAAACATGTTATTCTGATAATTCATAAGATCTAATGGATGATCAACTTGTGAATCTTGACAGTGCACCTAATTCTTTCCTCTCGCAGTCAAAGGGCAATCACCATGAAGTACTTTCTTCTTTCACAAACTTGGTATAATTGCAAATTACCGTTGCCAACTGCTTTGGCAAAAATATCGATCAGATTTTGCCATGGTAGAGCAAGACTACCAAACGCAGCAATTACCTGCACGACCAATAGCAGTCATGGAACACGAAATATCTGACACAAGAGTGGATACAAGAGAAATCGATTCCACACAAGGTCCACAACAAAGACTTAAAATTGGTAGTGATTGATGTAGTCATCAAAAGAAGCGACAACAATGACTACTGCTTCGTTCCTTCATTCTGCATCACACAGCAAGCATTTCTTCTGCAGACATTGTTGTCACAAAGAGATGAAGTCTATGTCAATTCCCAACCAAGCAAAATGACTAGTACAACCTTGCAGTGATCAAAATGAAGAAATCATAGATTAGACTCCCAGTCTAACTGTGATAAGACCTCTTTTGATGTCAAACATTTACCCAATTGCTTAAGATGGTGCCCAAAATTGAAAGGATTTACCTGAGAATCTCTAAAGAAAAGTAAACCAAGAGTGTTAATTGTTGTCAAATGCTAACAATAAGATCTCCTCTATCCTCCCCTAGAGCTAGACCGGTACTTGATCCATAGTAATTCCACTTTGGAAGTTCAGATGGGTGCTCAACAGGTCTAGGGATCGCCTCATTTCAAAAATTGATAGATCAACTGCATGTAGCGTGTGAAAAGGAAAAACGCTACATATTTTATTGTCGCCAATCATGCCCTTGATTTGCTGTGCAGATCTATGTCAGAGCCTCCGATCTGTAGGAACACATTGACATAAAGTTATTTTTAAGGGAAGCAAACCAGAAGCCGTTCTCTAGAAAAACATTTCAGCACTTCACATGAGAGGTTTCCAGAACTTTGCAGGCATTTTGCTTCTTGTGAAATCAAATAAGCAGATTGCAAACTATATCTATAGCATGAGTCATAAGCTAGATTTAATGAGCTCGGAATTGGATGAAGAAAAGTATGAATTTTCTTCATTTTTCTCACATGTTCAGGAATAAAGCAATGTCCAGACCTTTTAGCGATCTGTCTCCCCGAATTGAATCATGTGGCGTTGATAGATACCTTTATCAACTCTATCTGCGGGATATGAAATATCTCGTACCGGTCCTTGCCTGCATCTTTTTGGCACTTCTCCTCCAACTTTGGCCAACCTGTGATTCTTAGATGAGTACAGAATAGTTCTAGTATTGTTCAACTTTTTGTGCATCGCACTTAAAAGTTTTAGTGCATGAAAACAGACCAAATGTATTCTACAATTATCTCCTGGTGTTTCCGCGTCATTTGTTTTAGCAAGAGAGGAATCCATGTGTTTGTTGTCATGGGACTGGCGGTCAGTGAGTTCTTTGTGATCCTCAACTGGCATTATGTCGTCGGTGCCAAAATCTGCACAACTTCTGCCTAGCCTGAAAATTAAAGCAGCGTGAGTAACAAACATATCTACTGAAACAAAAAACCTAGGAGCTTAATGTCATGAAAGATAGTTCAAATGATGAGCTCTATTTGTATGAATTGGCCTTCTGGTTTACATGAGAGTTTAGTTTTCAAAAGACAAAAAGAATGGACTGGGTACTTCAAAAGAAAGGGTCTCTCTAGCAAGTGCTAGCACCTTTGCCCTAAGCTTAATCTCATGAAACCGCCTTTTAAAGACTAGTTTCAAGTGGAAAAAACTCTTGCATTTTCGAAGCATAAATGGCAAGGTGTAAACACAATTGCCATGATCGATTTTACACAAATAGGGTCTCGATAGAGGTATAAACTCTTACTTAATTTGCCCGGAATATTTCTAGAAAATGAAAGCGGTAGAAATCATGAAGATGGAAGGGTTAGAGCAACTTAAAGGTACGGACCCCCACTCATCAAATACAAAGCATGATGATTCAAGCCAAAATGCCATTGAAAATTTGAAATGGCAGCCACCGCCCACCCATCATAATAGTTTTTAGAGCTGCAAGAGTCCAATTCAAGGAGCCAAATCAGCAACCCTGCTCATCTTCACCAGATCGAGCAATGAATCAAAAGATACAAAAACAAATTCGTATGACGCCAAACAGATGTACTCAGCTTCGCTCAGGAGATAGAACAGAGAGAGAAATTCTCAAGAAGCACCCACAGATCAAAGTCAAAAACCACAAAAAGCATTAACGATGCTGAACTCAATGGCATCGTCCTCTCTCCATAACCAAATCACGTCGCAAACCCTCTCTCCCCCCCACCGATACGTCCATGTCCCCCCAATCAAATCAAAGTATCGAAACACAATTCGAAAAATTATTCATGCAAAATCTAGGAAACAAGGTCGCACGTACCTTCAGAAAGAGAATTAGGGCCCGATATATATTTTGGGGATATGCTTGATCTTGTACCAGTCCTCGCCTGCATCGCTTTTACTCCTCTCATTCAGTTTTGGGCACGAGAAGATTGTTAGGTGAGTAAGGGATGTGAGCCTTCCTAGTCCTTCAGGTAATGATGTCAACGAGGGGCAATAATATATTTCGAGCCATTGAAGTGATTGAAGGGTGTCGATCTGCTCTGATAATGTCTCCAAATTGTCGCAATCAGAAATTCGAAAATGCTCGAGACTGCGGAGCTGTAGAATCCACTGTGGGAGAGATTCTAGTTTGGGAAGACAAGTGATTTGTAGAGACCGGAGACTCTGAAGTCCATGGAAATCCAAGATGATGTTGCCGCTTTCATCTTTGGATAAATCGAGCTCTTCACACCACCTAATAGAGAGATTCACGAGCTTCGGTAGATGGCACAAACAAAGTGGGAGGGAAGTTAACCGAGGAAGACGGAGGATAGCAAGAGATTCAAGTGAGGTGAGACTTTCCAGACACTCCCCAGGCAAATATTCTAGAAACTTCATACCATAAATATAAAGATGCTTCAACTTATTAAGGCCAAATTGGGGGAAATGTTTACATCTTACACAATTTCTCAATATTAACTCAACTAGATTGGACAACTCGGTCATCCACCTCGGGAAACTCTCACCATTATATCCATCAATAAACAACTTCTGCAGATTGTCGGGCGGCCTCAATCCATCTGATAGTGCTTCATCTCTCTTCGTAATCATTGCTTCATCTGTAATATCAAAATTGCCCCATGAAAGAGACAAGTGTTCTAGAGAACGCTTCTCTCTCAGGTCCACGGCTTGGGATTCTTCTACCGCATTTGTCACGCTTCCCAAATTTTCAATGGAAAGTCTTCCCCGGATGTTATTAAGCCTATTTAGCTCCCCAAGCCCGCTATATTTCTTAGCAAGAGCTTTATCTTTAGGCAATATAAAGCGACTTAACTTATGCAACGAACTCAATTGCCCTAGTCCACATGGCATATAACTAAGTTTATCACAATTATCTATGTTTAGATTTCGAAGGCTGACTAACTTCCTTAGATCCCTCGGCAATTCTTCAAGGGATCTACAATAGTGGAGATCAAGTGTTCGCAAATTCGGCAATCTCGTGATGGAATTAGGAAGCCTTTTAAGTTCATCATTGTAAGAGAGATTGAGATATGTAAGATACTTCAACTTATAAATGGACCTTGGCATCTCCTCGACATCTCCAGAATGCAGATCCAAGATGCGCAACCTCTTGAAACTTTGAATGAGTCGACACAGATCTGCTTCACTCGTTGGTTCCCTTTCCCAATATCTTTTAACGAACAAAAATGTTCTTAGTGCACTTACTTTCGATTGTGAGATTGGAAGTTTACCCATGAAATTGGAAGTTGAATCACAAGATATATGATGAGTTCTTTCAAGTTTGTGTTTTGGGTGATCCCATGTTACCCAACACTCGGTCCCTGCAACTAAGCAAGCTAGATCATGCATCAAATCATGCATCTTGCAAGTCTCCTCATTTTCTTGATAGTCTTGAAAGAAGTTACTCCACAGTAGATCCTTGAAATATCCACAAGCAATGTCTTCTAAATGATGATGACTATTTGATTGCTTGATAAATCCTTCTGCCGTCCAAAGATTGACCAAAGTTTGCTTCTTTATCTCATAATCTTTGGGAAACAATGAACAAAATGCGAAACATTGTTTCAAATGTGAAGGAAGATGGTCATAACTAAGCTTAAGAATTGACATTATGCCGTCTTCCCTTTTAGACACGTCTGGGAGCTCATTTGCTTTGAATTGCAACCATTCATGCTTACCTTTCTTAAAGAGTAAACTCCCAATAGTTCGAATAGCCAATGGAACCCTAGAGCACTTTCTTACTATATCTTTACCAATAGCTAGCATGTCGGGATCTTGTACCTCCTCTTCTTTACAACAAGCAATTTGCATTAGTAATTTGAGAGATGCACTTTCAGATAAGCTCCCGAGAAGATGAGGCAGAGTAGTGCCAGTGATCTTCGCAACCAAAGGAAGGCGTGTAGTTATAAGGATCTTGCTTCCTCTAGCACCTCCCAACAATAAAGTTTGTAAGCTCAACCATGTTTCTGGTTCTGTAGTCCACAAATCATCTAAAACTAAAAGATATCTCTTTCCATCGATTGCTCCCCTCAGTTCACTTTGCAATCGTTCCATTGCACCCTCAATTGGTTCTTTCTTTTCTACACAAGTTATGATATTTTTCACTATTTTTTTCATGTCAAAGTCATCAGAGACACAAACCCACATTTTCAAGTCAAACTGTTTATTGACCATCTCATCATTATACACGCTTTGAGCAAGAGCTGTTTTTCCAAGCCCCCCAATACCAACTATTGGAAGGATGGAAACGTTCTCTTGCACGTCTGAGTCCAGTAAAAATTCCATGATCGTCTTCTTATCATCTTCTCTCCCTATAATATCTCCCTCACGTATAAACGAATGCGTCTCTTCTCTCGTCCTCCACTCTTTCTCGGGGCACTCATCCAAGTGGAATCCCTTATCAGCCTTAATGGCTTCTATTCTCTTCCTCACGGCTCTTAGTTTGTAACTCATCTTCATTTTGAAAGCAAGCTGGTTTGAACTTGAGAAAAATGTCCTTACCTCCTTCATCATTTCATTGTGGCCCCGCAATTCTCGTCGCATAGCTTCTATATTGAATTCTTCAAGCACGTCTTGTGCATCATAGAAAGCTTCTTTCAATTTATCAACCCAATCTTTGATTTGGGGACTCCGGAGGTATTGCTCTTCTGCATGGTCTAGTACAGATTGAAGAGTGGAGACAGTGTCCCCAAGCGCCTCGAGTTCATGATTGACGCCCCATAACATTCCAACATTATCTAGTGCTTGAGGAACCAGATGAGCAACAATCTTTCCAGCAATACCGACGATGACAGCTTCCGCCATTTTTATTCTCTCTATCTCTCTGTGGATAAGAAGATATTAGTCCAGTCAGTCCAAGGCTAGAGACTTCTCATGAATGTATAACAAGTTAATTATCAACTTATATGACTGACTTTACCTGTAATACATAGGAGTTCAGGTCATCCATACAAGTCTAAATAATATATGTGGACCCACCGAGGTCGCATCCGATGCCCACAAGAAAACTTCTATTTTTTCCAAGGCTTCATTCTTTTCCTTTTTGTCAAAAGATGACCTATCATTCTTTATACTCTTGGGATGGCTTTAATGGATGACAAAGTTGGTAACAAAACTTACGTTATAAACCTAGGAAATATTAGTTTGCTGTGAGGTACTCCGAGATGTGACCTACGATTAACTAGTCATTGATATATATGTGCATATACGATTATACATATGCAATGCACATTAGGATAGGGATTCTTTATGTGAAATTAGAAAGTTCTATGCTTAGGTAACATGATGGATTTGTTTACATTTTGATGCCAACACTACACCTCTCATTTCAAAACTCTTCTTCATACTGTCACATGACATTATTGCTATTGTATTACTAAAACAATACAGTTGATCGGGGAAGTTCACTCTCCTTGCTAATCTCTCAAAATTATTTGCTTCCTAAGAATAAACGCTTCTACATTTTTTTGTCTTCCGTTACTGTTTCCTATTCTCGAAATAAATAAATAAAACTGCCTTAAAGATTTACTCCCATAATAGGCAATTTCAAAACTTGCACATTTATGCAATGCAAAATCCTATATTTAGGGATTTTAAAAACTTCCCGTGCAGTGGCAAAATGATGGACATACCTCTCGTTTTTTCTAGCATATACCATTTGTACACAATCTCTTATTTTTCAGTTTCTTATTGTAACCATATTGATTAGTTTAGAATCCTTCACTTAATTCAAATTTGTAGCTTTTCTTTAACAATTACTATAAGAAAAGTCATCTCTCTTGTCTTTTAAGTCGGGCTCTTATTTCTATCCCCTAACATATTCTTCTTCTCATTTAGCTCTATTCAATATACACAATCAAATCTTCGTTGAATTTATTGTTTAATCATACTATTAGCTTGCCTCTATCTTTTAATCTAAAGTTATTTTTTGCCTTTTATATTAATGACTAATAGACAGGCTGTTCTTATTTCCTTTATTTTGATTCAAATTCGAAACATTGCAACGGCGTTTATTATTCATTTTACATATAAAAAATACAACAACTATTTATCTTATTATGATAATAATTGTTTGTTTTTCATAAGAAGTATGACTAGTCTTCTGAATAATTTATTATGCACCGTCACGCATCTACTTTTGTTAAATTGCGACATGCTCATCCTCCCACCATCAATAGGAACAGTCTTAATCATTATTTTTTAATGCATTCTTCTCTATGCATGACAATCCTTTTTGCATACTTCAATGAATTCTCTAGTCGGGTTTGTTTCATATTTCATAAATATAATATTCCTTTATGCAATTTCATAAATTTACTAACAAATGCCATCATCAGGGTCTTATTACAGATGATTTCACACGAGCATTGCGCCTGAAATGAGACTAAATTTAAAAAAAAAAAAAAAAAGAAAAAGCATTTAGTGGTTTTGCTGATGCTTGTGAAAGTGTAGATCTTGAAATCCACCACGCGGGCTCGGGGGGTGGTGGGGGTGGGGTGGGGGTTGCATGTACTCGTCTAACATGCTCTCGAAGGCAATGAAATTGTTAGTGAAAACAAATCAGTGATCCTATAGTTCATAAAACAATAAACTGATGCATGCATGGTGAAAATAACTGAGAGTGAAATTACCAGAAGTACGGATGATACCGAAGGATCGAATTTGACAGCGGTGAGCCTGAATGAAATACAAGCAACAAGATAAGAAACGATGAAGAAATGGTTCCTGAGTGCTGCCTGCATTTATGCTCGTCGCACTTCATATAGAGAAAGAAAAGAGGAACATTCCTTTCTTATGTTGACACGACAAGGAAACTTGGGAATTGATCCCTTTCTTTGCCCCCTCAGTTACCGTTACCACAAGAAAGGGATTTCTTTGCATTTCATTCTTGCAAAGGGGTCACGTCTGATTACTTTCTTTAGTTTGACATATTTTAGCATGAACAGTGTTAGCGTCAAAAGTGAAATGTTGAAGTGTAAAACCCAAAATGTTGGCAAGTATTTAATCTTCCAAGGATAAAAACTCCAACCATCTACGCAAGCCCAAATGAAAAATGCATATTGGACTACCGAGGTCGCGTCCAGGGTCCACGATTGGTTTGTCTAAGATATTTGGAGATTCCTTTGTTTACTAGTCTAACGTGCTTGCAAAGGCAATGGAAATGTTGGTGTTGAAGTTAGCGAAATACTTATTCAACAGATTGATTCTATCTAACAATTTGTCTAACAGTCCCGAGACCCAGAAGCAGACGAGATTTGTGAAATGAAATTGCATCTCCAAGGACAAACACTTTTATTTTTTCAAATGCCTCATCCTTTATTTTTGTTTTTATTTTTTGAGAAGATGACCAATGATTCTTCTTGGGATTACTTTGAGGTATGACAAGTCGGTATTATAACTTACGTTATAAACCTAGAAAATTTTCGTTCGCTTTAATTTGGGCACTAGGAGATGTGAGGTGCGATTCATTAGTTACTAATATATTGTGTACATAGGAGAGAGATACTTTTTGCAAAAAATAGGAAGTTCTATATGTGTAGGTAACATAATGGATTTGTTAATATTATGATGCCAAACGCTGTAACACTCAATTCAACTCCCCTTCATTCACACGACATTATTGCTAGTATTTTACTAAAACATTACAGTTTAATTACAGAAGTTCACTCTCCTTGCTAATCTCTCAAAATTATTTGCGTCCTCTGAAAAAATGCTTCTACATTGTTTCTTGCTTTCTTTATATTTTCCCGTTCTCTCAATGATAATATAAAAACTTCCTCAATGCGCTTCCTATACTAAACTTGCACATTTATCCAATGTAAAATCCCATATTTTGGGAATTTTAAAAGGATTCCCATGTGAGGGCAAAATGACATACATACTCTTCGCTTTTTCCGGCATATTGTACACAATCTTCATAATAATTTGGTGTGCATGCCATACATCTACTTTTGTTAAATTGCAACATGCCCATCGTCCTACCAGTCACAGAAATGATCATAATAATTTTCTCTATGCATGACAGTCCTTTTCGCATAATTCAATGAATTCACATGTAGGGTTTGGTTCATATTTGATTAATATATCATTCCTTTATAGAATTTCCTAAATTACTAACAAATGGCATTATTAGGTAGCTGTCACAAGAAATTTCACATGAGCATTGCTCCATGCAAGAATGACTTGATATAGGCAGCACGCTCCTGGATTATTTTTATCTGTTTGTATATTTTGGAGAGTTTTTGTTTAATGAGTTCGCAATTGGGCTTGTCGGAGTTGACTCGGGCCTATTCCCTACACCTTTCTAGTGGGTCTGGTGTCCTATGTCCTCTTGACATGTCGTAGTGTATAATTGGCTTGTGTCCTCCAAGAACGTAGCAGTCCATTGATATGGCATAATCCTCAAAGCAATCCCTTTGATCCTCTAGCTATGAATAAGAAGTCAATTACCAAAAAAGTTCTAAACCTAACGTAATTATGCCAATTCAATCATAAATTTTATTTTTGTCAATTTAGTCCTAAACATTTTCCATTTGTCTCAAGTCAGTCCATCCAATTAATTTTGATAAAAAATCGTTGACATGGATGCCGATCGTCCTATCTAGCGCAGTTGGCACCGGCATAGACATTTTTACTAATACTATAATAATAATTTATATTTAGTTATTTTTTCTTCTTTTCTTTATTTTATTTTCCTTCTCTTTACTTTTATATATATTTTTTAAAAAAATTTGGGCTAAGGGCCGGTGACGCTGGCCCTCAGCCCCCTCATAATAAAATAGAATGAAATAAAATAATTAAGATGATCAGAGTTAGCTGAGGTTTCTAATGACTTGTTTGTTTGTGCTTTTTAAAAAAGCAAAAGTAATTTATTGCTTTCTTTCTAAAGTGTGAAACGTGATTCAAGTATAAATTTTTTTGAAAAGATTGATGTAGATTAAAAATAAAATAAAAACAAGCATCTAATTGTTTTGCCGATGCTTGTGAAAGCATAGAGCTTGAAATCCACCATAGGAGGTGAACAAACTTGAGTTGTTGAAGATAGGAATTCTCATCATCCACGCACATTACAAGATGAGGCCTAATCAAGATGCCAATGGGACCAACCAAGGTCAGGTCCAAGGTCTGCAATTGGTTTGTCTAAGATTTTACGTGCTTCTATTGGTTACTCGTCTAACATGCTTGCAAAGGCAATGAAAATCTGGTGAAAACAGAGTGCTAATCTTATAGTTCACTAAACAATGAACCGATGCATGCTTGGTGGAAATTAGTGAGAGCGAAATTACCAGGAGCGTGGGCAATGTCGAAGGACCGAATTTGACAGCGGCGGGCCTGAAGGTAATGCAAGCAACAAGATAAGAAACGGCGAAGAAATGGTATTTGAGTGCTGCCTGCATTTATCCTCCTCGCCTGTATTTATCCTCTGTCGCGCATCAAATGGAGAAAGAAAAGAGGAACATTCGTTTCTGAGGTGGACCCAGCAAGGAATCGTGGAACATGACCCCGTTCTTGCTTTGTAGTTTCGATAGGACACTGGACAGATAGGGAAAAAGGTGTCGCGTCCGACTCCATAATATAAGTACTTCTGTTTCTTTCTACATAAGACAGTAACCCGATGATTTCCACTAGAGACAATTTTCTACCTGAACTCTTCCAGATTGCAATTATTTTGATCTCTACAATTCTATAATAGTTCAATTTCAGTGATAATTAAGATGTAAATATTTTTTTCCAATCACAATTCTAAAATCTTTATAATTGTTAAATAGCACATGGGATACTTCTAAATCTTATATTGTAGTTCATATATATATGATTTTAACATATAACTGTAATTGCTAAAGGAAAAACTACTAATATCCATAACTAGATAACAGTTAATAATCGTCATATAACAGTAAATTCCAATAACGAATCAATCAATGTAAGAAGGGTTACCTCAAGCTAATTGAAAAATAAAAGTCATAATTCATGCATTCAAATGTTAGTATAATGGAAGTTTGATTTCATCATGTAGCCATGAACGATCATTTCGTGATATACATAACATTCACTAATGATAACAGTCGATCTCAATCAGACCCATCTAATTTAAGTAATTATATCTTATCATTTAAAACTAAAATTACCACTAAAAAATTAATATTTGCTAATATATATATTTATATAGATGTTGTTGGATGAACCACCAAACAGTAGACACGAGAGTGGAATTAGATGCCTCCTAGTGTCGTCAAGAGTAGGAATTAGATGCCATTTGTGAAACGGCTTGTTCCCATCAATCTTTGACCCTACCATATATACAACGCTAGGCACCTAAATTGGAATCAGATGCTACTTAGCTTTAATTTTTCCAGAACGAGATTCGCCCCATCTGTGTAGGAATTAGATGCCATCTGTGAAACGGCTTGTTCCCATCAATCTTTGACCCTACCATATATACAATGCTAGGCACCTAAATTGGAATCAGATGCTACTTAGCTTTAATTTTTCCAGAACAAGATTCGCCCCATCTGTGTAGGAATTAGATGCCATCTGTGAAACGGCTTGTTCCCATCAATCTTTGACCCTACCATATATACAACGCTAGGCACCTAAATTGGAATCAGATGCTACTTAGCTTTAATTTTTCCAGAACAAGATTCGCCCCATCTGTGTAGGAATTAGATGCCATCTGTGAAACGGCTTGTTCCCATCAATCTTTGACCCTACCCTATATACAACGCTAGGCACCTAAATTGGAATTAGATGCTACTTAGCTTTAATTTTTCTAGAACAAGATTCGCCCCATCTGTAAAGTGGTTTGTTCCCATCAATCTTGTGATTGGCTCACAAGATTGACTGACTTTACGAAAAAATTTTGAAGAACATTTTTAGCTGATAGGATAGTGAAAAAGTGTAAGAAAGGTCCTGAATCTATTGTATCGGTGCCAATTTAATTATAAATTTTTTAATAATACTGATTTAGTTTTTAACCTTTTGACCTTAAGTCAATTTAATCATTCTGGCTAATTTTGATCAAATATTGCTTACATAGATATTGGCCTATCTACATGGTACGGCCAACAATGACATGGATAATTTTTAATAATATTTTAATAATTTTTAATTTTCTTATTTTTCTTATTTTCCCTTTCTTCTCTTTCTCATACTTTTTTTTGTCCTTCCCTTCCTTTTTCCTCTAGTCAGTGCCTAAATGATTGACCAAAGGTGAAGACTAATGAGGGCAAGCCTCGCCAACTAGTCTAAAAGTCACTGCTAGATTTTTTCTAAATTATCAACATTAGAGCCAATTAGAGGTCCATTATTAGATGTACATCTTCATCAACATTTTCACCTTTGTATAAAACAGCAGTAGGCCCCTAGTGTTGATAATTTTGAACAAATCAATGGAGATTTTTGGATGTGTGGGCAGATTTGGGATAAGTGAAATTGAGGATTTCTTCGTTTTTTTTAGATGAAAAATGTTTATATTAGAACTCGGATTCGAGCTAAAGTTGTGAGTTTTTTTTAAGGAAACTCTATTAATGAATTGGGATTGGATCTAAATTAGCCATAGCACAAAATGGGAATCATGAATCATTCTATCTTACCCCTCCTATGGTGAATAGTCAAATTCACAACCCAAATATTAGCAAGCATTTGATCTTCCAAGAATTCTCGCGACGGTTAAGTTAGTTTAAACAAGGTTGACCCTAACCCCCAAAGCTGCCTCTTAAAATAGAGAAGGATACTTGCCGATATTTGGGTTGTGAATATGCTATTATGTCAAATTTATTCTTTTCTCATTATATTGTATTTGACTAACCAAAAGAGTTTCTGTCCAAGAATAGAAACAGTGAGGTTTCTCTTCTTCCAAAAGCGTTTGTCAAAGGGAACTTATTTTCAGTATATAAGTCTATATAAATTCTTCCTCTTTTTATTATTATTATTTTTTTATTATCAGCTTATTATAAAGATTAGAATAACTATTGGAGTCTTGCTTATCTTTCTAGAAATGATTTTATTAGAATTTTAGTAGACTCTTGGTTGTTGATGTCGTGAATTTTGAGTATCATGGTTCTATATTGGTACATGCACTTTTTTTTCCTCTCCTCTTGTAAATTGCATAACTGCAATGTTATGTCTGAGATTTTACTCTGATTTTAGTTGATTATACATTACTCTTTAACGGAATTTACATTTGCATCAACCTATCTAGACATTAGATTAGTAAAACTCTTTCATTATACTTGTAAATTTCTGTGCATTTTTTTTTTTTTTTTGGTAATGCACGTCCATCATCAAATGTATAGTTGATTACATCTTTATTATTCAGCAGTATCCTTAGGATCAACATAGAGCTTTTATTTATTGTCTCATCAATGGAAACGTAAAGACCATATAGACGGTAGAAACTTCTATTTGTAATTCGAGTATCTTGACAACTAAATTTCAAAGTTGAAAAATTATAATATAATATAATCGGTCTTGACTTTGTGGTTTTTTGCCAGAATATGTTTCTATAGTTAAAAAAAAAAAAAAAAACAGAAAACGCTTATTTTGTGCTTTCCTTTGAGTTTTTTTATACTTTTTTTTTTTTTTTTTTTTTGCTGAAATGCAAAATGGAGGTTGAAACTCTAGTTACACCTTCTTCAATTTCAAACTCACATCTCATTATTTTAAAGGAAACTTTGATTTCCTTAAAATTTTTGTCGACCCACTATGATATATGAACGTATGATCTATTGCAACCCTCAAGACAGGCATTAGATTGGGGACCAACGATCCCCAGTTGGTGCAGATTCTCCCAAGTCATTACCTTGTGCAAAGTTATGATTTTATATTTTGATCTAATTAATCCTATAAGAATTCTATGTGACATGGAGTCACTACTAACGTATTGAGGCCGACTAGGAGCCAACTGATATATGGGAATATATTTCACTTCCTACACAAACCAAATTCTAAGGTCGAAAACTTGATTACAATAATTATTCAACTAATGTCTTTTCGGTACCTAAACTTGATCATTTGTCGATTAAGATGTCCACACAATCTTTTTACCAAATTATGAGTCATGAAGTTTTGATATGCTAAAAGCCCACATGCCACATGGTATATTTTCTTTTTATTCTGATCATAAGATATAACCTAATCATTTAGTTAGAACAAGCAAATCAAAACACAAAAGTGACGCAAAAGAATCACAACAAATTCATCAAGAATAGTAATAAGAGAAAGAGATAGAGTGCGATACAGTAATCCAAGATGAGTTGGTCATGATATAACATGACATTGTTATTAAGCCTCAAACAGCAAACTCATGATGTAAATTCAAATTGCATCCAATTTCTTTAGATATGGTCTAAAGAAAAGCACGATTTAAAGTTTGACCATGCTTCAACAATCGTCTCATCGGTACAAAACATGATCCCTTTCTTGCTTTGTGGTCTAGGTAGGACACAGGACGGATAGGGAGAGATGCCACGTCCAACTCGACAACCCATATCTCATTCCCTTCCCCAGCTACTAATAAAGATGTTTATTAATAAACATTTCCCGTTTGTAGACTAGTTCAATTTCAGTGATAATTAATGTGCAGAACAATTTTTCAATAATAATTCTAAAATCTCTATAGTTGTAAATAGCACATGATATGCTTCTTAATCTTAAAATTGTAGTTCATATTTCTTCTATAATAACATGTAATTGTAATTGCTAAAGAGATAACTAATAATATCCATTACTAGATAATAGTATCATAATCGCCATATAACAATAAATTTAAATAACGAATCAGTGTAGGAAGGTGTTGCCTTAAGCTAATTGCAATTTAAAAATTACAATCCATTTCACCGAGCAGCGATGAACTGTTACTCAGTGATATATATAACATTTGATGATAATAACAATTAATCTTAGGTAGACCAATATAGTAAAAGTGATTGTATCTTATCATTTAACACTAAAATTAGCACTAAAAAGTTAATATTTTCTAATTCTTGGATGTACCCTTCCACCAAAATCTCGATTGGGAAAATGCATTGAATGTGATAGTCTTCATACATTGATGCAAACTTGATTCTAAATCTAAATTAATCTCTGCTTGATCTCCTAGTAGTGGTGGCTGTCACTTACTGAGTCATAGTTTTCCTCACTCCCTTTTATTTTCATTTCAGGTATTGAACACGAGAATGTTTAATTAAATGCACGTGGAGGATGATTAGGGAGTGGCATTGGAATTGACTATAGGTTATTTGAAAAAGTTTTTCAAATTGGATTATATTTATCATTCAATGAAAGGTTTTGATTGGTCAATATATTTTTGTAAAATCACTATTTTCGGTTGAAGGCTTGGTCCTTCATTTTATTAGTATGGCCGGTCATTCCCTAAATTCTTGGTATAGATGTGTGGCATGATGGATATTAGGAAAACAAAAAGTGGGTCAATATTTTCGTAGAATGATGCGCTTTAGGGATTATTACTAGAATGGACTAGACTCATATTAAGGTTTCATTGTAGTTATTCATGTGTTCTTAGAACAGAGTAAAGGAGATTGAACTTGGAATTATGTCAAACGTTCTTTGAATTGAAAATCCTTTAGTTTAATGAACTACTATGTCTCATGTGATATAACCTACCATCATAAGATAAAATGCTAGTTGACCTTCGAAGCGATAGTCTCTTGACAGTCACATTTGAAGAATCTGAGACAAGTGTAGCTCTAGAATTGCCTCAATTGCAATTCTAGGGGGTGCATGGTTGCGTTCTTTTTTTTTTTTTCTGTTTATGAACAAAAATTCTGTTTATTTTTTCCCGGAAACAAAAAAAGAACAGAAACGCGTTTGTTTGCGTTTTTATTCAAAATCTATTTTTTTGCTCCCGAAACAAAATTAGAACAGAAATAAGAAACAAAAAAAAAATTGTTTTTTTATTCTAGAAACACTTTTGAAGAACAAATTTTCTCTCTCCTTTCTTTTCTTCTCTTTTTTCTTCTTCTTCTTCTTTTCTTCTTCTTTTTTCTTTGACCGGTCGCCGGCCTTGGCCATGGACGGCAACCGGCTGTCGAGGGCCGGCGATGCCGTTGAGGGTTGAGGGTTGGCAACCTCTCCGGAGCGTCGTCGGCCCCTGGCAAGGCTTGGCCTCGCCTAACCACAGCAAGCCTCGCCGGGGGTCGGCGAGCCTCGCCGTGGCTGGGCGAGGCTGCCAGTGCCCGTTGGCCGGTCGCCAACCTTAGCATGGCTGGCGACGGCCAAAAGAAGAAAAAAAGAAAAAAAGAAAAAAAAAAAGGAAAAATAAAATAAAAATATTAAAAAATATTAAAAATTAAAAGAAACAAAAAAGAATATAAATTTACCAAACGTGTTTCTATTCATTTTTATTCCCGAACAAGTTTACCAAACGCGTCTTTTTGGTCAAAAATTATTCTAATCTTTATAGTTTTTCTATTTCTATTTCTGTTCCACAGAATAAGTTTTGAACAGAAACACAAATAAACGCACCCCTAGCCAGCCATGTGAATCAATGTACTTACGTTTTTGCCCAAAAAAATCAGATAATTGGCAGATGACAAAAATTAATCAGATAGTTGACCTTCGAAGCGATAGTCTCTCGACAGTCACATTTTAAGTGACTTTATTCTGGTAGATTTTTACCATTTTGTTTTTACGGTAAGCTAGACCATTTCGACTTGAGTTCTACTATGTGAAAACTGCAGATTTAACTCGTCGACTCACTATACTCCCTCCTTGAAATAGGAGTACGCAGCGTTTCCCATGCATTCTATGGTGCAAAAATATGTTCCAAATTTTAATCATGTCATTCCAAGCTACTGTAATTCAAGGTAAACACAACTTATGGCAAGCAACTAATTGGTGGTGTTGATTGAAGAGACAAGTGGTGAGTCATCAGTCCTTTGTGAAGATGCAATGACAAAATCGCATCGGAAGAGAAGAGACTTGGGACTTGAGAAGCATATGAAATGAGGTATTCTCACTCATTCAAAGGTTTAGGTCTAGCAAATTTCGACAATGAAATTCTGTCAAGTAGTAGATTCTTAATTCTTATATTCTAAACCAAAAAGGGAATTTCGTAATATTGATAAAAAGAAAAAAAAGAAGAAGATGAAGATGAAACATCTTGATTATTTTGAGAAGGCAAGAAGCGATTTTGGGTGTATTTATGGAACTTGCCTTGCATAGCTTGGCTTGTTGCCTCTTCTTATATTCCTAGGATTGGCATTTGCCATTATTACCCAAGACTAAACAGAGAGGCAAGAGGGCAGAGGACAGCGACGCCGGAGGACAATGCTTGCCGGGGACTGTCCTTTATTGCTGGAAAACCACTCTAAATGGCGACATCCATGGCTTAAACTGATATTTTCCATTCACCTTGAACCCTTAGGATTTGGCGTAGTGATTTTGGCCTTTCGTTTGGAAATCACGCTCTTCCAATGTCGCGGTTGCAGGATGTTAAAGAAGTGTAACTTTTTTACATGAACACAATCTATTTCAATTACTTTCGGGGTCAATCCTTGTTATAAAATTGTAGTATCACAGGAACTATTTCCAACGACATAAAAACTACTAGATCCGATTATCCTTAGAGTGAGAATTGAGTACACAAAGCTGCCACCTCTGGCAATCTGGGTTTTCACAAGTGTAGTTCCTTTTGGCGGCTTACCTAGGGCCCGTTTGGTTCGGCTTTTGGGGAATGCCCTTGGCCAAATGCAAATATCTTTAGAATAAAGGGGTTTTCGGGAATGCTCGGGTGTTTGGCAAATTACGCATTGGAAAGTGGCTTGTGTGAAAATACCGTTTGGCAAAACTTATTGCAAATGGGCTTTTGCTTTTAATTTTTTTTTTTAAAAAAAATGAAAATCAAATCCGGCGGCCGGCGGTGCCGGACGGCCAGATCCGGCCGTCCGGCGGCCGGATCGTGCGACACCATCGCCGCGACCTCGGGCGCAGAGGCCGATCTGGCCGTCCGGCGGCGATCGCCTCCGGACCGCCCAGAGATCTGGCGGCCCGAGGTCGCGCGGACCCAGCGGCGCGACCTCGGGCGACGCCGTCGGGAGGCGCGACCTCAAGCGCCCGAGGTCGTAGACGCCGAGATCTGGCCGTCCGGCGGCCGATCTCGGCGGCTGAGGTCGCGCGGACCTCGGGCGACGCCGCCCGGTCCACGCGACCTCGGCGAAGCCGCTGGGTCGCGCGGACCTCGGCGGCGTCTCCCGAGGTCGCGCGGACCGGCGGCGTCGCCGGTTCCGGCGAACCAGGGCGACGCCGCTGGTCCGCGCGACCTCCGCGACGCCGCCGAGGTCCGCGCGACCCAGCGGCTCGCTGAGGTCCGCGCCGCCCGGGTCGCGCGTCGCGCCACCCCCGAGACGGTGGTCACCGGCGACGCGCGACCCTCGGGCAGCGGCGGAGATGGTGGCTGCCGGGAGAAGTCCGGTGGCGGGAAGAAAAAGAAGAAGACAGATGGGGAAGAAGAAGAAGGAGGTGAACAGGTTGCGTGGCATTCCCAAAATGCCAAATGCTCAATGCTGCCCCTACCCAGCATTGAGCATTGAGCATTTGGAATGCTCATACTTGGGCAAAGGGGCTTTCAAAAAATTTGCCAAACACTAAAAATTTCCCCAAAGGGGCTTTGGGGGCCCAAAGCCCCTTCGAAATGCCCAACCAAACGCCCCCCTAGTCCCAGAATTCTAATTGCAACATTGTTTTCTCTGTTAAACTCAGCACAGAGACTATTATGTTATGTGAAATTTTCATGATTTTTGAAAATATGGAAATTTCTGTTAGTATTCAGAAATTACGAAAGTTGTGAAATTTTTTTAGTTTACCTCGTTAGTTCGAATATAGGTATTAGCTGTGGAATATTCTAATTCCTTTGAAAAGTTCGTGCAATTATTGAAGAAAAAGAGTTTAGCACAGTCGACATTGGAAAGATCTAATTTCTTCGATTTTCTGAAAAATAAAATAAACTAATTTCTGAAAGTATGATTATTTTAGATGGTTCACAGAGTCAAATATTTCTTGGGTAATTGTAGTGTGTCGGGACCATGGGCTTGAAATCCGATGTGGGAGGGCATTTACGTAATTTTGGTCTGAACCGGCTTTTCAGCCCAATTGCATCTAGCAAAAACTGAGATTGAGTTGTGCGGCTTGAATTAGCGATTTATCGAGTTATGTAATCTCCACCACTTCCATATTTTGAAAAAGTGCATGACGTCCTCTGTTTTTTTGAAGTATATAAATTTATATGGCATGATACTTTAGAAAACTCAATCAAGCATGGGATACCTTTGAGTATTTCTTATCCAAAAACATTATAAACCAAAATGATATATATATTGTGTGTGTGGGCACACAAAACAAATATTTTTTTGAGACTTAATCGTGGCCAACTTGATTTACGGGGTTCAATCATAATTAATGTGATTTTTGGGGCTTAATCATAGCCGTTGATATTTTTTTAGCCTTGTCACGAGCGAAGTGTGACCATAGGATTTTTTGAAATTAAGTTTGATATATGCTGGTTACATTATGTGGATTATGGTATAGTGCATAATTTTTTTATTCATTGGAATAAGCATTCCGATTGTTATATTGTCTTGATGATCTCGTGCTGATTGGGTCGTGATTCTCGCTCTCTCGTTGCTCGACTGTGCCATTTCATTGAATGCACATTAAATGTTTGGTGAAATGCCTGAGCCGTATTAGTCTGAATACGGCTTTGAATCTGGCTGACATCATCTTTGTCTGCTTGAATGATTCACTGTGTCAGTTGGATAGGTTAAGTAGATCTAAACTGATATCCACTTTTGAGTCCATTCCCGAATGTCTTGGTCTTGATAGGCTTCCGGTGCTCTCAGGCGGATAAACTTGAGTCTATGAAATTAGCTAAAAATGTTGATGTGCTGAATTGTAAATAGTCTGTCGATGGTCGCCGGTGCATTCATTGAAGCATAGGCTGACCGTGCGGACTAATACATTGTAGTGCAGATCCCATGTGTTGTACATATCTTTGCTAATAGTGAATACCTCCTGATCATGTCTTCTCTGTGAGTGAATGCCATTATGTGTTTACTGGATGTAAAAAAGCAGTGCAAATTTGTGTTTGTGTTCATGCTGGATTGTGGTTGTTGCTTGCTGGTTACAACTTATTTGTTATCTCATGATGCTGAGGTATTACTCGGAAATTTCGCCATGCATGGTTTATACCACTATTCGCACAATGTGATAAAGATGTTCACCCCATTTTCTTATTGTAGTAAGTAACTTAATTAGAACGCGTGAATTTTTTTTTTTTTCAAAGAGTTTGACAAAATGTTATTTCTGCTTTTAATTAATTTAACTAGTGTTGTAGGAATGTTGTCAATAATCACCCCATTTTCGTGTTATAATAAGTAACTTAATCCGCTGAGGACACAGGTTTTTTTATGCTGTCGATGTACAGATGGGTTGTCATCGGAGTCTTTTCTGCACCCATGGCAGGTCTAGGTTTTCCTGCTGTCAGTTTGGTGATGCCATCATTTTCTATACCTCTATAAGCAAAACAATTATGTGGTGCCATTTGCTACTTTTGTTGGTGTCAATCACCACAAGCAGCTGGTTCTCCTTGGGTGTGCTCTAGTTGCTGATAAATCAAAGGAGTCCTTCATATGGTTGTTTGAGACATGGCTCAGGCAAATGTCTGGATGCCATCCCAGCTCGATAATAGCTGATCATAATGATTCCATTCTGCAAGCAATTGTGCAGGTTTTTCCTTCGAGTCATCATCGATTCTCAATGCGGCAAATTAAGACAAAAGAATGTGAGCATTTAAGTCCACTGAGTGATGATTGTAAATATGAATATGAGAAGTGTGTTTATCAAAGTCATACAATTGATGAATTTGATGCTGCATGGAATGCACTTCTCAGCAAATATGGCTTAAGGGAAAATGCTTGGCTGAAGGAAATGTATGAAAAGCATGAAACTGGGTTCCATTATACTTACATGGAACATTTTTTGCTGGTATTCCCATTGATGGAAGTCTAGATGCATTTTTTGATCCATATTTAAATTCTCAAACGTCACTTGAAGAATTTGTTGCGAGATATGAGCAAGGTTTGGAGCAACGTCGTGGCAATGGAAGGAAAGAAGATTATGATTCATTCAACTTGCAGGCATTTTTGCAGACGAATGGACTGATGGAAGAGCAATGTAGGAGGCTTTATACCCTTTCTGTTTTCAAAGTTTTCCAGAGGGGACTTTTACAAAGCTACAGTGATCTGGGTGCCAAGATTGATGAACAAGGGGCCATCGGCAGATATTTGATCCGTAAGTGCGTCAATGAGAATGAGAAACATATCGTTACCTTTTGTGGCTGTCAAATGTTCGAATCAGAGGGTGTATTGTGTAGAGATGCTTTGAGATTGTTCCAGATTCTAGATATTAGGGAGCTTCCATCTCGCTGCATCTTTCATAGGTGGATGAGGAGTGCTGAGTATGGCACTGTATGTGATTTTTAATCAGGAGGTAGCTCCCAAGAAATTAAGGCTAAGATGGTCTGGAGTCTTCTTGAAATTGCTGGCAAATATGTAGAGTTTGGTGCCCTATCTTTTGAAAAATACAAACTTGCTTATGAAATTATGCATGAGGATGGGAGGAAACTTTGCTGGCAGAGGTAAGTTTAGGATAATTTTGTAGTTTAGAGTGCGCCTAAAGTTTCTTTTCCAGCAGGCCTGACTTTTGTAACTAGAGGGCATCAACTTGTTTTATGCGGTATAAAAGCTCTCTCCATCAGAAGTAGAATTATGTGCATATGAAATTATGCATTCTACTAGTTCTTTTTGTTGGTTTCTTCTGTTTATCTCACCTCAGAGGCTGGGGGTAAGGGAGGAAATAAATTGAGAGGGAATGAAGAACTATGCTTAAAAATTGTACCTTCAGTTTCAAAGGGCAAATTTCAGCAAACATCTAGTGGGGGAAGCCATCACAAGCCCCCCTGACTGTCTTTGAGAAGCCGACCTGATATCTGAAGAACCTGGATCTGTGCTCTGGTGTAATTTCCTCCAAGTTATTCAATTTCTCTGTGTGTGTTGTAACTTTTGGCAAAAGGAATGGGAGACATGGATGACTATTGGTTCCGGTGCAGAAGTTAGCAAGAGATACCTGCTGGTCTGGCCTTTTAATGAGCTAATCATAGTGAAGTTAATGATATACATGAGTTGTGGTGATTTGCATTTCATTCCTCACTCTGAATAATCTGACATGATCATATAAAGAAAAAGTGAAGTTCATATAATAGAAATATCTGATTCAATAATCAATCACACTCCAGCAACTCAGTTGCAGTTGCAGAAAGTTACTCGGTGGATGTGATTTTCTATGTGGTAATGATCTTTCCAGCAATATTTGGAAATGTCATATGACATTCCATGATGTGGCTGATCTCTTGTATCTTTTTTTGCATTTCATCTTATTTCTTGGCCATAAATTTTCTTTCCCTATGCGGCTTTAATAGGACATATCATAGCCGACAACCTTCTGTTGTTCGACGATGTTGAAATGTTCCACTATGTTGGAGTGTGCTGAATGACTCTCGTTGTACATATTTGAGTACGAAGAGCAATACTGATGAAGACGATGCAAAATGAAATATCTTGCAGAAGTATAGTAGAAATTCTCAATAGTATGTGTGATACTGGCTCATGAAGCAGCATAATTTGTTCTTTAAGACTCATGAGTAGCTCTTTAATGGATATCTGTCCATTAGCACTTAAATATATGAGGAAACTAGGGCAATCGCAACTGTGCTGGCAGATGGATTTGTCCTCATGGCAACAGAAATGAGCTCCTTGTTATAGCAAGTTAGGCTACTCTTACTAGGAGAAACCATGAGAGAATATTTGGCCGGGGGACCAAGCGGCATATATAGCTAGCTTAGAGTTAAACTTGCTTGTTGGCAGATTAGTAGCTCAGGGTTGCCATCGATATGTAGCTTAGACTACTGAAGCTAAAGCTGACATACAACACCCGAAATGACAAGATTCGGAAATGCATGAATTGAGATTTGCCTGATTGAATGCTTCATAGAGTCCATGTTCATATCATATATGACAATCTAGAAAAATTTTAGGAACACTTGGTTTGGTATGATATGTTAACATTGTCTCTTGATGCCTCAACTTGAAACCTTGAGCTTGAATATTATTTGAGATCTGAACATGCCTAGTGCTTTGTAAAAATCATAGATCAAGAATAAATCACGATCTCCCCTAGTTAAATTGAAGTTAAATTTTCTTCTTCAGTTGTGTAGTCTTAACTAGGCTTGATACACTTCAACTGAAACTTGCTGACATCATGCAAAGAGACCAGATTTCTCATTATTTTCGTGAATTTTTCTTTCAAGCCAATGTCAGAGTATGTTTTGATTGTTGGATCACTGTCTATGCATCTCCTTAAGAGCATCCTAGTAAAGCAGGTGACCAATGCCATTCTGAGAAGAAAACTAAGTTCTTGAACCACCCTGCTTGTGAGAGTGTATAGGGTATGGTTATCGATCCAAATCCTGAATGACAGAAACACGAAAAAGAGAATAGATTAACTGTGGCCAGAGTTTTATGTGGTAAAGTTACAAACTGAGAAAAAGTTTTGAGCAGAAAAAATAAGAACTTGAAAGGGCATTGAAGCATGTTTTGGTGAAGCTATTTCCTGGAGTTGGCTCTGCAGCTTGATTCGGCCATCTCTGAGAAAGGTACTGGTTGCTTGTCCAAATTTGTTTTGGGTTAGGATAGTTTAAGACTTTGGAGTGATCTGTCCATGCTTCATTTTCTCTTTGTTTTTCTATACCTTTAGCAACATAAAATGCTTCTAAGTTCAGTTGTTCTAATTTTAGTTTATACTTCTAAAGGAAAATGTAGGAGTTAGTGGCCGTGGCCTTCTTAGAGTAATTGAATAGGCAAGGCATGATCTTAGGGTTGTCAAGGTGACTACAACAACTACTTGTCGAAAGGCAATGGCCTGAGTCCTGCAGTATGCTGCTATTTGGGGTCATTTCTAGTCACCTCTTACCGTGGAAATTGTTTGGCTGTGTTCAATGGGGAGACTATCATGAGCACGTTGGATTGGTCGGGTGCACTGGAATGCCTAACACCAAGTTAGAGAACACTGCAGAGAATCGGCGAGAAACATATGTTGCAATTTTTTAACTGTAAATCCTATGTCATGTAATTCATCTCAAGCATCATTACTAATGCTGGTCAACAGCATTACTAGTTCATCTTGGTTTGGCTTCTGTATTCCTTGGTTATGCTGTCGAAATGAAATTTTCTCCTACGTAGGATTTGTCTAAATTTAGATGACACAATAATGATTGAGATGGTCGAGTCCAATGAGTAAATACGGTGGATAGTGAACGAACATGATAAACCATTGACACACTTTAGAGTTAAGAAATTAGTGCTTTGGGGGTTTGGCCGTAGGAATGAGACCTGGTCTCAAACTCTGGGAGTAGCAAAAAAGAAAAAGGTGAGGTTTCCATTTGAATAGGACAATATTGTAGAGTGAATGAGCTTTCGAAAGAGTTGGTCAAGCTTGTGGGCATTATATGACGCGGACTTTATTAATAAAGATTGCAGAGTTGGTCATGGCTAATGTTCATGGAGTTCTCAGGAAATGGGCCTAAGAGGACTAATCCAACTACTAGGCATTGGCCCAATCAACTACCACCACAATACCAACTACCAGAATCAGGTACATCCATGTGGCCCTTTGGATTAAATTTCCCAGATCTGTTCAGACCCGAGATTTCTTGCAAAATCTCGTTATGGATACACCCGATCATTGGGCTACCGTGCCTGTGGTCGCTTTGCTTAGATTGATTTGATTGGATTTGGTTTTGACTCTTATTAAGAGTAGAAGAACAAATTAGTATTCCGTCTGTTCTATTGTCCTTACGGATTTTTGGTTTTGGTGTATAATGTGTGACAATGCTACAACGACTACTGATATTCCTGATGCTGCTTTCTTTTGGGCCTGGTGGCTGAACTAAATCAGGAGATGGTCAATGATAGTTTAGAATGTCTAAACTGAGTTTTTGGCTGTATAAGAATAATGCTAGGTGTTCAGGTGTGGTTTACAAAAATTGGTATATTATGGTAGACTCCTGTTGAGTGTTGACTATGATCCATTTATTTAAAGGACCACCTGTAGTTGGCTGCATCACTTTGTACACGAATTTTGTAGACTAGTTTAAGTAAATGTAGCATTACTCTTTCTATATTCACAATGCTATATTTGCAATGAGCTGATTTATTGAGGTTTCTATGTTATCTTGCTTACTTTATTTTCTTTTTTTTTCGTACAGCTTTAAAGACTAAGGAATGATTGGTGCTGTATGTGGTATGGAATTTCAATGGGGAAGAGTTTGAACAGGAGCCATATGTGGGGTTGGAGTTTGATACTGCAGATGATGCTCGTATAACAATTATGCATCATGAGTGGGTTTTAGAATATGGTCTGGTCGCGAGTGGATCAATTAGTTTGTAATGGTAGATTTGTGTGCTGGAAAGAAGGGTTTCAGATTAATTCAAGGACAGGACGCCCTGCATTCATAAGGGCAAAAAAATCTGATTCTGGCAAGTGGGTTCTTGATCAATTTGCAAAAGATCATGATCATGATCTCAATGCTTGCGAGGAGAATCATCCTGCCAATTCCCGGTGCAAAAGCTCAGCAACAACTGCTAGAGTAGTTGATTTGTGCTGTAAGCCACAGATAAAACAGCTTGATGTTGTTGATACTGGATGCTCATCTTCTTCAGGTATTGTCAGTGCCAAATGCATTAAACTGGCGGCAAATGAATAACAAGTGAAACTTGTGCCCTATGCGGGTCTAAAGTTAGATTTGGCTAATGAAGCATACCAGTATTATGATGCATATGCTGGGAATGTGGGATTTAGAGTTTGCATCAGTCAGTTGTTTTGATCAAAGAATGATGGTTTGATTACTTCTCGGGATTTGTCTGCTCGAAGGAAGTATTTCATATGGCTATGAGGATTAAGAGGCATGATAATGGAAGATGGATTGTTGATCGTTATCAACTAGAGCATAACCATGAGCTTGAGATGCAAATGAAGCCAACAAAGGTTCAGCTTCTAGGAAATTTGTTAGATGAGATTAATGAAACATCAGAAAAACTAGACATTACTTGAAAGCGTGATGGGAGCCTCATAAGGAAATATTTTGCAAACAACAAAGGAAGTGATTGGTATACCATGCTTCATAGTCACTTTCAGAACTGACAAGCTGAGGACATCAGATTCTTTCTTGCTGTCGATGTACAAATGGGTTGCTGTAGGAGTCTTTTCTAGGCTGATGGCAGATGTAGGTTTACCTGCATTCAGTTTGGTGATACCATCATATTTTATACCTCCTACAGTCAAAATAATTATGTTGTGCCATTTGCTACTTTTGTTGGCGTTAATCACCACAAGCAGCTGGTTCTTCTTGGATGTGCTCTAGTTGCTGATGAATTAAAGGAGTCCTTCATATGGTTGTTTAAGACGTGGCTCAGGGCAATGTCTGGGTGCCATCCCAAGTTGATAATAGCTGATCAAGATGATTACATTCTGCAAACGATCGCACAGGTTTTTCCTTCAAGTCATCATCGTTTTTCAATGTGGCAAATGAAGACAAAAGAAATGTGAGCATTTTGAGTCCACTGAGTAGTGATTGTAAATATGAACATGAGAAGTGTGTTTATCAAAGTCATATAGTTGGTGAATTTGATGTTGCATGGGATGCTCCTCAGCAAATATGGCCCGAGGGAAAATGCTTGGCTGAAGGAAATGTATGAAAAGCGTGAAAACTGTGTTCCACTGTACTTACGTGGAATGTTTTTGCTGGAATTCTCATTGATGTTGCATGGGATGCTCCTCAGCAAATATGGCTGAAGGAAATATATGAAAAGCATGAAAACTGTGTTCCACTGTACTTATGTGGAATGTTTTTGCTGGAATAATATTGATTAGTGTAGATGCCTTTTTGATCCATATTTAAATTCTCAAATGTCACTTGAAGAATTTGTTGTGAGATATGAGCAAGGTTTGGAGCAACGTTGTGGTGATGAAAGGAAAAAATATTTCAATCCATTCAACTTCTAGGCATTTTTGCAGACAAACAGACTGTTGGAAAAGCAATGTAGGAGGCTTTACAGTCTTTCCATTTTCAAAGTTTTCCAGAGGGAACTTTGACAAAGCTGCAGTTATCTGGGTGCCAAGATTCATGAACAAGGGGCCATCAGAAGATATTTGATCAGGAAGTGTGGTAACGAGAGTCATAAACATATTGTTACCTTTTGTTTATCCAATCTTCATGTGAGTTGTGGCTGTCGAATGTTTAAATTGGAGGCAGTATTGTGTGGACATGCTTTAAGATTGTTCCAGATTCTAGATATTAGGGAGTTTCCATCTCACTACATCCTACATAGGTGGATGAGTTGTGCTGAGTATGGCACCGTGCATGATTTAAAATCAGGAAATAGCTCCCACGAAATTAAGGCAAAGATAATTTGGAGTCTTTGTGAAATTGCTGCCAAATATAATAGAGTTCGGTGCCACTTCTTTTGAGAAATACAAACTTGCACATGAGATTATGCATGAAGGTGGGAGGAAACTTTGCTGGTAGAGGTAAGTTTAGGATGAATTTTGTAGTTTGGAGTCTGTCTATAGTTTCTTTTCCAGCAGGCCTGACTTTTGTAACTGGAGGGCATCAACTTGTTTTTCAATATAAAAGCTTTTTCAATCAGAAGTGAAAATATGTGGATATGGAATTATGCATTCTGCTAATTCTTTTTGTTGGTTTCTTCTGTTTATCTCATCTCAGAAGATAGGGATAAGGGAATAAATTGAAGAGAGCGAATGAAGAACTATGCTTAAAATTTCCTTGGTGTACCTTAAGTTTCCAAAGGCAAATCTTAGCAGCAGTGGGAAGCCACCACAAGCCCCCTGAATGAGTGTCTTTGAGAAGCTGACCTGATATTTGGAGAACGCGAAGACCTTTGCTGATGTAATTTGCCATCGACTGAGTGTTTTGAGAAGCTGATATGATATTCGAAGAACCTCTAGATCTGTGCTGGTTTAATTTCCTCCAAGGTATCCTCTCTCATAGTGAAGTTAATGATATACATGAATTGTTGTGATTTGCATTTCAATTTTTCCTCATCCTGAATAATCTGACATGAACATAAATGGAAGAGTGGAGTTCATCTAATAGAAATGTCTGATTCAATAGTCAATCACACTCTAGCACCTCAGTTGCACTTGCAGAAACTTACTCAGTGGATGTGATTTTCTATTTGGTAATGATTTTTTCCAGCAATATTTGGAAATGCCATATTACATTCCATGATGTGGCTGATTTCTTGTTTCGTGTTTTGTATTTCATCTTATTTCTTGGCCATACATTTTGTTTCCCTATGCAGCTTTAATTGGACGTGTCGTAGCCAACAAACTTCTATTATTCAACTATGTTGAAAAGTTCAACTATATTGGAGTGCGTTGAATAACTTTTATAGTGCAGATTTTAGTACAAAGAGCGTTACTGATGAAGACTACTCGTACAAATTTTAGTTCAACTACTCATGCAAAATGAAATATCTCACAGAGGTATAGTAGAAACTCTCTGTCGTTTGTGTGATACCAGCTCATGAAGCAGCATAATTTATTTTTTAAAATGCACGAGCAGTTCTTTAATGGATAACTGTCCATTAGCACTTAAATATATGAGAAAACTAGGGCAATCACCACTGGACTGGCAGATATATTTGTCTTGATGGCAACAGAAATGAGCTTCCTCTTGTTATAGCAAGTTAGGCTACTCTCACCGGTAGAAATCATGAGGGAATATTTGGCAAGGGACCAAGTGGCGTATATAGCTAGCTTAGAGTTAAACTTGCTTGTGGGCAGATAAGTAGCTCCGGACTGCCATTGATATGTAGCTTAGACTACCAAGGCTGAAGGAACACTTTGGTATGGTATGATATATTGACATTGTCTCCTGATGCCTCGACTTGAAACCTTGAGCTTGAATATCATTTGAGATCTGAACATGCCTAGTGCTCCGTTAATGAAGATTGCAGGCACAACCATAGTACCTGGAGAAGGATTTGCACGTTCTCATGCATCAGGTATGATTGTACATTCCTTTCCGATGCCAATCGAGACTACTGCATTATTTTCATCTTTGTACACTAAGATGATCTCCTGCATAATTGATGATTAAAATAACTTGTATCTAAAGAAAAACATGTACTCTTTCCCAATATGTGAATGCTGTTATTATGTGGTATGATACTTGATTATTGCGACCAGTCACAATTCATTGCATTGAGAACTTTTTAGTTAAGACTCATGCCCACTTTGTTTTTTGGATGGATGATCAAAGTAAGTTTTGCAAGGAAGGTTGCCCGAAAAGTTAAGAAATTAAGGAAGAATCCCATGGCTCATAACTTTTACCCTAGATATGATACTTATAAATGTAAATGGACTTGCTGCTGAGTTTACAACCTGAAAGATCGCATCACCAATGCACTGATGTTCTGTTTGTTTCCACATCCAACACATGAAAGCTTCCTTTTAGTCGATTCCAGTATGATGATACAGAAATTGTAAAGATGAATAGATCGGCTTCAGCAACTGAAGGAAATATGATCTTGGTAAAAAGTTTTGGGCACCGCAAGACTAAATCAAGGCCATCATTCTCATTCTCCAAGTTGGTCCTTCCCTCTTATCGTATGGCATAATCCTCACACGCTTATTTCGGCACAAGAAGAAGGAAGTGGCATGGCCATCTTTCAAGAGAATGACAAAGCCTCAAACCAATCTCGCTGCCATCACCTATACCAAAAAATACATATTTTGGCTAAAAGCTAATACCAAAAGAATATAGCCCAATAATTCGCACATTGAAGCTGCTCCTCTCGTGGGCCACAGGGTAAGGAGCCTCAAAGGTTGAAGAAGAGGAGTGAGCAAACAGCTGCTCAATGAGTCATGATTATCTCCATACGATTGGGCATCAAATGTGCACATTAAACGAGCATCACCTTGGCTAAAAACATTTAACTAAACTTATACAGCCAAAGCAGCATATTTGTAGCGATAGATCAAGATATCTACTCAACAAAGTAATTTGGCATCAAACAAAACGAGATAGGCGATGGAATGTCAAATGAACAACAGCATTTTTTTTTTCCTGATCATAACATTCATTTGGACATAATAACAGGTGCTTATGTTGTTGCATGAGTCCATCGTATGTAACTTGGCATTATGTCCAATTATCTATCTAGATAGAAAAACTAAATTTTGAGGAGTGTAAATAACATGTCGTAACCTCTGTGATAATATGTTGCAACTAAGGACCGTTCAATGGTAACATCCTCATTTTTTCCATTAATAGATACTTGTGTTAGACAATTTATACATCCATGCTTCATTTAGAAGATAAGAATAACTAAATTAATGAATTCCTACACGACTAACCTTGGTTACGAAACATTGTGTGACAGCTTATGACAAGCCTTTACAATGCCATGAATAATTTACAATGAGCATAGACTTGGTTACAAGGCATAGTACAGAGCCTTAAGACGTTTTATGATGACCCTTCACAATGCCTTGAATAAGTTATGAGAACAGTGGGATAATGGGATTTTGTATATTAAGGAGAATGTCTGTTACATTTTTAACAATCAATCTATTTGACCTTTGAATTTTATTTGTCATTCGAATTGATTTAATTTGATTAATTAGAAGGACATTTCAGGTTGTGAGTCAATGGATAAGAATCGTAATAGATCTTGGAGGCATGGGTTGTAGTAGGTTGTAAATTCGGTTATTTTTTGTCATGCTTCAGTTCAATTCTATCCTACACACATGTTACAATGAATCTACTCATTTGCATTTTTTATTGGTCAATCGATGACTATCTGGTTTAAGATGGAACAAACTAAACGCGTTGTAACAATGGTTATGTACATCGTAATAAGTTCTAAACCCTTTTTAACTTTTTGGTAACTCAATTTTTTTGAGTCCTACATTTACAATCTGTTACAAGCGCAATAAGTTGAAAATCAGTAAGTTATGTCAGAAATCACCTTGATAACAAGGCATTCCCTCTAGGCTTACGATCTATCACGAGTGCAATACTTCAAAAATGACAAACTAGTGATGGAAATACCCTTTAGTCATGCACATTTTCTTCCGGCTTATGACCTATTATGAGTGTCATACTTTGAAAATCAGTAAGTTACAATTAGAAAGACCTTCGTCACGATATGTTTGCTCTAAGTTTATGACTTTTTACTATGCACCTTTCCACGGTCTTTGGTTTTGGGGACACGTGGAAGTATCATTTCAAATTTCAACAATCATAACAAATGTAAAGCCATTTTTGTATTTTCATAATATTAGAATTAATGTGGCATAGCAAGAATTATTTATGTCATAATGAAGTTGTCAACTAAGAAGCACCGAGACTATTCGGAAGTCTTCATGTCGTGTCTGACACTCCGACACGCTCCAACACGTTATGACACGCGGTCAACGAGTGTCAGGAAATCATGTTCCGACACGCGAGTCTGAAATTCCGACACGTGATTCCGACACGCATGGGGTCAATTTTAAAATTTTTCAATACTTGAGGGGTCAAAGTATAAATATACGAAAAAATAATGAAAATAAAAAAAAAAAAATAAAGGGAAAGAAAAAAATTCTTACTCTCAAGTTTCTTAATTATAAATTTTGACATTCCCGTGAGTGACGATGAAACGCCTCTCTTCTCATTGGCATTACTCTGCCGCCCTTGAGGACTTAAAGTTGTGATTTTTTTATTTTTTATTTTTTATTTTTTATTTTTTGCTTCTTTCCGCCTCTCGCAGGCGTCATCTGTGAGTTATCTCTTTTGGTCTATGTCATTAGCTTGTGAGTTATCTCTTACATTTTGCATGGCGAATTTAGTTATTTCCTTTTCTTTTAGTCGTACTTCGAGAGTTCTTATCCTAGATTTTCATTTTTCTCAAACCTTGTTTTGCAAAGGAGCTCCTAGCTAGTCTATATCATGAACTCCAAACTCTGTTTGGGACTATAAGAAATCTCACTAATTTCCGATAAGTGTAAGAAAACATGAGATGTTCATTCAAATTTACTCTTTTGTGTTTGCAATTTTTGAATTTTTTATTCAATCTCTGTCAAATTAAAATAATGAATGATATTAACAAATGTTAAATTAATATTTTTAATATAAATTAATTATATGCTCTTTTTATTATTTATTTTTGTATTTATATATAAAAATATATATTTAATATATAATGTGTCGTGTCGCGTGTTGTGTGTCTGTGTCGGTGCTACATAGGTTGTCAATCCTATTAGCTTGTTTTGTTATTTAGACTGGTTTGTCAGTGAGTGCAAGAAAGTAAAGAATAATACTATATATGAGATTATTTTTTTCATTATGAGGAAGGACTGAAATTTTCTTTTAATAAGAGATGTGGAAATTCAGCCGAAACTACACGAAAGGCAAAATATGTAAATCGCTAACACATGACAATATGAAATAAAGAATCGAACAACACATATAGTCAATATTGACACTATTTTTATAAGAGTTTTGCGGGTTCTATTTTAGTGGGCTATTTTAAATGAAAGATAGTTAACGGTTCTTTAACTTTACAGCTCTTTATCGATGTGTAGTGCACTACTTATTTAATAAGATGTCAATAAATTTCTTATGGGGACGGTATTTCACCGGCCATACATATGAACTTTCAAAGAAATTGGACTAATTTAATAGGATGTCAGTAAGTCCCCTATATGTTGGTAGTATAATAGCCACGCTTATAAAATGTGAAAAAAGTTTCTAATTTACTAACTTATTGAGATGTTTGGTAAATTTGTCAATAAATTGGTATTTGCCAACCACACTTGCAAAGTTTAAAAGAAGTTGGTAATTCACTAATTTATTAGAATTTTTGTAAATTCTCTGTGGTGTTGGAAGTTTACTACTCCATCTTGTAAAATTTTAAAGAAATTAGCAAATAATCAATTTCATGGCATGTTCGCAAATTCTTTAGAAGGTTGGTAGTTTGTGTAAATTTTAAAGAAGTTGACAATTTACTAATGCATTAAGTTTTAGTAAATTCCTTATGGTGCAGTATATTACTAGCAACAATGGTAGAATTTAAAAGAAGTTGGCAGCTTACTAATGTTGGGATATTAGTAAGTTTATTGTAGGCTTTGATATTTTACTAATTCGCTTGTAACGGTTCAAAGAAGCTGATAAATTACTAGCTTATTGGAATGTTGGTAAATTTATTATAGTGTTGGAAATTTACTTCTGATACCAATGTAATTTACTAATCCATTTGAAATTTGGTAAATTCCTAATAGTATTGGTGATTTCCTGACAAGTACCTTGACATTCGAGTTACCGGTCACAATTTTTTTTTTTGAACATTATTAGAAATTTGCCAGTAATTTCATGAATCTATTAACTGCTGAAAATTTTGTAGATTTCTCCTAACGGGACCTTGGAATCGTCTCCAATCAACGTGTCCACTAATCCATATTTCAAGAGAAACATCAATCCTACTTCTCAAATT
Source organism: Eucalyptus sp. ANBG9806169 (assembly GCA_014182395.1). NCBI lineage: Eukaryota > Viridiplantae > Streptophyta > Magnoliopsida > Myrtales > Myrtaceae > Eucalyptus > Eucalyptus sp. ANBG9806169. The sequence goes on along the minus strand of CM024574.1, from coordinate 16,937,663 downwards.
TTTCTATCTACTAGATACGGCATGATAGATAAGTTAGCATCAGTGTCATTGTTAATCATTTGTTCTATTGTTGAATAAGACAATTGGTGTGAGGAGATGAAAATAAAAAGGACCTCAGTCATTTTCAGCTCTGCAGACACAAAATGTAAGGTATTGCCACATTGTTGTTTTCATGTTTATACTGCACTTTCCGCGTCAGTGAGAACATTTCTTTCCCTCACAGAGAAAAAAAATTGCCGAGTTGCATGGACAAACTTGCGCGACCCCAAGGATGGAGGTCTGTTTATACTTTCCCAAAGTTCTCTCAAGGAAGCATTGGAAGAGAAGAAAATAACTAATGCATCTCATGTTTGCTGTATCAGAAGTCAAACTGCCTTTTATAATGAGTTCAGCACATGAGGACACACAGGAAGATGTCCGTGATGCTAAAGGGTAATGGTGAACTCAAATGCCCGAAACGTTGAGACTACTTGTGAACGCAGGATGAAACCAATGTAGAGGAGACTAGGACTACACTTGGACATCTAATTTTCTTTCCCTCTGAGAAGCTTTATCTACATGAGGTTCTTCTCTCGATGACCTAAATCTTGAGGAATAGGGGTTAAGAGCCTCTCAGCTTGTAGGTCATCACCGATTTGATTAATGCATTTGACCTTTCTTAATCAGCAGCTTGAATTTTAGACCTTCAATGCTAGCTTCTGAGCAGCAAGAGCTTCTGCCTCTAGCGTGGGCTCCATAAAATTGTAGTTTCAGCAAGTAACGAGATCACAACATATGGGTCCATGTTTGACGCAGGACACCTGTCTTCCAAGTTACCTGTATATCATTTTAAGCCATTAATTGACTGAGCAAGGAAGGTGAACTTTCAATGTTTTATCAATATAAAGTTTTTGAGGCGTTAAAAGAACTGAGATGTCCAAGTCTTAATCAATAAAAATCTGTAAATATTGGATCAATAATGACTGATATGAAGATATACATTTGCTTAGGAAGCAAAACTGGGTGATTGCTTTCTGGGTGTTAACGGTTAAAAATTTTCTTTCATAGTAATAATCATAGAATCAACTCAGACCAAAACGAACAATAAGTACTTGCCATGTACTAATTTTGTTTGGTAGCGTTTCTTGAATCATCGATGAAAGTTAAGGGTCTCCGATTGATACTCAGAATGAGCGCAAAAAGGAAATGGTATGGTCAGTGTTATTGTACCTTTTCCCTACTTCACAGTGTCACAGTGTCATGGCCCACACGAATTGAGCAACCACGATTGGCAACGCCCTGCATAAAAAAAATTCAAAAGGTTCAGGCTTAAAAAAATTTGAGTTCAATTTAATGGGAAATTTTTGAAGTTGACTAGCAGCTGTATGCTTCTACTGAGCATTACCCAAGAAAATGTATGATGTTGGCTATTTCATACTTTCCCCTCAACCTTCTCTTTTCCTTCTCCATAGGCGCTAATGTGCTCCTAGTGGTGAAGTGAGAGATTTAGAATTGCCTTTTTTGTCACTCCAAAGCCTCCCTCCTCTCATGCTTTTCGTATTGCAGAAAAGACAGGGGAACACACTCTTAAAGTCCTTCAATGAACAAAAATACTTAACCAAGTCCATGTTATTTCTATGGTGTGAACCTGTAGTTAGTGTGGCATTCTACACCATTCTAGAAACCCTGAGAAGGAAGAGAATTTTTTTTTTTAAATGAACCTTGGGATATATGTTGCGTAGATGGGGATAGTGAAGTCAGCTACCTCTTATCGACTTCATATCTAACATGAGGACAACACCAGCTTACTCAGTTACTCTCTGTTATATAAGCAACAGAAACAATTAAGTATTTGAATATTGTAGAATATGTCAGTATGCACTTAATTCTGTTTGCCGTTAATGGCATTCCGTTATTTTTCTTGAGCAAGTAATTGAAATTTCACCTCAAGAAGGTATCTTGAAAACCATAGATGATCTCCCACTTAAATTCCCACGCTTGATATTCTCACTGCAAGATAAAAGCCAGTAATGATGGCAACAGTTCTATTGTTATTTTTTTTTTCTTTTTCTTTTAAAAAAAACAGGCAAGATGGAGGTCAGATATTACTTGGCCCGGCATCACCTCTCCATTGGTACCACTAATGTTGATATCAGTGTATAAGCAAGCCTTGCAGTGAGCATCGGATATGGCTCAGCCAAATGACTCATCAGCCCCAACACCACAGTAAGAAGGCCCCTATATGAACATAAAGCCCGTATCACAATACAAATTTTCTCATTAATTTAGCCTATAATCCATCAATATATCAGGAAATTCATTGTGAAACAATTTCTCAGCTGGGGAACTGGATATACCTCAACAGGCCAACCCATGGCCAATGAACATTTGTCTGCAGTAGGCTGTTTTCTTGCTCGATCCCGAACCTAATGATATCATTTAGCCAAAAGTCATGAACTTGTCCATTTCAAAACTTTCTAATTCATGATAGAAAACTCATGTTTTTGAATTTCCTACCATGAAACTTCGTTTATAGCCTTTGGGTTACTGAAAATTTCAGCAACCCTGGCACGTTTGTTTGTTGGATCAGCTCGCCAACTGGTGTGCATGAATCACAAATAACCTGCAAACAAACAATATTTCTCTGTAAACTAATTAAAACATTCTTTCTTGTCCGTAACTTGTTCAAATGATCTGATGGATGAACAATTTTTGACAACATAATACTTCTTTCATGGATGATTACCAAGATATTGTTGCCATATCAGAAAGGATCCTCCAAAATTGCTTGAGGGCTGTTAAAAATTCAAGAACTTGATGGAATGATGCGAAGGCAAATATAGTAAGACAGTTTTGAGATTATGTCATTGTACTAGAAGATCACTTCGCTATCCTCCCTTAGAGCTTGACTAGCACTTGATCCATCATAGTTCTACTAGGGAAGTTCAGATGGGTGCTCAACAGGCTTAGGGAATGTCTGATTATTTAGGAACAATAGATCAGTACCATGTAGCATGTAAAAAGAAAAACACTACATATTTTATTGTTCCTATTCATACCCTTGATGTTCTATGCAAATCTATCCTAGAAACTCCGATCTTGACTCATAGTTAGACTAACTCCAAAATGTGAAACAAGATTCACCAATGTTGAAACTGAAAGAAAAAAGGAGGTGTCAGCTGTTGAATGTGCATAGAACATATGACATACTTATTCTGATGGTAGATCGAAGAAAACTGCAAACTTATAATCTTAGTACAGAATAGTTCCAGTATTGTTCATCTTTTTGTGGACCGCACTTAATGGTTTTAGGCATTAAAAGATACCAAATGTATGCTGCAATCATCATATGGGTGTAGGGCATGACGTCCAAGTTGAGAAGACTCTCAAGCCTGTAATAGTATTGTTCTTGAACTGTAAAGCTTACAGCCTCAACTCAGAAAAGCTCTTGGTGTTTACTCTCTTCTTCCATTTCAACAAGGAGAGAAATTCATGTGTTTGCTGTCATAGGACTAGTTGTCAGTGAGTTTTTTGTGATCCTCATCTAGCATTGTTGTCTGTGCCAAAATCTGCGCCATTTCTTCATAGTCTGAAAAATAAAGCAGTGTGAGTAAGACATATCTACTAAAACAAAAAACTTGGGAGCTTAGTCTCATGAAGATAGTTCAAACAACAAGCTCTATACATATGACTTGGCCTTTTGGTATGCATGAGAGTTTAGCTTTGAAATGATAAAAAGAATAGACTGGGCACTTCAAAGAAAGGGTCTCTTTCGCAAGTGCCAGCGACAAAAAGTAGAAAACAGCTTTTTGAGGACTAGTTTCAAGTAGGGAAACTTACATTTTGACACATAAATAGTGAGCTTACTGATTGCCCCAAGGATGCTGCCACATTCTCCTTGAAAAATAAGCTAAAAACAGTAGCATAACTACACTTCTCCTTTTGGAACCATTTCGAGGTTATTCTCAGGCCTCATTCCCAAAATTGAGCTTGAGAGGACATAAAAAACTGAGGGCAGTTACATAGTTGAAGGAAGCAGACTACAAAGTGCAACATTTTAAGAGATGAATGAAATTCCACCTTACCAAGAATCAATCAGCAAACATGTTATTCTGATATTTCATTAGATCTAATGGATGATCAACTCGTGAATCTTGACAGTGCACCTAATTCTTTCCTCTCGCAGTCAAAGGGCAATCACCATGAAGTACTTTCTTCTTTTACAAACTTGGTATAATTGCAAATTACCGTTGCCAACTGCTTTGGTGAAAATATCCATCAGATTTTGCCATGGTAGAGCAAGACTACCAAACGCAGCAATTACCAGCATGACCAATTGCAGTCACGGAACACGAAATATCTGACACAAGAGTGGATACAAGAGAAATCGATTCCACACGAGGTCCACAACAAAGACTTAAAATTGGTAGTGATTGATGTAGTCATCAAAAGAAGCGACAATAATGACTACTGCTTTGTTCATTCATTCTGCATCACACAGCAAGCATTTCTTTTGCAGACATTGTTGTCACAAAGAAATGAAGTCCATGCCAATTCCCAACCAAGCAAAATGACCAGTACAACCTTGCAGTGATCAAAATGAAGAAATCATAGATGAGACTCCCAGTCTAACTGTGATAAGACCTCTTTTAATGTCAAACATTTACCCAATTGCTTAAGATGGTGCCCAAAATTGGTAAAGGATTTACCTGAGAACCTCTGCAGAAAAGCAAACCAAGAATGTTAATTGTTGTCAAATGCTAACAATAAGATCTCCTCTCTCCTCCCCTAGAGCTAGACCGGTGCTTGATCCATAGTAATTCCACTTTGGAAGTTCAGATAGGTGCTCAACAGGTCTAAGGATCGCCTCATTTCAAGAATTGATAGATCAACTGCATGTAGCGTGTGAAAAGGAAAAACGCTACATATTTTATTGTCGCCAATCATGCCCTTGATTTGCTGTGCAGATCTATGTCAGAGCCTCCAATCTGTGGGAACACATTGACATAAAGTTATTTTTAAGGGAAGCAAACCAGAAGCCGTTCTCTAGAAAAACATTTCATCACTTCACATGAGAGGTTTCCAGAACTGTGTAGGCATTTTGCTTCTTGTGAAATCAAATAAGCAGATTGCAAACTATATCTACAGCATGAGTCATAAGCCAGATTTAATGAGCTTGGAATTGGATGAAGAAAAGTATGAATTTTCTCCATTTTTCTCACATGTTCAGGAATAAAGCAATGTCCAGACCTTTTAGCGATCTGTCTGTCTCCCCGAATTGAATCATGTGGCGTTGATAGATACCTTTATCAACTTTATCCGCAAGATATGAAATGTCTCGTACCGGTCCTTGCCTGCATCTTTTTGGCACCTCTCCTCCAACTTTGGGCAACCTGTGATTCTTAGGTGAGTACAGAATAGTTCTAGTATTGTTCATCTTTTTGTGCATCGCACTTAAAGGTTTTAGTGCATGAAAACATACCAAATGTATTCTACAATTATCTCCTGGTGTTTCCGCGTCCTTTGTTTTAGCAAGAGAGGAATCCATGTGTTTGTTGTCATAGGACTGGCGGTCAGTGAGTTCTTTGTGATCCTCAACTGGCGTTATGTTGTCAGTACCAAAATCTGCACAACTTCTGCCTAGTCTGAAAATTAAAGCAGCATGAGTAACAGACATATCTACTGAAACAAAAAACCTAGGAGCTTAATGTCATGAAATATAGTTCAAATGATGAGCTCCATTTGTATGACTTGGCCTTCTGGTTTACATGAGAGTTTAGTTTTCAAAAGACAAAAAGAATGGACTGGGTACTTCAAAAGAAAGGGTCTCTCTAGCAAGTGCTAGCACCTTTGCCCTAAGCTTAATCTCATGAAACCGCCTTTTAAAGACTAGTTTCAAGTGGAAAAAACTCTTGCATTTTCGAAGCATAAATGGCAAGGTGTAAACACAATTGCCATGAACAATTTTACACAAACAGGGTCTCGATAGAGGTATAAACTCTTACTTAATTTGCCCGGAATATTTCTAGAAAATGAAAGCGGTAGAAATCATGAAGATGGAAGGGTTAGAGCAACTTAAAGGTACAGTCCCCCACTCATCAAATACGAAGCATGATGATTCAAGCCAAAATGCCATTGAAAATTTGAAATGGCAGCCACCGCCCACCCATCATAATAGTTTTTAGAGCTGCAAGAGTCCAATTCAAGGAGCCAAATCAACAACCCTGCTCATCTTCAACAGATCGAGCAATGAATCAAAAGATACAAAAACAAATTCGTATGACGTCAAACAGATGTACTCAACTTCGCTCAGGAGATAGAACAGAGCGAGAAATTCTCAAGAAGCACCCACACTTCAAAGTCAAAAACCACAAAATGCATTAACGATACTGAACTCAATGGCATCGTCCTCTCTCCATAACCAAATCACGTCGCAAACCTTTCTCTCTCCGCGCCCCCCAGCAATATGTCCATGTCCCCCCAATCAAATCAAAGTATCGAAACACAATTCGAAAAATTATTCATGTAAAATCTGGGAAACAAGGTCGCACGTACCTTCAGAAAGAGAATTAGGGCTCGATAACTAAGTGGAGGATATGAGCGATCTTGTACCAGTCCTCGCCTGCATCGCTTTTACACCTCTCCTCTAATTTTGGGCACGAGAAGATTGTTAGGTGAGTAAGGGATGTGAGCCTTCCCATTCCTTCAGGTAACGATGTCAACGAGGGGCAATATTTGATTTGGAGCTCTTGAAGTGATCGAAGGGCGTCGATTTGCTCTGATAATGCCTTCAAATTGTCGCAGTTATAAATTTCGAGACGCTCGAGACTGCGGAGCTGTAGAATCCACTGTGGGAGAGATTCTAGTTTGGGAAGACAATTCATATGTAGAGACCGGAGACTTTGAAGTCCATGGAAATCCAAGATGATGTTGCCGCTTTCATCTTTGGATAAATCGAGCTCCTCGCATCCACAAATATCGAGATCCACAAGCTTTGATAGATGCCACAAATGAAGTGGGAGGGAAGTTAACCGAGGAAAACCACCGATACCAAGATATTCGAGATTGCGGAGCTGTAGAATCCACCGTGGGAGAGATTCTAGTTTGGGAAGATGATCGATTTGTAGAGACCGGAGACTCTGAAGTCCATGGAAATCCAAGATGATGTTGCCGCTTTCATCTTTGGATAAATCGAGCTCTTCACACAACATAATAGAGAGATTCACGAGCTTCGGTAGATGCCACAAACGAAGTGGGAGGGAAGTTAACCAAGGAAGATTGTTGATATCAAGAGATTCAAGTGAGGTGAGACTTTCCAGACACTCCCCAGGCAAATATTCTAGAAACTTCATACCATAAATATAAAGACGCTTCAACTTATTAAGGCCAAATTGGGGGAAATATTTACATGTTTTGCAATTTATCAATATTAACTCAAGTAAATTGGACAACTCGGTCATCCACTTCGGGAAACTCTCACCATTATATTCATCAATAACCAACTGCTGCAGATTGTCGGGCGGCCTCAATCCATCTAATAGTGCTTCATCTCTCTTCGTAATCATTGCTTCATCAGTAATATCAAAATTGCCCCATGAAAGAGCCAAGTATTCCAGAGAACGCTTCTCTCTCAGGTTCGCGGCTTGGGATTCTTCTACCGCATTTGTCACACTTCCCAAATTTTTAATGGAAAGTCTTCCCCGGATGTTATTAAGCCTATTTAGCTCCCCAAGTCCGCAATATTTCTTAGCAAGAGCTTTATCTTTAGGCAAAATGAAGCACGTTAGCCTATGCAAGGAACTCAATTGCTCTAGTCCACATGGCATATAACTAAGTTTATCACAACCATCTATGTCTAGATTTCGAAGGCTAACTAACTTCCTTATACCCCTTGGCAATTCTTCGAGGGAATTACAATAGTGGAGATTAAGTGTTTGCAAATTATGCAATCTTGTGATGGAGTTAGGAAGCCTTTTGAGTGCATAATTTTCAGAGAGATTGAGATACGTAAGATGCTTCAACTTACAAATGAACCTTGGCACCTTCTTGACATTTGCGCTGTGTAGATCTAAGATGCGCAACATCTTGAAACTTTGAATGAGTCGGCGTAGATCTGCTTCACTTATTGGTTCCCTTTCCCAATATCTAGCAACAGACAAAAATGTTCTAAGTGCACTTGCTTTCAAGCATGATATTAGAGGTTTAACCATCAAATTGGAAGTTGAATCACAAGATATATGACGAGTTTTTTCATGTATGGGTTTCGTGTCATCCCATGCCACCCAACACTCGGTCCCTACAACCGAGCAGGCTAGATCATGCATCAAATCATGCATCTTGCAAGTTCCCTTATCCTCTTGAAATTCTTGGAAGAAGTTGCTCCAAAGTAGATACATGAAATATCCATGAGCAATGTCTTCTAAATGCGGACTTCCACTTGATGGTTGGATAAATCCTTCTGCCATCCAAAGATCGACGAAAGTCTGCTTTTTTATCTCATAATCTTTGGGAAACAATGAACAAAATGCAAAACATCGTTTCAAATGGGAAGGAAGATGGTCATAACTTAGCTTCAGAATCAATTTTATGCAGTCTTCCCTTTGAGACACTTCCGGGAGCTCATGATCTTTGAAATGTAACCATTCGCATTTAGTTTTCTTAAAGAATAGTAAACTCCCAACAGTTCGAATAACTAATGGAACACCGAAGCACTTTCTAACTATATCTTCACCAATAACTCGCATGTCAGGATCTTGTATATCCTCTTCTTTTCGAAAAGCCAGTTGCATTAATAAATCAAAAGACGCATTTTCAGATAATTCCCCAAGAGTATGAGGCGGAGCAGTGCGGGTGAGCTCGGCAACCGAACGCAGTCGTGTGGTTATAAGGATCTTGCTTCCTCTAGCACCTCCCACCAACAAATTTTTCAAGCTTAGCCATTCTTCCTGTTCTTCATTCCACAAGTCATCTAAAACCAAGAGATATTTCTTTCCATCAATTTCTGTCCTTAGATCACGTTGCAACTGTTCCACTGCAGCCTCAATGGGTCCTCTTTGCTTTATACAAGCTAGGATATTTGTGACTATTTTTTTCAGGTCAAAGTCATTCGAGACACATACCCACATTTTCAAGGGAAAGTGTTTACTTACCATCTCATCATTATATACGCATTGAGCAAGAGCCGTTTTTCCAAAACCACCAATAGCAACTATTGGAAGGATGGAAACGTCCTCTGTCACGTTTGGGTCTAGCAAAAATTCCATGACCGTCTTCTTATCATTATCTCTCCCTATAATAACTCCCTTTGGTATAAACGAATGCATCTCTTCTCTCTTCCTCTGCTCTCTCTCTACTTGTGAATCCACAGAGCGGTCATTCAAGTGGAATTCCCTATGAGTTTTAATGTCTTCTATTTTTTTCCTCACTGCTCTTACTTTGGAACTCATCTTCAAATTAAAAGTAAACTGGTTTGAACTTGAGAAAAATGTCCTTACCTCCTTTGTCAATTCATTGTGGCCCCTTAGCTCTCGTTGCCTAGCTTCTATATTGAATTCTTCAAGCACGTCCTGCGCGTCATATAAAGCGTCTTTCATGTTGTCGAGCCAAACTTGGATTTGGTCATTCTGGTAGCCTTGTTTTTCTGCATCGTTGAGTACAGCTCGAAGCGTGGAGACAATATTTCTCAGCTTCTCGAGTTCATGCTTGACACCCCATAATTTCCCAATCTTTTCCAATGCTTGAGGAACTAGATAAGCAACGATCTTTTCAGCAATACCGACGATGACAGCTTCCGCCATTTTGGTTCTCTCTATCTCTCTATGGATAGGAAGATATTAGTCTAGTCATTCCAAGGCTGGAGACTTCTCACGACATGTATAACAAGTTAATGCTAATGCTCACCTAAGACTGGCAAATTGAAAGCTTGACAAATCTAATTATCAACTTACATTACTGACTTTACCTGTCATACATAGGAGTTCGGGTCATCCATGCAAGTCTAAATAACATATGGGGACCCACCGAGGTCGCATCCGATGCCCCACAAGAACACTTCTATATTTTCAAAGGCTTCATTCTTTACCTTTTTGTCAAAAGATCACCTATCATTCTTTATACTCTTGGGATGGTTTTAATGGATGACAAAGTTGGTAACAAAACTTACGTTATAAACCTAGGAAATATTAGTTTGCTGTGATTCGGGTACTTTGAGATGTGACCTACGATTAACTAGTTATTGACATATATGTGCATATACGATTATAATATATGCAATGCACATTAGGATAGGGATTCTTTATGTGAAATTAGAAAGTTCTATGCTTAGGTAACATGATGGATTTGTTTACATTTTGATGCCAACACTACACCTCTCAATTCAAAACTCTCCTTCATATTGTCAGATGACATTATTGCTATTATATTACTAAAACAATACAGTTGATCAGGGAAGTTCACTCCTCTTGCTGATCTCTCAAAATTATTTGCTTCCTAAGAAAAAATGCTTCTACATGTTTTTGTCTTCCTTTACTGTTTCCTATTCTCGAAATAATTGTTTTTTTAAAAATGCCTTAAAAGGATTTATTCCCATAATAGGCAATTTCAAAACTTGCACATTTATGCAATGTAAAATCCTATCTTTAGGGATTTAAAAAAAAATTCCCGTGCAAGGGCAAAATGACAGACATACCTCTCATTTTTTCTAGCATATACTATATGTACACAATATCTTATTTTTCAGTTTCTTATTGAAACCATATTGATTAGTTTAGAATCGTTCACTTAATTCAAATTTGTAGCTTTTCTTTAACAATTACTATAAGAAAAGTCATCTCTCTTGTCTTATAAGTCGGGCTCTTATTTCTATTCCCTAACATATGCTTCTTCTCATTTAGCTCTATTCAATATACACAATCAAATCTTTGTTGAATTTACTATTTAATCATACTATTAGCTTGCCTCTATCTTTTAATCTAAAGTTATTTTTTGCCTTTTATATAAATGACTAATAGACAGGCTGTTCTTATTTCCTTTATTTCGATTCAAATTCAAAAGATCGCACCGACGTTTATTATTCATTTTACATATAAAAAATGCAACAACTATTTATCTTATCATGATAATAATCGTTTTTTTTCATAAGAAGTATGACTAGTCTTCTGAATAATTCATTAAACACCGTCACGCATCTACTTTTGTTAAATTGCGACATGCTCATCCTCCCACCAGTAATAGGAACAGTCTTAATCATTATTTTTTAATGCATTCTTCTCTATGCATAACAATCCTTTTTGCATACTTCAATGAATTCTCATGTCGGGTTTGTTTCATATTTCATAAATATATTATTCCTTTATGCAATTTGATAAATTTACTAACAAATGCCATTATCAGGTTATTACAGATGATTTCACATGAGCATTGCGCCTTAAATGAGACTAAATTGAAAAAAAAAAACGAAAAACAAAAGAACAAGCATTTAGTTGTTTTGTTGATGCTTGTGAAAGTGTAGAGCTTGAAATCCACCACGCGGGCTGCGGAGGACCAACTTAAGATGTTGAAAATATAAATTCTCATCATCCACGCATATTAAAAGAGGGAGGCCTAAATCAATATGCACATGGGGCCCCACCAAAGTCGGGTCCGAGGTCCGTAATTATTGTCTAAGACTTTGCGTGCTTCTTGTGTTTACTTGTCTAACATGCTCTCGAAGGCAATGAAATTGCTAGTGAAAACAAATTAGTGATCCTATAGTTCATAAAACAATAAACCGATGCATGCATGGTGAAAACAATTGAGAGCAAAACTACTAGAAGTACGGATGATACTGAAGGATCGAATTTGACAGCGGCGAGCCTGAATGAAATACAAGCAACGAGATAAGAAACGATGAAGAAATGGTTCCTGAGTGCTGCCTGCATTTATGCTCGTCGCACATCATAGAGAGAAAGAAAAGAGGAACATTCCTTTCTTATGTTGACACAACAAGGAAACTTGGGAATTAATCCCTTTCTTTGCCCCCTCAGTTACCCTTACCACGAGAAAGGGATTTCTTTGCATTTCATTCATGCAAAGGGGTCACGTCTGATTACTTTCTTTAATTCGACATAATGGTTCTTTCATATCCAATAATCATATTTTAGCATGAACAGTGTAAGCGTCAAAAGTGAAATGTTCAAGTGTAAAACCCAAAATGTTGGCAAGTATTTAATCTTCCAAGGATAAAAACTCCAACCATCTACGGAAGCCCAAATAAAAAAGGGATAAGAACGCTTCAAGTGCCATAACTTGGCACAAATGGACACTTAAGTGCCATAATTTACGAAAGGTACACTTAAGTGTCACTTTCGAAGAAAAACGGATCACTTAAGTGCCACTCCGGCCAAAGTCCGGCCAAAACGCCGACGTGGCATTTTTCCGACGAGGCGAGCCCAAAACGACGCCGTTTTGCTTGCCGACATGGCCAAATAATACAAAAAACGGCGTCGTTTTGGGCTGACGTAGTAAAAAAAAATTAATAAAAAATTAATTAAATTAAATTAAAAATTAAATTTAGTTAAAATATTTAAAAATAATAATTTTAAAATTAAATTTAGTTAAAATATTTAAAAATAATTATTTTAAAATTAGAAAAACTAAAAAAATTTACAAAAAATTTTAAAAAAAAATTTAAAAAAATTTAAAAAATTTTAAAAAAAAACTAAAAAAATTTAGAAAAATTAAAAAAAATTAAAAAAATTAGAAAAAAATTTAAAAATTTAAAAAATTTAAAAAATTTAAAAAAAAAAAAAGGGTGTGGGCGGCCCAAAACAACGCCGTTTTGCTTGCCGACATGGTCAAATAAAACAAAAACAGCGTCGTTTTGGGCTAACGTGGTAAAAGAAATTAATGAAAAATTAATTAAATTAAATTAAAAATTAAATTTAGTTAAAATATTTAAAAATAATAATTTTAAAATTAAATTTAGTTAAAATATTTAAAAATAATAATTTTAAAATTAAATTTAGTTAAAATATTTAAAAATAATTATTTTAAAATTAGAAAAATTAAAAAAAATTAAAAATATTTAAAAATATTAAAAATATTAAAAATATTAAAAATATTAAAAATATTTAAAAAAGGGGGGCTGTGGGCGAGCCCAAAACAACGCCATTTTGCTTGCTGACATGGTCAAATAATACAAAAACGGCGTCGTTTTGGGCTGACGTGGTAAAAAATACTTAATGAAAATTTTAATTTTTAAATTTTTAAATTTTTTAAATTTTTTAAATTTTTTAAATTTTTTAAATTTTTTAAATTTTTTAAATTTTTTAAATTTTTTTTCAAATTTTTCAAATTTTTCAAATTTTAAAATAATTATTTTTGAATATTTAACTAAATTTAATTTTAAAATTATTATTTAAATATTTTAACTAAATTTAATTTTTAATTTAATTTAATTAATTTTTATTTTTATTTTTTTACGTCAGCCCAAAACGACGCCGTTTTTGTATTATTTGACCATGTCATCAAGCAAAACGGCGTTGTTTTGGGCTCGCCCACACCCCCTTTTTAATTTTTTTAATTTTTCTTAAATTTTTTTAAATTTTTTTCAAATTTTTATAATTTTTTTCAAATTTTTTTAGTTTTTATAAATTTTTAAATTTTTTTAGTTTTTTAAAAAGTTTTTTTTTTTTTTTTAAAATTTTATATATTTTTAAAATATTTTTAATTTTTTAAAATTTTTAAAATTTTTTAATTTTTTTTAATCATTTTTAACTTTTTTAAAATTTTTTTAATTTTTCGAATTTTAAAATAATTATTTTTTAATATTTTAACTAAATTTAATTTTAAAATTATTATTTTTTAATATTTTAACTAAATTTAATTTTTAATTTAATTTAATTAATTTTTATTTTTATTTTTTTACCACATCATCCCAAAACGACGCCATTTTTGCATTATTTGGCCACATCGGTGAGCAAAACTGCGTCGTTTTGGACTCGCTTCGCCGGAAAAAAACCACGTCGGCCTTTTTGCCGGACTTTGGTCGGATTGGCACTCAAGTGATCCATTTTACTCCGATTTTGGCACTTAAGTGTACTTTTCGTAAGTTATGGCACTTAATTGTCTATTTCTGCCAAGTTATGGCACTTGAGAGGTCCGCACGTCAAATAAAAAATGCATATTGGTTTGTCTAAGATGTTTGGTGATTCCTTTGTTTACTAGTCTAACGTGCTTGCAAAGGCAATGGAAATGCTGGTGTTGAAGTTATCGAAATACTTATTCAGCAGATTGATTCTATCTAACAGTCCCGAGACCCGAGACCCGAAGCGACGAGATTTGTGAAATGAAATTGCGTCTCCAAGGACAAGCACTTTTATTTTTTCAAATGCTTCATCCTTTATTTTTATCTTTATTTTTTAGAAGATGACCAATAATTCTTCTTGGGATTAATTTGAGGTATGACAAAGTCGGTATTAAAGCTTACGTTATAAACCTAGAAAATTTTCGTTCGCTTTAATTTTCCTTTGCAAGATCGTACCTGTAAGAGAACAAGACAAATGAAAATATTGAGTCTAAGGTCCACTTTCCTTGTCAATTTGTGCACAATCTCGTCTGAAACTCTATATCAAGCCACTTTTCTGATTAGTGTTACACTCAAGTTCTATTCTATATCACATCGAGCAAGTAAGACACATGCACTCCAACACATAACCTATTCTGCACGAAGAAAAAAAAAATAGAGTGGCGATCATTTGAAATCCGGTCCAATTATGAGTAATAGCACAAGTCCTAACATGAAATTGAAGATTTCACAAAGCATTTGGCAAGATGCTTGAGATCTTCAATAAGGATAGCAGGTGTTACATGTTCTTATTCACTCCTAATCTCGATTAGTTGTTGGATTTGGTCACTCTGCCTTCCATGTTAGTTGCATGTTCAAAATGTCTATGAATACCAATTCAATTATATGTCGTTCCTTTTTTTCTAACCTTCCTGGTCTGCTAGGATTTTCAAAAATAAGCCTTTAGTTGTTACAGGTTATTTCACACGAGGCTAGATTAAAAAATAAAACAAAAATAAGCCTTTAGTCGTTCTTGCGAAAGTGTGGACCTTCAAATCCGTCCAGGGAGGTGGACCAACTAGATTTGTTGAGGATAAGAATTCTCATATTTTACGCAGATTACAAGATAAGGCCTAAAACAATATGCATATGGGACCCACCGCAGTCAGG
Organism: Eucalyptus sp. ANBG9806169; assembly: GCA_014182395.1. Classification (NCBI taxonomy): domain Eukaryota; kingdom Viridiplantae; phylum Streptophyta; class Magnoliopsida; order Myrtales; family Myrtaceae; genus Eucalyptus; species Eucalyptus sp. ANBG9806169. Next base: position 16,922,470 of record CM024574.1, on the reverse strand, counting down.
TCCAAGGTTCGTGAACAGTTTGTCGTAGATTGTGCGTGCTTCTAGTGTTGACTAGTCTAACATGCTTGCAAAGGCAAATGAAAATTCTGGTGAAAACAAATCACTGATCTTATGGTTCTTAAAACAATAATCCGATGCATGCATGGTAAAAATAACTTAGAGAGCGAAATTACCAGGAGCACCGGTGGTACTGAAAGACCGAATTTGACAGCAGCAAGCCCGAATGAAATGCAAGCAACAAGATAAGAAATAGTGAAGGAATGGTTCTTGAGTGCGGCCTGCATGTGTCCTTGCAGCACATTATATAGAGAAAGAAAAGAGGAACATTCCTTTCTTATGTCGACACAAGAAGGAAACTTGGGAATCGATCCCTTTCTTTGCCTCGTCAGTTACCATTAACACAAGAAAGGGATTTCTTTGCATTTCATTCTCGCAAAAGGGGTCACGTCTGATTACTTTCTTTTGTTCGACAGAATGATTCTTTCATATGGAACAATCATAGTTTAGTAGGAACAGTTTTAGCGCTAAAAGTGAAATGTTCCGAGTTACAAACCAAAACATCGACAAGTATTTGATATTCCAAGAAATCTCGCAATGGTTAAGCTGGTTGTAAAAAGGTTGAAAAAGTTGTATCTTTCTTATTGGATGGCCTTCCAAACCCCTTTTTCTTTAACCACCATGGAAATATTATCTAATCAAAGTTTTGTCCTTTTCCTTTCCTATATTATAAATATAGATATATTGATTTTAATAATTAGGCACTCTTTATAGAATTATTTTATTCTTACGATTCGATTGAGTATTACTATATTGTTTTTCCGTATTTCGTTAATGCATTTCCTAAATTCACGAGATTAGACCTTGCCTTTCTTTTTCTTTTGGTTAGGTATACTTATGCGCTAGTCTCAATCCCCATTGGCAGGCAAAGCCTATGCCCTACTGTTCATTATGGTATTAAAATTTTTCCTGAACATTGCGAGATTATAATCGTAGCAAATTGTATGACAATAATTTCATACATAACGTTATATATTTTATTAGGGTTGGTTTTGAGCCGATTTGACCTTTAATGAGAAACCTATTAGGTCCAAGCCCGTGTTCAAATATTTTACATGGAAACTGGTCTTATTGGGTCGATTTTATGCCGGATCACATGGGGGATCTTTTAATCAACTTGTTGCTCACCCCTAGTAAAAATGACCATCTCATGCTTTAATGGGCACATATATTTCGTTCTTTGATATTTACCTACGAAGTAATCCCATAAAGCAAGACATACAGGTTGGACTTTCAAGACAATAGAATAGTTACAATTTGCAAAAGATGCTTAAATTTATAAAAATTTTAGGTACACGATAATTAGGCTATACCTATTATCTTTGAGCTCAGTGGGCATGGTTTTCACTATGGCTCCATTTACATTCTTCATAACTATCGCTCCTTCTCCAAAAGTTTGGCCCATGACATCTCTTTTCAATAATTCTTCAACTTGCGATTGAAGAATTATCATCATTGTAATAAAATTGTAACATGTAATACCCGTCAAAACTTAATCCTTCTCAATCTTTCCGTGTAGGTTCTCAAATTCAACAAATGTCGAATCTACCTAAGGCATTGCCATGTCAAAATCTCCAACTTCTTTGCCAATCTTATTGGCATACGGCTTGAATCATGTGCTTGTTGTCACTAACAACACGATTAGTATCCTTATTCTTAACCACTGAATGATTCTTCACAAAATATATATTGCCTTCCTTTAGCAAATCTCAAAAGCGATTTGCAATGTTGCTGTTGATAGAACCATGGATGTATTCGTTCTAAACAAAACATGCCCCAAAAAAAAAAAAAAAAAAACATCAATTGGCAAGCAAAATAACTGAAAATATAAAAGAATGACGACTCACCTTCTAGAGAAGAACCATACTGATACTTTCAGTTTTCTATTTCTTTCAGCTTTAAATCATTCCATAGTGTCGAAAATTGTACTGTGATTTTCTTCTCAAATTTCAAGTAAAAGAACCACTACATACTAAAAAATTCAAAAAACATTTGAATTTGACTATCACCTCATTGTCTAAAGCGAATATTCATGATTTGTAAAATAGGCGCTCTTCGTATGAATGATTTGACATTAGAGAAAATTCTAGCTATAAAAAATACCAGTGATGGGAATTATACAAAAAAATGGGAATCTGCGTAATCAGGAACAATTATCTGTAAGAGCTTTGCATATCTGCCCCTAATTTTTATCATTAATCATCTGCCCCTAATTAAACATTGAAATAAATTTTTATCCTCATCCTGAAAAGCCGAGGCCTAGGACGTGCGCACCTGAGAAATTCCATCTGTTCCTGCACATATACGTTGCTTTGCACGAGAGCAAGAGATAAGAATCTCTTGTAGCTAAGCCAGCTTTGGCTTTATGCATCGCATTTTCAAGACATAAATTAGAGAGAAAAAACATAATATATGAAAGAGCCTTGCATTTCTATGAGGACCACTGCTTCTGTCCTGCTTTTCATTCTTAGTGTTGCTGGTAATTTTCCAATACTGTTGGCAAATTAATATTGCCGTTTACTTGCTTGTCATTTCATCCGTTAGTAAATTACTAAATTTATCGAGATTTTACCAACGTCTAAATAAAAGTAGTCAATCATCAACTCCTCCGAAATAGTATCATTAGTAATTTAATGACATTATAGTAAATTTACATTCATTCCACAAAATTAGTAACTTACCATTTTTTTTTTTGAAAAATTACAAGTTTGATTAGCAAATGACCGACTCTATAAAGAATTTGCCCACTTGGCGCTAAATTAGTAAGTCACCAACTTTTTTCAACTTTTACAAGCTTGGTTTTTGAACTACCAACGCTATAAAAAATGTCAACAATCCAAAACGTTCAAATGAATTAGTAAATCTACTTGCCAACTCTTTTGAATTTATACAATTGTCACTAGTAACTTATTAATGCTTTAATAAATTTATCAAATTCCAGTAAATTAGTGACTTAATAGCTTCTTTGTAATTTTTCAAGTGTGATTAGTGGAATAACAACCATAAAAGGAAATTTTCCAAATAAATTAGTACGCTACCGACTTCTTTAATTTTTACGGATGTAGTTTATAAACTATCAAAACTATAAAGAATTTACCAATGATTTAGGGAATTACCATCACAATTAAATTTAGTAGATCACTTATATTGTAAGGAATTTACCAATGTCCAAATATATTAACAAATTAGTACATTTTTAAATTTTACAAGTGTGGTACATAAGTTACCAATAATGTAATTAATGTACCAATAGCAAATAAATTTGTAAGAATTTGTTTGGAGGAAAAACGTTCTCCTTTTTTGGGGTATTGAAAGAGGAAAAAGGTGGACTTGGTGAACTTTGTAAATGGTTTCTTTAACCGGATAAAAGTTAAGCTTGAGGTCACGGGTTTGACCCTATCTATTCCAAATGAACACTCCAGTTCGGATCCAACACTTCAAAGAGCCCCACATATTTTCTTTTGTCTGCCTTCTTTGCCAGATTTTGATGGCTCCAATGTTTGGTAACCAAGTATATTCTTGTCGTAAATTATTCAAGGCATTGTAAGAGGTCGTCATAACATGTGAGTTGCCGAGCATAATCCCATAACCAAATTCATGAAGGCAAATAATTAATTTCATCAAACGTTGGAAGTTTACTACTTGATCTTGTAAAATTTTAAAGAAGTTGGCAAATAGTTAATTTCGTGAAATGTTGGGAAATTCCTTATAAGGTTGGTATTTTGTGTAAATTTTAAAGAAGTTGATAATTTACTAATTTATTAGGTGTTAGTAAATTCCTTATAGTGCTAGTATATTACTAGCAACAATGGTAGAATTTTAAAAGAAGTTGGTTGCTTACTAATTTGTTGGAATATTAGTAAATTTCTTGTAGGATTGATATTTTACTAAATTCACTTGTAACAGTTCAAAGAAGTTGATAGTGTTGGTGATATCCTAATAAGTAACCCAACCTTTGTTAACACTTAAATTTTTGCCAATTGAAATTTAAATAGGAACTTGCTTTCATACCCAAAAAAAAAAAAAAGTTGATTTTCTTGCGTAAAATTCTCTTAAAGTTTCCTAGTCACGTACCAAGTACTAGCGATTTCTGCTTTGTTGATGGTATTGACCATATTCTAATAAGTTGATAGTATCTGGTTAATTAAATATTGAGTTTTTGCGATTTAGATTACTTAGGCATTTTGTACATTTATAAAACAGGATTAGTTTTTTCGGAATCCGCTTTCTCAAAAAATAAAAACTAGTAAATATAATAGCAAGCAAGAGAGAACGGTGGGACTTCTCGGCCATTCATCCCACAGACACGCACAGCCACCGCCAACCACCGCCAGTAGCCAGTCTTCCATCTCCAGCCGCCACAAACGCGGTCGGCACAATGTACAGCTGGAGGCCAACTCGGTGACCTCAGCAGGAGGGAATTACAGATCTCTTCCTCTTTGCTCGGATCCTCCACAGAGTATCGGATGAAAGTTGGGAGCTGAACTCCATGGATGCAGGAAGGAGAAACAGAGACGAACGACGGAGGATGCAATCGACAGACTCCACAACCTGATCGCGACGATGCTCCAGCAAACGCGACTCTCCTCTCTCTCTCTAGCTGGAACCGGAACACTCCTCCCTCCTGATTCAATTTGTGGCAGAGCTTCAGCCGACGCACCAGAGGCTCTGTTTTCGGATCCTTTATTCGCCCTGGTTCAGAAGCTAGCTCTTCGCGTTCCAATCTTTGTCCGTCCGTTCCGGAAGCTCCGACGTTCGTTCCGCACTTCGGCGACGATCATAGAAGCTCCAGTTTCACCTAAAACCAATGTCCCAGAGCGGAGGCCGAGTGTCCCTATTATTATTATTATATTATTTTTTATCTTCGTCGTCGTCGTTTCCTCATCTTCCGCCATCAAAACACTTCACAGTAGTACTTCGTCCTCGCGCACCTGTCCCTGGCAACACACGCACATATAACGACACCCCTTGGAATCGTCAAATCTGCCTTGGACAGCCCCACGGCATACTGTCTGTTATGCTGTGTGTTCGTGATTGATATTGTTGTTCGATTATTCGTCGCTAAACCTGAGCTGGAGTTGGACCAGAATCAGCTCACCGTGTTTCAATTTACCAGGTCGTATCTTTCCCGATTAAACTCTAAATGTGATCCTGATTCATTCTAGATTTGCTTATTCTCTGTTTTCCCGTCTTTTCATTGTACTGCGTTACCGGATAATCACTGAGCCATTGCAGCATACGAGATTCACCATTTCTTCTGTCCGTAAGGTTTTATGTACTAATTGATTCTTGAGTGGTGTGTTTGTGTGCAATGCAGTGGTGTCGAAGTAGGATGGTGCCATTGCGTGAGACGATGCCCAGACGATGTTTGATGAAATGTCAGATAAAGGGATCTGTAGTGTTGCCTCGTTGAATTCGATTAGTCTCTGGCGGGATTGTAGGAATGTGCTTATCTCATTTAGAGGATTTCATCTCCAACGAATAAGCTAAGTCAAGCATCTCTCTGTTCGATTGCTTGCTATTACACTTTTGGCGGCTCATTTTCATGTATTCCACTATTCCAGTTTCTATCCATTTATGATGTTTCTCGTCCAGATTAAGTTTGTTGCTGATCTCTTCAATTGCTGGCTGGAATCTTGCCGTTGTGTCGGTGATGGTCGATGCCATATCTTCAGATACGATTTTTTTGGACTTCTAAACTAAGATCAAAGCGTAGATGATAATTCTCCGATTCTTGAAGTGGATGGTACTGGAATTTCACGGCAAAGAGAAAGAATAAGAAACTCTGGATGAGAAATCGATATCGACTCGTTGATCTTTAAGTTCTGAGCCAATTTTTTAGTGCCTTACTGGTTCGAGTGTGATTTATGCCTTGACATGCATACCAATAAATTGGAAGTTCATTTTTTAATAGATATGTTGGTTATGATTGAAAATTAACAACACTATTTCCTTGCATAAGATTTTCTTAAGTTTTCATAGTCACATAACCCTTTCTCAAGTAATTGCGATTTCTGCTTTGTTTGCTCCTTAATTTCCGAGCAGTAACATCAAGTCCAAATCTTAATTCGTTTTTGCAATCTGAAATCTGTATTTGGATGGCCATCTCAGTCTATGATGCTTGGTTCTTTTTTGCTCCATCTCATGCGTCGACTCGGTTGGAACTTTTCCTGTATCATATTCTCATTTTTTACTTAGTTGCACAATTATTATTATTATTTTTTTTATCTCGGATACATGTACTAAAGCTGGCGTGTTTATTATAAGTCGACAATAGAAGAATCGGTATACTTATGACTTGGTTCCTCGGTTTGTTGACATGCGACTTTCAATGGCCAAATGTCTTCTTCAAATGTGCTGAGTGCTATCCTCAAATGAATGTGGCTTTTGACTGGATGAGTCTCGAGATTGAATCTTTTTGTTTTGTATCTCTTTGGGTGGTTTTTCGTTTCACTAAATCACTCTCCTTTTCAATATTTTTTGTTTATGTCTATCCATCTCTAGGTATGCGATCTATTCTTCCACTAAATAAAAAGATAAAAAGATATAAAAAATGAGAAAGAAAGAAATTAAATAAAAAAACTCATAATTGCTTTTATGGATCCCTTCGATATAAGTCTTTGTTTCAAGTATTGTTTAATGGGTATCTTTTAGTAGAGAATTCTCTTTTTTTTTTAATCAGAATTAGCCTTAAATTTAATTCTAGCTCATGGAGGCTTATATCCCGAGACTCACTAATAAGGCCATGTATATTCTTTATCTGACTTGTATCGGGTTTATTTTCCACACATTGTTCCTACTTATCTTCGTTATTTTTTCACGCTCTATGTTGGTCTCCTTATATTGCCTTCATGCTTTATCAACATTATTAAAATTTACTGGCAATTTCATAAATTTATTAATTGCAGAAGTTTGCAGATTTTCCCTTAGTTGGACCCTGGAATTGTCGAAGTCCAACCATGCCTTCTCATCCATCTGTCTAGAGAAACACCTATCCTGCTTCTTGAATTTTGTTATCTGCTAGATACAATGTGATTGATAAATTAGCATCAGTATCATTTTTAATTATTTGTTCTATTGTTGAATAAGACGTTTGGATCGGTGTGAGGAGATGAAAAGAAAAAGGCCCCGAGTAACTTTCAGTTTAATAGAAGCAAAATGGTAGGTACCGCCAAATTGCATCTCAATGTTTGTACTGCACTTTCCATGTAAATGAGAAACATTTCTTCGCCTTGCAAATAGAATGAACTTGCCAAGTTGCACGGACAAACTTGCATGACCTACTTCCCAAAGTTCTCTTAAAAAGACATTGGAAGAAATGAAACTAACTCACGAATCTCATGTTTGTTGAATGAGAAGTCAAACAGCCTTTTATTCAAAAGAATAAAAGAAAGTTGGACATGTCAAATTGAATGACTTAAGCATATGAGGACACTCAAAATTTGGATGAATTATGCTGAAATGTCTAACTAAGAATACAAAGACAAGAAGTCATCCGTGACACTAAAGGCAAATAGGCGAACTCAAATGTCATAACGGTGAAACTACTCGCAAATGCAGGATGAAACCAATGTGATGGAGACCAGGTTCGAGCTTGGACACCTAATTTTCTCTTCCCCTGCGAAGCCTTATTTACATGAGGATCGTCTGTCAATGACCTAAATCTAAAGAAAAAGGGGTTCATAGTATCTCAACCTGGAGGTCTTCACTAATTTAATTAAGGCAGTTGGCCGTTCTTAGCCAGCAGTTTGAATTTTAGACCTTCAATGCTTGCTTCTCGGTAGCAACAGCTTCAGCCTCGATGATGGGCTTCGACAAAATTGTAGTTTTCAGCAAGTAATGAGGTCATCGTGGGTCCATGTTTGAGGTAGGACACTTGTCTTCCAAGTAACCTGTATATCATTTTAAGCCGTTTAACTAACTGAGCAAGGCAGGTGAACTTTGTACGTTTTATTGATATTCAGAAATAGTGAAGCATTTCAGAAAGTGTTTGATGCACTTAAAGAACCAAGATATCCAAGTCTTTACTTCAGCTTAGGAAGCAAAACTGTGGGGATGCTTTATGATTGTTAAAAAGTCAAAATTCCTTGCATGGTTGCAATCATAGAATCGACTGAGACCAAAAAAGGATAAAGAATACTTATTGGTATTATTTTTTTTATGGTAGTGTTTCTAGAATCATTTGATAAAGTTGAGCATCTCCAAATGATTTTCAGATAGAACACAAAAGGGAACTGGTATGGTCATTGTTATGGTACCTTTTCTTTGCTTCTCATTGTCACGGCCCCCACAGATTGAACAACCACAATCGGCAACTCCCTGCATAACAATACATGTAATTCAGGCATCACAATAAAATTTGAGTCCATGAGTAGGGCAATCTTTAAATTTGACTAGTAGTTGGTATGCTTCTTCTGAGCATTACCAAAGACAATGTGTCGGTTGGCTGTTTCATGCTTTCCCGTAAACCTTCTCCATAGGTGCTAATGTGCTCCTCATGGTGAAGTGAGAGATTATGAATCGCCTTCTTTATCACTTCAAAGCCTCCCTCTTCTCTCATGCTTTTTGTATTGCAAAAAAGTCAAAGAGCACACTCTCAAAGGTCCCTCACTAAACAAAAATTCTTGACAAAGTCCATGTTATTTCTATGGTGTGAACCTGTAGTTAGTATGGCATCCTGCACCATTGTAGTCACCCTGATAAGGAAGAGAATGTTTTTATCAACTTTGGGGTAAAATATTGCGTAAATGGTGATAGTGAAGTCAGCTGCCTCTATTGGCTTTGGATCTTACATGAGGACAACACTAGCTTGCTCGGTTATTCTTTATTGTATCAAAAACATAAACAATCGAGTATTTAAATACCTTAGAACATGTATGTATGCACTTATTTTGTTTACTGTTAATGGTATTTCGTATTTTCTTGAGCAAGTAATTGAAATTTCACCTCAAGAAGGTATCTTTAACACCATAGATGATCTCCTGCTTCAATTTCCATGCTTGGTCCAACTTGGTGTTCTCACTGCAAGATAGAAGCCAATGTTGATGGCAATAGCTCTGTGCTTTTTTCTTTTTTCCTTTTTGAAATAACAAGCAAGCTGGAGGTCAGGTATTACTTGGCCAGCATCATCACTCCATTGGTGCCATTAATGTTGATACCAGCACATAAGCACCTTGAAGTGAGCATCAGATATATCTCGGTCGGATGACTTATCAGCCCCAACACCACAATAATAAGGCCCCTAAATGAAAATAAAACCTCGCATCACAATACAATTTTTTTGTCATCAACTTAAAGCCTATTATCCATCAATATACAGGGAAACTCATTGGGAAAAAATTTCTCACCTGGGAACCTGGATATCCTCCAATAGGCCAACCGAATGGCCATTGAACATTTATCTGCAATAGGGTGTTTTCTTGCTCAATCCAATACCTAATGTGAACATTTAGCCCAAAATCATGAACTTGTCCATTTCAAAACTTTCTAATTCATGATATATAACTCATGTTTTTGAATCTCCCACCATGAAACTTCATTGATAACCTTTGGGTTACTGAATTTCAGCAACCCTAACATGTTTGGTCACTGGGATCCGCTCACAGCTGGTGTGTATGAATTGCAAATAACCCGCAGACGAACAATACTACTCCGTAAACTAATTGAAACGCCCTTTCTCATTTCATCAACCTGTTCAGATGATCTAACTGGCGGTCGGTGAGTTCTTTGTGATCCTCATTTAGCATTGTGTTCTCAGTGCCAAAATCCACACCATTTCTGCCTAGCTTGAAAAATAAAACAGTGTAAGTAATAGACATACCTACTGAAACAAAAACCCTATGAGCTTAATATCATGGAAGATAGTTCAAACAACGAGCTGTATTTGTATGACTTGACCTTCTGGTATGCATGAGAGTTCAGTTTTGAAAAGACAAAAAGAATGGATTGAGTACTTCAAAGAAAGGCGTCTTCTTAGCAAGTGCCATCGCCGAAAAGTTTAAAACTGCTTTTTGGAGACTAGTTTCAGGAAGGACAGCTTACATTTTGAAGCATAAATAAGGAGTCTTATCGATTTCCCTAAGGACACTACCACAAATTTCATTAAATAATAAACTAAAAATAGTGGCATAACTATGCTTCCCATTTTGGAACCATTTCAAGGTTATTCTCAAGCCTCATTCCCAAAAGCGAGCTTGCAAACAAGCAAAAAATTGAGGCAGTTACAAAGTTGAAGGAAGTAGAGTGCAGAGTGCAACAACTTAAGAGATTAACCACCTTACCGAGGATCAATTAGCAAGCATGTTATTATGATAGTACATTAGATATAATGGATGGTGCATCTTGACAGTGCACCTAATTCTTTCCTCTCTAAATCAAAAGGCAATCACATTGAAGTACTTTCTTCTTCCACAAACTTGGCATAATTGCACATTCTTCTTGCCAACAACCTTGGCGAAAATATCCATCAGATATCACCATGGCAGAGCAAGACCACCGAACACAGCAATTATCAGGATGACCAATTAAAGTCACAGAACAAGAAAAATCTGAGACAAGAGTGGATACAAGAGAAATCGATTCCACACGAGGTCCACAACATAAGACTTAAAATTGGTAGTGATTGATTTAGTCATCAAAAGACACAACAACGATGACTACTGCTTCATTCATTCATGCTGCCTCACACAGCACGCATTTCTTTTGTAGACATTGCTGTCACAAAGAGGTGAAGTCCATGTAAATTGTCAACCAAACAAAATGAATAGGACAACCTTGCAATGATCAAAATGAAGAAGTCATAGATTAGACTCCCAGTCCAACTGTGATAAGACCTCTTTTAATGTCAAACATTTACTCATTGCTTAAGATATTGCTCACAATTGGCCAAGGATTTACCTGAGAACCTCTGCATAATGGCTAAGAAGCAAACCAAGAATGTCAATGGTTGTCAAATGCTAACTATAAGATCACTTCTCTATGCTCCCCTGGAGCTTGACCAGTACTTGAACCATAGTAATTTCACTTTGGAAGTTGAGACGGGTGCTTGATAGGTCTAGGGATCACCTGATTTAACGTATTAATAGATCAACAACCTGTAGCACGTAAAAAGGAAAAACACTACATATTTTATTATCGCCAATCATACCCTTGATTTGCTGTGCAGATCTATGTCAGAACCTCTGATTCTGTGGGAACACAATGAGATAAAGTTATTTTTAAGGGAAGCAAACCAGAAGCCGTTCTCTTGAGAAACATTTCATCACTTCATCTATGAAAGTTTTTCAAAGTTTTCCAAAACTGTGCAGGCATTTTGCTTCTTGTGAAATCACATAAGCACATTGCACACTATATACAAGATGAGTCACAAAACAGATTTAACGAGCTCGGAGTTGGATGAAGAAAAGTATGAATCTTCCTCATTTTTCAACCATTTTCAGGAATAAGGTAATGTCCAAACCTTTCAGCGATCTGTCCATGTCCCCCAATCGAATCATGTAGCATTGATAGATACCTTTTTCAACTTTATGTGCAGGATATGAGATATCTTGTACTAGCCCTTGCCTACATCTTTTTGGCTCCTGTCCTCCAATTTTGGGTAACCTGCAATTCTTAGGTGAGTACAGAACAGTTCTAGTCTTGTTCATCTTTTTGTGCATTGGACTTAGAGGTTTCGGTGCATGAAAACATACCAAATGTATTATGCAATTATCATATTGGCATAGGGCGTGATGTCCAAGTTGAGAAGAGTCTAGAGCATGTAGTAGTATTGTTCTCGGACTTCAAAGCATACACCCCGAACTTAGAAAAGCTAGGTGTTTCCATTATCCTCATGTTTTAGCAAGAGAGAAATCCATGTTTTTCTTGCCACGGGACTAGTGGTCAGTGAGGTCTCTGTGATCCTCAACTGCCATTATGTCATCGGTGCCAAAATCTACGCCATTTCTGTATAGCCTGAAAAATAAAGTAGCATCAGTGACAGATATATCTACTGAAACAAAGAACCTGGGAGCTTAATCTCATGGAAGATAGTTCAAACGACGAGCTCTATTTGTACGACATGGCCTTCTGGTATGCATAAGAGTTTAGTTTCGAAAAGATAAAAGAATGGACAGGGTACATCAAAAGAAAGGGTCTCTTTAGCAAGTGCTAGCAATTTTTCCCTAAGCTTAATATCATGAAACCACTTTTGAAGACTAGTTTCAAGTGGGAAAAACTTGCATTTTTAAAGCATAAACAGTGAGGTTTAAACACAATTGTCATGAACAATTTTACACAAACAACTTAAAAGTACAGACCCCCACTCATCAAATACAGAACATGATGATCCAAAACCAAAATGCCATTGAAAATTTGAAATAGCAACCACTGACCACACATCATAATAGTTTTTAGAGCCGCAAGAGTCCAGCTCAACAAGCCAAATCAGCAAACCCGGCTCATCTTCACCAGATCAAGCAATAAATCAAAAGATACAGAAACAAATTCATATGACGCCAAATAGATGTACTCAACTTTGCTCAGAAATTCTGTAGAAGCACCAACAATTCAAAGTTAAAAACCACATGCTGAACTCAGTGGGTATTGTCCTCTCTCTCCATAACCAAATCACGTCGCAAGCCCTCTCTCTCTCTCTCTCTCTCTCTCTCTCTCTCTCTCTTCAGCGATTTGTCCATGTCTCCCAAAATCAAATCAAGTATTCGAAACACAATTTGAAAAATTATACAAGGTCCCACATACCTTCAATGAAGAAAATTAGCTTACAGTCTGCCCTCTAAGTTGTATGTTCGGGATATGAGCGATCTTGTCCCAGTCCTCGCCTGCTTGTCTTTTGCAACTCTTCTCCAATTCTCCGCACTCAGAGATGTATAGGTGAGTAAAGGATGTGAGCCTTCGCATTGCTTCAGGGAATGATGTCAACGAGGAGCACCGCTCGATGTTGAGATATTGAAGCGATTGAAGGGCCTCGATTTGCTCTGGTATAGCCTTCAAATTGTGGCACACCCAAATTGTGAGACGCTTGAGATTGCAAGCTTGTAGAAGCCACTTTGGGAGAGATTCTAGTTTGGGAAGGTAACAGATTTCCACAGAGCGGAGACTCTGAAGGCCTCCATGGAAATCCAAGTTGTTGCCGCTTTCGTCTTTGGATATATGCAGCTCCTCACATTTCTCGATTTGCTCTGATAATGCCTTAAAATTGGGGCACTCGATAATTTGGAGAAGTTCGAGATTGCGGAGCTGTAGAATCCACTGTGGGAGAGATTCTAGTTTGGGAATTCCATCGAATAACACAGACCGGAGACTCTGAAGTCCATGGAAATCCAAGATGATGTTGCCGCTTTCATCTTTGGATAAATCAAGCTCCTCGCAATCCCTAATAGAGAGCTTCATGAGCTTCGATAGATGCCGCAAACCAAGTGGGAGGGAAGTTAACCGAGGAAGATTGAAGATACCAAGAGATTCAAGTGAGGTGAGACTTTCCAAACACTCCCCAGGCAAATATTCTAGAAACTTCATATCAGAGATGTTGAGACGCTTCAACTTACTAAGGCCAAATTGGGGGAAATGTTTACATCTTTCGCATCCGGACAATGCTAACCCAACTAAATTGGGCAACTCGGTCATCCACCTCGGGAAACTCTCACCATTATATGCATCAATAATCAACTCCTGCAGATTGTCGTGTGGCCTCAATCCATCTAACAGTGCTTCATCTCTCTTCGTAATCATTGCTTCATCAGTAATATTGAAAATACCCCATGAAAGAATCAAGAATTCTAGAGAACGCTTCTCTCTCAAGTTCGCGGCCTTGGATTCTTTTACTGCATCTATCACACTTCCCAAATTTTCAATGAAAAGTCTTCCCCGGATGTTATTAAGCCTATTTAGCTCCCCAAGTCCGCAATATTTCTTACCAAGAGCTTTATCTTTGGGCAATATAAAGCAACTTAACCTATGCAATGAACTCAATTGCCCTAATCCACATGGCATATAACTAAGTTTGTCGCAATAATCTATGTTTAGATTTCGAAGGCTAACTAACTTCCTTATACCCCTTGGCAATTCTTCGAGGGATCTACAAGAGCAGAGATTAAGTGTTTGCAAATTATGCAATCTTGTGATGGAGTTAGGAAGCCTTTTGAGTGCATCATTGCCAGAGAGATCGAGGTACGTTAGATGCTTCAACTTACAAATGAACCTTGGCACCTTCTCGACATCTGCCGCATGCAGATCTAAGATGCGCAACCTCTTGAAACTTTGAATGAGTTGGCGTAAATCTGCTTCACTTGTTGGTTCCCTTCCCCAATATCTAGTAACGGACAAAAATGTTCGAAGTGCACTTGCTTTCAAGCATGATTTTAGAGGTTCACCCATCAAATTGGAAGTTGAATCACAAGATATATGATGAGTTCTTTCATGTATGGGTTTTGTATCATCCCATGCCACCCAACACTCGGTCCCAGCAACCGAGCAGGCTAGATCATGTATCAAATCATGCATCTTGCAAGTCTCCCCATCCTCATCCTCTTGAAATTCTTGGAAGAAGTTTCTCCAAAGTAGATCCATGAAATATTCATGAGCAATGTCTTCTAAATGTTGACCTCCATTTGATGGCCGGATAAATCCTTCTGCCATCCAAAGATTGACCAAAGTCCGCTTCTCTATCTCATAATCTTTGGGAAACAATGAACAGAATGCAAAACATTGTTTCAAATGGGAAGGAAGATGGTCATAACTTAGCCTAAGAATAGATATTATGCGGTCTTCCCTTTGAGATACTTTTGGGAGCTCATAATCTCTAAAATTTAACCATTCGGATTTAGTTTTCTTGAAGAATAGTAAACTCCCAATAGTTCGAACAACCAAGGGAACCCCATAACACTCTTTAACTATCTCTTTGCCAATTGCTAGCATGTCCAAATCTTGTATCTTCTCTTCTTTTTGACGAGCCATTTGCATTAGTAAATCAAGAGATACACTTTCAGATAAGCCCTTGAGATGATAAGGCAAAGCAGTGCCAGTAATTTCCGCAACCAAAGGAAGGCGTGTGGTTATAAGGATCTTGCTTCCCCTAGCCCCTCCTATCAATAAGTTTTTCAACTCTTGCCATATGCCTAGTTCTAAATTCCATAAATCATCCAAAACTAAGAAATATCTCTTTCCATCAATTTTTTTCCTCAATTCACTTTGCAATTGTTCCATCGCACCATCGTTTGGTTCCTCATCCTTTGCGCAAGCTATGATATTTTTCACTATTTTTTTCACATCAAAGTCATTAGAGATACAAACCCACATTTTCAAGTTAAAATGTTTACTAACCATCTCATCATTATACACACATTGAGCAAGAGTTGTTTTTCCAAGCCCACCAATACCAACTATTGGAAGTATGGAAACGCGCTCTTTCACATCCAAATCTAGTAAGAATTCCATGACCTTCCTTTTATCATTATCTCTTCCAATAATGTCTTTCACACATGTAAACGAATACGTCTCTTTTTTCTCTCTCCGCTTTATCTCTGCTTGCAAATCCATAGGTTGCTCGACCAAGTGGAGTTCCTTTTCAGCCTTAATGGCTACCATTCTCTCCCTTACTGCTCTTACTTTTCTACTTATCTTCAGTGCAAAAGCAAGCTGGTTTGAACTTGAGAAAAATGTCCTTACCTCCTTAATCATTACATTGTCGCCCCTCAATTCTTGTCGTGTAGCTTCTATATTAAATTCTTCAAGCACATCCTGAGCATCATAGAAAACTTCCTTCAGTTTCTCAACCCAATCTTTGATTTGGGAACTTTGGTGGTATCGTTTTTCTGCATCGTCCAGCATGGCACCAAGCATGGAGACTGTGCTCTCGAGCTCCTTGAGTTCATGCTTGACGCCCCCTAACTTTCCTACCTTTTGTAGTGCTTCAGTAATTAGATTGGCAAGGATGCTTCCAGCAATGCTGATGACAGCTTCTGCCATATTTGTTCTCTCTATCTCTGTGTCTGTCTCTATGGGGTGTCTCTATGGGGATGAGAAGATTTCAGTCCTGTCGTTCCATGGATAGAGTCTTCTCAGATGATGTATAACAAGTTTGTCCTTAAGATTAGATAAGCATACAATAATGGTAGATAATAGAAAATATTTAACTAACAAACACTAATTCCAAAGCATCCTATGTCATATAAGATTCCATCCCATGTAATAAGTAAGGCGAGTTCCTATTAATACATTTTTCTAGAAACATTATGTTAAATTATATGAGATGATTGAGTTTTTTACTACCATACTGTTAAGTAATATGTCTAATTAACATTAAGGAAATGGGAGGTAATTGAGTGATAATGTGGTTCAACCATCAAACTCCATTCTACCTAATGTCATGCCCCGAACCCCGAGCGCGCGCACATCTCTCGGCAGTCGACTTAAAAATGCAACGTTTTAGAACGGGTCACCGATCCGTTCTTTTTAATCTTTTAATTAAGCACATGCGGAAGCAAATTAAATGAACACCCGGCCAACAAACAAACACAGAAATAGTAAAAACACGGCAAACAATGCTGAAAGCAACATATTCGATTATCAATTGTTAACCCTAGGAAGTTTAACACTTACAAGCCTTTCTACGGCCACTTCCTATCAACCCTCTCAAAAACCTCTAAGGGTTAGGGTTCAACCTAAACTTCACTAGCGACAGAGCCAGCCAAAAGGTGTTGCATCTCACGCCCGCCAAATCCGCACTCAGCAGATGTCCATGCTATAGCCCTGAAAAGTTTAACCACGACGGGGTGAGATAAATCTCAGTGAGTCAAAATCCTAAACTCCAGTTAGGACACAAATTCACCTCAAAGGCGGTCCTAAACACACGCCATGCAGAACTCACATCGCCTCAGCACACCCCTGCATATTAGTGCATCACATATGCATTATAACTAGCACAAGCACAATTAATAATCAGAACACATCATTCTCATCCTTTAAACAATCACATGGGTCCTTATTATAAGGTAAATTGTTATGACACGTCACATACCGTGCCACATAATTTTACCCCATAATCAAGCGCAACTATCATAACCATTCAGGCGTGTTCCGATTATTACGACCCAACGGCCACGGCCAACTTAAAAGTCGGTGGTCATCCGGTGTAATCGGGCATCGTCTCACTCCGTTGGGCACGGCAACGTTTAGAACCTCCGCCTAGACGACATTCCATAAAGGAGCATCGGTCCAGCCTCCACCGCGACTCGACTTCCGGACCCTTGCCGAGCATCTGATAAAAATCGGGCATCGTCCCCAAACTCTTGTTGGGTGACGGGTTCAATTACGTGATCACACGAGCATATCATCATTCAAAATAGCTTTTATTTCCATTATTTAGCCAAGAAAACCAAAATCCCTTTTCAAATAACAAAACTTGCAATTCCTCCTTTTTTTTGTTCAAAACCTTCCGAAATAAATTCGTACAGGGTCACATATTTGAAATCAATCCGTCAAACTTTGCACATATCTAGTTTGAAACCTCACGGTTTTATTGAGAACATAAAACTTGGCATCCAAACCCGACACCATATTTCTTTTCTAATTCTTTGTTCAACCACCCTTTTTGAAAACAATCCTTAGTAACCCCCTTTTTTTTTTCTTTAAAACTTTTGGAAAGAAATTCGTAGGTGCTCACGTACTCAAAATTAATTTGTCAAACTTTGCACACACCTAGTTTAAAACCTCATTGTTTTATTGAGCAAATAAGTTTTGGTGTCCAACTCGACACCTCATTGTTTTTTCTATTTGAAAGCTCATAAAGCCATCTTTTTGAACTAAGAAATCGGAACCAACATAGAGCAATCAATCTCATAATATCACGCATAAGTTCTCAGCATGCCAACAATCAACCAAATCACACAAATATACATTATTCAGCAAGCAAGAGACCAAGAACAACTGCAAAACCACAACCGACCTTAACCGGTAAAAACCATATCTACTCGCGCGTCTCCAAGTTTAATTCCAGAAACATAACCAAATGAGTTCAAAAAATTCTCAAATTTAAAAATGTTATGAAGGACACTTAAACAAACACTTTTCATGACATCTTGACCCAGATCTTTCTAGAATAGGAGCAGTAATTTGCACAAGTCGTTACCAAAACTGTGTCTGTGTCCACAAATTATGTTTTCCAAAACCAACTTGGTTCCCAAAACTCAACGTTTGCTCTAAAATTTGACTATGTTAAACTTCAATATGTGAAGAAAAACTTTTGTGAAGAAACTATTTCGAAAAGCGAACCATAAGAGTTGATAAAAATCATTTAAACACCAAAAGGTCACTGGTTCCAACACAAACCGAGATTCTACTTTGCAAGCAACAAAGCTGAAATCTTGTTCTATTAAATCCATAAAATATTGGGTAAAATATATGTCATAAATGAAGATGTTTAGAACATTTTTCAAGAAGGAAGTAACCTCAAATTCGTAGTACATTTTAACCCACAAAAATAGCAAACAGCGATAGTCCAGTAAACAGATTTAAGGAGAAATCCACTAGATTGAGCTAAACCAACTTAATTAACACTAATCCGTCTTAGCACTAATATAATAATGATTAGAAATAATCTAAACAAGCTAATTAACACTAATCTAACCAAGCTAATTAACATTAATCTAACTCCCTAAGCGCAATTAACAACCTAATCAAGGATTAGGGAGTTAAACTCACGGGAATTCGATGGTGGCGGGCTCACGGCGACGGCAACACAACGGTGGTGAAAATCTGAGACAACCGTGTCTCCAACGGAGGCTGAAATCAGCCCTACAAGTCTCGGCCAAGGAGGGCTGATCAGCTTGGAAGGCTGGTTGGATGGTGCTGGCTTCGGTGGCTGCTAGCGGTGCTGGACAAGCGTGCGGGGTTGCTGCTGGTCAGGACGGCGGCTGGACATTGAGGTTGCTACTAGATGTGGTGGTGGGGATGGCGTAAGATGCTGGGGTTGCTGGCTTGCGGCAACCAAAACAAAAAGAAAAGAACCAAGTGAAGGAGAGGGACGTGAGGGGAGAAGAAGGGATGCTGGCGGTGATGTGGAGTTCTGGTGGTGCTACATTAAAATGGTAGGAAATGGAGAAATGCGTGAGGGAAGAGAATGGAGATGATGCTGGCATGAGAGGAGTGGAAATGAAGAAGAAGAAGCTAAGGGAAACTGGGGTTGGTCTCTGCTGGGGGGGTGGTTGGTTTCCACGCAAGAAGGAAGGGAGAGAGAGATGGGAGAGAGGGAAATTAGAGAGAGAGAGGAGAAATTAGAAGTCAATGAACTAGCCAATAGAAAACCTAGGGAAATATCTAAATGATCATTGTAAAACCCCTAAAGTCTTCATGCCAAATAGTCAATAGCTCATCCAATGGCCATCTTCCTCTATTTCTTCACAAACAAAGCCAAAATAGGGTAGAAAAAGCCTATTTTTCCTCTTGCTCAGAATTTCCATTTCTTTTTCTTTTTGTCCGAAAACAATTTTTCCGAAAAATCCCGGACTCGAAGAAAATTCTCCGAAAGATGAGACGACATCCTATAAATGAATTGTGACACGCTCGAACGTTTGATTCCTGAAACCGAATTCAATTTCGTAATAAATCGACCGAACGCGATTTTAGTACGACCTAACCTATTTGGTAGCTTTTAGAGATTTTAGCGCGTTTGACCCGTGGTCGATAATTTTCAATCTACGTTTGTGCATCTCCGACTCATAGACGACTCTCGGTTGTCACAAAAATTGCGAGGTTTCAATTACATGTCCCGAGTATAATTTTGATAGAAAATCGGTTTACTAGCGTTTGACGTGAATATCGCAATCGTGCATAATCACCCGCAATTCGACTACGTGATTCCATCGAATCAACCTATATCCGTTCGCTAATCGATTATAACGGTGTCATATTGACCCTTGCCAATTATTATGGTCGAGCGGTCGATTTCCGATCAAATTCTCTAGTATGCCGCGTTTATATCCTTTAACAGCCTCACCTAAAAGATTAGTTAACTCGAGAGTAATCAATTCCGAGTAAAATGACCATAGGCGCGTCGACGAAACAACCATTTCGTATATTCGAAACAGGGTCAAATTTCGGGACGTCACCCCTAACTTTCTTATAAGTTTGCTTTTCACATATATGACACATAATAAATTAGAACGAAACAAGGTAATCACAATGATTGGAGGCTTTTTGAAAAGTAAAAATAATTTAGTTCTTTCTTGTTAAAATTCAAAATGTTATTCAAATATAAAAAGTCATGATTCAAATTACATATTAATGTTTATGCGATGTGAAAATTTTATATGTTTAAAGACAAAATAATGTAAAATGTAGACTGAGACAACATTAGAATATAAAAAAAATGTACAAATCTAACAAGAAAAGCCATTAGCTACGTTGGTGATGTTCTTGAAAGCTCAGGTGTTCAGTGGACAAGATCGGCTTATATTCGGTAATAAAATGTTGTACTTTGCAAGACCGTAAGTGTCAGATAACAAGACGAATGAAGATATTGAGTCTACGGTCCACTTCCTCGTCAATTTGTGCGCACTCGTCTGAACTCTTTATCTAGCCGTTTTACCGATTAGTATTACACTAAGGTTCTATTCCAAATCACTTTGAACTAGTAAGATAAATGCACTCCAACATATAACTATTCTGCATGAAGAAAAAGTATATAAAGTGGCAATCATTTGAAATTAGGTCCAAATTTATGAGTAATAGCACAAGTCCTAACATGAAACCGAATATTTCACGAAACATTGGCAAGATGCTTGAGATCCTTAATAAGGATAGCAGGTTTTGCATGTCTTATTCACTTCTAATCACAATTACTTGTTGGATTTGGTCACTCCCCCTAATCTCTTTCTTTCCAACCCCCCTTGCTTTGCTAAGATCTTCAAAAGAAATCATGTGACTTGTTAGTATGTACGTAGCTAGTAATTTTTCATGTGATTAAGTAACATTTTACAAGAATTTCAACTTCCAATATATATATATATATATATAAAGACAAATTTGAAAAGAAATGATGCTTTCTGCAATGTAATAGTAAATCTTAATACATAAAACTACAAATTCACATGAGGTTTGTAACATATTCATGGGACGAGTAAGTCTTCACCTTAAAAAAGTAATTACCGCCGACCTGTTTTATTTATTTATTTTTTTAAATGTTAGGTATTGGCAAACAATTGCCAACCTTCCCGCGCGGTCTAAAAAGTGAAATTAAAGTTTCCTTTTATCGGCAGATGCAAATAAAAAATTTCTCTTGAAGGGGGCTAAAGAACAAACGAACCCAGCTTTTTTTTTTTATGATGCCCATTTTCCCAGTTTCGTCACATGCTATCCTTACAAAACAATGCATGTTCACATGCTTGCCCAAATTGTCTAGTAGTGACATCGAGTATTCGGCGGAACAGGATTTGGATTTTGAAAAGATAGAAAATTGTTATAGCTGTTTGGGCAACTTCAACATCTAATTTCACATGGTAAAAGAAAAATTTAAGTTCATGAATCTCTGCCTTTGCACGAATAAAAAACAAGAAAAAAAGATTATGAAATATAGATTGTGAATGAAGTACGGCACTCGTATCAACCAGGGGTACAGCCCTGCCTCCGGTTGATAGAAGTGCCGTAGGGAGGCGGGACTGCAGTAGCTTGCACTGCAACCACCGACGGACGGATGCTAGGTACGCTTACTTAGGCTTAGCCTCACCGAGCCGGTTGACTTAGTTGTTGCCAACTAAGTCCTTTCCTTACCCCATTCTCACCCAAACTTTTCTTCAACGGTAATGATATTGTAGGGTCTTTTATCTCAGGACGGATTTCTAATCTATTTCTTTTCTTAAAAAAAAAATTATTTTGTGTGCAAAAAAGAAAATATATATTGGTAATAAAGTACCAATGTGCAGTGGGATGATAAAACCAAGCTGATGAGAATTTTCTGAAATTTATAATTTCGTATGTGAAAGGTAAAACTGCTCTTGAAGTTGGCTAATTTGGCGAAGACTATATCACTAAGCATGTAAATCTTGAGGGTCATATTTACACCATATAAGTCATATCTCTAAGACCAAATAAAGGACGTCGATAGTTTCCCCAAGCATTCTTTGTTTCATCGGGCTATTCATTTTCAGAAAAAGCTCTCTGAGTAGTTGCTATAAGAAAGAACAAACCTGGCTACTAATCGACGGCTGACCAACAAAGGCGAGGCCCCAACCAGCCAGATCAAGAGAAGAGCACAGGAGACATGTCGGCAAGATCAAGAAAGAGATGTAAAAATACGGCATGGGCAAGACTCCAGGAGTAGAGAGGTCAAGGGCACTAATGGGGAAAGTCAAGAGACTAGAGTCTGAGAGACAAGCTAGCCATGGGAGTGAGAACTAAAAGAGAGTAGCAAGGGTCTTAAATATAAAAGATTTAGCATTGTTTTGAACTGTTCCAAACCAGTTCTTCCAAAGACTGGTGTTCCCAGAATAATTGCATGACCGAAAGTTGTTGGGGTCGGTGAATCTGAATCGTGGCAGCGCGTGGTGGAGCGTGTTGGCACGTGTAGCAGAAAATGGGGTTGAAATTTTGGGGCTTGTCTCTTTTGAGGGCCGTAAGTCTCATGGTAGTGTCGATTTCGTGAAAGAAACAGTAGAAAGGGGACATAACAACAGTCAATAGTAATGGGTTTGACCAAACATGAATACTAGCACAACTGACTTCATATTGCTACAACCACCACTATAATAGATTACAGATTCAATGGCGCTTCATCAATTTATAATGGCATTGATACCATGATAAGAATAAAGTGGAAGAGAGAAAATGAGGGAATAATTGCATATATTTATGTGTTGATAAACAATACATGAGGCTTTATTGGATAACTATTTAAAGTAATAAGATAAACATAATACCTAAAATAATTAATCAAGGATATGCATTATCGAAGAAGATATATAAATAATCCTGAGATATATGCATAATCAAGTGAATATCTAAATATCACTAACAATTAGAACGGAGATTTTACAACCTATGTACTAAAAATTAAATGTTAATGTGTTAATTGTCCCTCATTAATGGCCAATCACCTCATTTTAAAGATAAAACTTAATATCAGCACATGCCTTTATTATTGTACACAAAGTCTATTAAGATATTACAAGTGTACAATAATAGTAGAGAAATCGAAACTACCTAAATGACAAACGCTAATTGCAAAACCTCCCCTTCGTCAATGCTTAAAATTGTTTCATCACATGCTTTCCTCGGAAAACGTTGCACTTCGCATGCATGCCCAAATTGTTTAGTAGAAACATCGAATATTCAAATTAGCAGGATTTGATTTTGAGAAGATATAAATTAGTATAACTTTATGGGCAACTTCAACATCTAACTTCACATGGTAAATAAACTTATGTTCATGAATCTCCCCTTTTGCCCTAACAAAAAATAGAAGAAAAAGATTGTGAGGTACCATTTCGAATGAAGTAGTATGAAATCTTTTATGCGGTGGGTGATAGTGCTAGTATGAACACCTAGAGAGAGTGAATAGGTGTAAAAACTAATTTTATAAAACTCAGCAACTTAATTCAACTTATATAACAACAAGATATAGAAGATCTGCAATAATATATAAGACTACAAATTAAGTAAAGAGATAAGGGAAAGAGAATTAAAACATAATGTTTTATAGTGGTTCGGCTTAGACCAAGCCTACGTCCACTCTCCCGCACTGACAGCCCACCGGCTGGATTTCACTATGAATCAAAAGAGTTGTTACAATCACACGTCCTTGATTCCATAGTGTAGAGATTTTGCTACACTTCCTCAAGGTCTTACAGGTATCTAATCCTTCTTTTGAGTACAAGTTTACGCTCAACAAATGAATCAACAAAGAACTAGAAGCTTCAGACTTTGGAATTTTTCTATCTCGCACTCACTCGAATAACTAGAGTATTATCCTTATAGACTCCTCCATGCCTCCATAACCGTTGGCACCTTCCAAAGGAGTTCTTTCAATTTAATCGTTGGACAGAATCAACTAGAGAGATCTCGAGTTACTTAAGGAAAATGAAGATAGCCCACCAATCCTGCTTGCCCATACAATCAGGATCTAGGTTTGCATAAGTAGAACCTTCCAAGTTTATTTTGCCAATCAATGGATCTGAATTACTCGAATTATTTGCAACACGAATAATAGATCTTTAAATGCTATCTCCAGCAGTGAGATAATCTTCAACCAAACGGATCAAATCCTTAAAGATAAACTTGCATCTGAATAAGATTTTTTCGTCGGTCTGGAAACTGTCAATGAGGGCAGACTTTAAATCTTAAGTCTGATGGTCTTCAGACTTAGATGGAATGAAACGTTTTGTCAACTTCAAAACAAATAAGGAAGTTTTCTCCAACAGTGGGCACATAAAAGCCAGCTGATGAGGATGTTCTACAAATTTTTTTTTTTTTTAATAAAAGGAATGATAAAACAACTCTTGATGTTGGTTAATCTTCTCTTGGCAAATACTTTAAAAAAACTCGAATTGTTTTCTTGTGTGAATGCTTTAATATCTATCTAGACTACCCAAAGTACCCTTTAAAATCTATTTGGATTATCCACGCGTCCACGTGTTTTGTGTGAAAGAGTAGTTGTCATCATCTTTCATAGAGGATGTAGTAGGTGTTGGTGTTTGTTTTAATAAACAAGCTTACGTGCATAAGTGAATTAAGATCAAACATCTTATCACAGCGGAAGTAAACTCGCTTATACACGTGTTTCCAAAGTATTTTAATGTATTTTAACAAAAACGCATAGAAGAGCTAAAAGGGCTAATCATATTAACCTTGTATCGTACTCCGAATTTGGTTCAAGAGTTTCTTCGAGTTCTGAGCACGAACATTTAATGTTCTCATAGTAGTAGTTCTGGCGTTCTGACCACAAACATCTGATGCCTTATGGTAACATCAATTCTGACGTTCTTGGATTCTTGACCATGAATATCTGACGCCTTTCGATAATACTGGTTCTGACATTCTTCAGATGCAGAACGTCTGATTTCTTCGCAGGCTCTGACATTCTTCAGATCCAGCCCCACAAGTGTCGGGCCTCTAGTTCAAACACACCACAAATTCTCACGTTGAACAGAAAAGAGAAATTGAGAGATCTTACAACTATAATTGTGCTAGCAATTGCTCTCGGTCAGTATCAACACTCTAAATCATCAATTGTCGATTTTCGATCATCCATCATCCTGTAATATGCTCTCTGTATTATCTTTTATAGACAGTGCATATCACATTTAAATCGGCGCTTTAACTCTAAGCCGTTTTAGAATTAATTCAGCCAGAACTCCTAATGGACGTAAGTTCTGATACCGTTATAGACACTAATTCGGGCATTAACTCTGTTACTGTTACAGAGCATTATTCAAGACATTTATTTGTAAATGTTACAAGTCTTTATTCTAGGAATTAGCTTTGTAGCTATTACAAATATTTAATTTGACCGTTACTTTTGAAACTGTTTCAGAGCATTAATTGGTCATTTAAATCTGAAACAGTTTCAGATCATTAAACTACCCATTTATTCTGAAATCGCTTCAGATCATTAATGTGACAATTACGTTCTGAAACTGCCTTAGAACTTAATGTGACCGTTAAATTTGAAAAACGTTTCAGATCTTTAATTTAGTCATTAAGTCTAAAACTATTTCAAATCATTAATGTGGCTATTGATTCTAAACTCACTTTAGGTCATTAATGATGTGATGAATCTTGAACTCACTTCAAATTATTAACGCAACTATTAATTCTGAACTCACTTTAGATTATTAATTCAGTCAATGAATTTGAATGAATTTGAACACGCTTCAAATCTTTGATTCGGCCATAGAGTCTGAAATCGGCTTTGGACTTTGTAAACTCTGAAGCCACTTCATCAAAACTTTTGTTTCTAGCTGACTCAATCTGATTGGCTCAATTGCAAACACATTTGCAATATTCTCTTTCTCGTTCAAACGCCATTCTAATTGGTTATAGTGTGTGATATTCATAGGTTTATCAATGAGCTAGTAGAGGGACTTGTACTAACACATTAGCACAACCAAGAGAACTGATTGTTCAAATCAATCTCCTATTCCTGCAAACCATAAGTGAC
The DNA here is from genome assembly GCA_014182395.1 of Eucalyptus sp. ANBG9806169. Lineage (NCBI taxonomy): Eukaryota > Viridiplantae > Streptophyta > Magnoliopsida > Myrtales > Myrtaceae > Eucalyptus > Eucalyptus sp. ANBG9806169. The sequence continues at coordinate 16,896,267 of CM024574.1, read as the reverse complement.
ATCTAGCAATATATTATGACTACAATGTTTTCGTAACATAATGAACCTGTCAGTTTTGGTGACCGTGTAATTCGATCTTTCTGTCTCACCATGTCTCGATCGAACAAAGGCCATGGAACTATTGGTCAAGCTACCAATTCAATCATATGCACAAATCTAATTGACATGTATTTCTTCGAAACATGAATCATTCATTCTCGATTACAACCCCAGCCGATGATTTCAATACAATGTCACTATTAGATCGCATAGGATATCAATCTTGTATATCTATATATAATTAGAAGACAAATTCCATATTGCGCACACATGTACCTTCGTATGTGAACAAACTATGACCATCAAGTATAGAGGCGATTCGACAAAGCGTCAATATGTACACTTGTGAACTATAGCCATCCAACATACAAGTCAGCATCGTGCCTCAGGTCTAAGGATCTTACACCTAACCAAAACATGAACAATTAGACATTGACTCCGCTAAAAGCTTCCATGTCGCCAATCCTTCTATGAATGTCACGTTCAGTGAATTTGTCTAAGACAAGCACTTGTGTTCTAGCTCGGATATCACAATACCCAATGACTTGTGACTCATCATCCCCTCAAATATCCAATATTGAATGGTGAAGCTTGAGAACACACCGATCTCAACAGGATCATCAATATGCTCTCAATGATCCATCAATCGGGAACTGTTTAAAGATTCAACAAAACTGTAACATGTCACACATATTCTTAACACCTTAAGAATAGGTTCAGTCGTAACTGATCTTATGGACCTCATTCATATAAAATTAGATGATGAATGAAAAACTTATTTGTTATTAAATAATCCTAAACATGTAACTATTACATGGTTGCTTTAGGGAATACTGCTAACAATAGGAGAAGTAACTCTTCTAGACAACTCTTCCAGAAATATGCAATTCTCGTTTTCCCTTACAAACAACATGTTTCACGCCCATCAATTCAATTATGGTCGTGTCGCTGTTCATCTTCCTCTAGTCCCCCTCCTAATGCATTTCTTCTTTTCATGCCTTTGGACTCTTGTGTTGTCATTTTGCATTACATAAACAAGAGAGTCACGAGAAGGTTCAACGAAAAGTCCCAAGCAACCAATCAGCCAGCAAGTGGCGAATGTGATTTGCTACTTTCCACAAAACTAATCGGTTGCTGAAATTGCCGCCCCAAACCAAGCTCACCTAGTGGTAAGTTTCCTTTCTCGAGATAGACCATCAAATTTATATCCTTGCACTGTTACTTAAAGCACGATTTTTTGTCTGCAGGTGTTTCGGCGCTTCTTAGTCTCACAATTTTTATTAACATGCACATATTGGTACCCTATAACATCTATTTTTCTAGACAACCCTTTAATATCTATCTAGACTACTTGAAGTACCTTTAACATCTATTTGGATTATCAACACGTCTGCGTGTTATGTGTGAAAGACTAGTAGTCATCATCTTTCATAGAGGATGTGGTAGGAGAAGTCACTCTTCTTGACAACTCTTCCAGAAAGATGTAATTCTCGTTTTCCCTTACCAACAACATGTTTCATGACCGTCATCACTTCAACTACGGTGGTGGTGGTGTTCATCCACCTTTGGTGTCTCTCTTCGGATGCATTTCTTCTTTCATGCCTTTGGACTCGTGTCATCGTTTTGCATTACGAAAACAAGAGAGTCGCTGGTAGGGTCAACGAAAAGTCTTGAACAACTCGTCAACCAGTGTGGCAAAGGTGATTCGTTAGTTCCCACAAAACCAAACAGCTGCTGAAATTGCCGCCTAAAACCAACCTCACCTACCTGAAGATATTCTTGGCTGGTGGGTAAGTTTCCTTTTGTCGAGACACACCAGCAAATGTATATCTTTGGATTGTTACTTAAAAGCATGATTTTTTGTTTGCAGGTATTTGGTGCGTCTTAGTCGCATAATATTTAATAATATATATATTGGTACGTATTTTCGTATATAATTTTTTTTTTATAATTTGTGTTATGGTAGAAAAGTAAAAAGTTATATATTTCTGCTGAAAACATGCCTACTTTTCTCATGTTGTTATCACGTACCATCTAAGTAAAAGTAAAAACAATATGCATGTATCAACTATTCAAATAAATAATAGAGAAAACTAAAAAAGTTGCACACTCCAAGTATTATAGAAAGTCCTTCGCAAAAATATCTTTTAGGTAGAGCCGAGGCCGAGATCACAATTCATGATAGAGATTTTGTCAGTACGAGGTGAATCTGGAGGGGACAACTGTGTACAAAGATGGAACGAGTATGGAGTGGGGACCACGTGTATGAAATCGTACCCGTACGTGACCAACATAGCCAAGAAGCAACTTAACTCTCCACCATGGTCACCTATTAAAATCACTTTGTTATTCCTTTTTTTTTTTCAATTTCTTTTTGGATTTGGCGCCACTTCCGTCTCCTTCTTCCACATTTGTATTTTAAAGATAGAGACACTAGGCACTTTTGGAACCCTAGATATTAAAAGCCAAATATTAATACGTCCATTGTCACTCGTTAATGACCCACCAGCTCATTTATTACATAAAACTTAACATAAGCACCCACCTCATTAATTGTAAAAGAACTCGTTAAAGATAATATAAGTGCACAATTATAGTAGATAATAAACAATATTTGAATGACAAATACCAAATGCAAAACCTATGTGTAAATGTATATACTGAAAAGAAATGTAAAGTAATATGTCTAATTAATGTTAAGGACAGTGGGAATGAATGGAGTTTTGTAATGATATAAATCAACCATTAAGCTCTATTCTATCTTTCTCATTTTATATATTAGCTTAGTAATGATCTCTTCAGCAATGATCCCAATGACAGTTTCCGCCATTTTTGTTCTCTCTCTCTATTAGAAGATAATTAGTCCAATGGTTTCAAGTCCATATACTTCTCGGGACATTTATAGCAAGTTCGTGTTGAAAATAGCATTTCCCATCGAAGCTTAACTCAAGAATGCATTTGGGACCGACTGACATTGATATTTATTTCACAGGTTGGTGTTATCTAACGGTTTTCGATGCCCGAAAGCAAAGGAAAATAGGACCAAGTTGTGAAAGCAAATTGCGTCACTTCATTTTTTTTTGCCCAAGCTCCATTGTGTATATTTTTTTTTAAAATGATGGAGGTCATTGTATAATTTCTCGGGATGGATTTTGGGGTATGACAAAGTTGGTATCAAAAGAACCTAGGGCATATTAGTTTGCTTTCATTTGGGTATCATAAGATGTGAGATGCAATTAACTAGTAATTTTTATACGTATAGATATATTGTTGATATACATGCAATACATATTAGGACAGAAAATTTTTCTGTTAAAATAGAAAGTTTTATATGCATCGATAACAATAGATTTGTTAACATTCCATTGGGGATAAGAACGCTTCAAGTGCCATAACTTGGCACAAATGGACACTTAAGTGCCATAACTTACGAAAGGTACACTTAAGTGCTACATTCGAAGAAAAACGGATCACTTAAGTGCCACTCCGGCCAAAGTCCAGCCAAAGTCCGGCCAAAACGCCGACGTGGCATTTTTCCGACGAGGCGAGCCCAAAACGACGCCGTTTTGCTTGCTGACGTGGCCAAATAATGCAAAAACGACGTCGTTTTGGGCTGACGTGGTAAAAAAAAATTAATGAAAAATTAATTAAATTAAATTAAAAATTAAATTTAGTTAAAATATTTAAAAATCATAATTTTAAAATTAAATTTAGTTAAAATATTAAAAAATAATTATTTTTAAATTAAATTTAGTTAAAATATTAAAAAATAATTATTTTAAGATTAGAAAAATTAAAAAAAATTTAAAAAAGGGGGGTGTGGGGGAGGCGGGTGAGGAATCGCCCTCGCCGCCGCCCCCCGCCGCCCCGGGAAGGGCCGGCGACGGCGGGGGAGGGTCGGCGGGATCGTCGGGCCCTGGCTAGGGGCCGGCGACCCCGGCCGACCGGTGGCGAGGGCTCGCGAACCCTCGCCGGATCTGGGCGAGGGCCGCGACCCTTGCCCAGATCTGGCCAGTGGCGAGGGCTCGCGGCCCTCGCCTAGATCCGGCGAGGGTCGGCGGCCCTCGCCGGTCGGGCCCAGGCCGCCGCTCGTTGGGGCGACCCCGGTGGGCGGCCCCTTGGCCGGCCGGGCGAGGGCCACTGACCCTCGCCGGATCTGGGCGAGGGCTGCGACCCCTCGCCGCCAGTCGGCCCTTCCCGGCGGTGGCGGGGCGGCGGCGTGACGGGCCGAGGCCGATCCCTCGGCCCGCCTCCCCCTTTTTTTTTTTTAATTTTTCTAATTTTAAATAATTATTTTTAATATTTTAACTAAATTTAATTTTAAAATTATTATTTTTTAATATTTTAACTAAATTTAATTTTAAAATTATTATTTTTAAATATTTTAACTAAATTTAATTTTTAATTTAATTTAATTAATTTTTATTTTTATTTTTTTACCACATCAGCCCAAAACGACGCCGTTTTTGCATTATTTGGCCACATTAGCGAGCAAAACGGCGTCGTTTTGAGTTTGCTTCGCCGGAAAAATGCCACGTCGGTATTTTGGCCGGACTTTGGCCAGATTGGCACTCAAGTGATCCCTTTTACTCCGATTTTGGCACTTAAGTGTACCTTTCGTAAATTATGGCACTTAAGTGTCCCTTTGTGCCAAGTTATGGCACTCCAGGGGTCCGCACGTCCATTCCATTGCCAACACTAAATCTCTCAATTCAAAACTCTCCATATTTTCACTTGACATTATTGATATTATCTTACTGAAACCTTACTGTTTGATTAAGGAAGTTCTCTCTCCTTGCTAATCTCTCAAATTATTTGCTTCCTATGCATAAAAAGCTTCTAGATTGTTTCATTCTTCCTTTATTTTTTCATATTCTCTAAATATAAATAAAAACTGCTTTAAAGATCTCTCTCCAATACTAGGCAATACTAAAACTTGCACATTTATGTAACGTAAAATTTCAATATTTTGGCATCTTATGCACGTCACTCCTTTTTCATAAATATCAATAAAATTCCTATATAGGTGCAAAACGATTGGCATATCCTAGTTTTTTCTAGCATATATAATTTGTACAAAATCCTTTACTATTTCAACTACCTATTACAATAATATCAATTAGTTTAGAATATCCTTTATGTCACGCCCCGATTCTCGAGCGCGTGCCCATCTCTTGGTGGTCAATTAAAAGTGCGACTCCCCAGGATGAGTCGTCGACCCTTTTCATTTTATTGCACATGTGAAAGCGAATAAACAAATCCCCTGATAGTAATTATCTCGGGATAGAAAAGCAAGACAACATATTCACAAACAAAACATGCCTTTATATACACATTGAGTCATATACAAAAGTCTACAACCAAAAAACTTCAAAAGACCAGCTTTCAAAAGAAGCTATCCTAACTAACCTACACCTTGGATCCCCTCAGCTCGTCTCCAGATCCTCCACTCGACGGTCCTGAAAAGAATTGAGCCACGATGGGGTGAGATATAAATCTCAGTGAGTTCACGCTCTAAACCCCGATTAGGAGGGTAACACGCCTAGAGCCGTCCTAACCACACAACCATACAACCATAAAAACTTACCTCGTCTAAAATCTACCCTGCAGGTCAGCACAATTCATATCACAAATAGCCATAAAAACATGAGCAACAAATAATCTCATCAACTGGAACACCACACTCAAATTCAACCCAGCATAGAGGTCCTGATTATAGGGCCAAATCGTTATGACATGTCTCATACCATGTCATGCAATTTTATCCCATAATTTAGTGCATTCAACTAAATTCATCATGTATTCCTAGTTTTGATCTTGGCTTATAACACAACCTACTCGCTATTCAGCAGTCTTCTGGCATAGCCAGGCGTCGTCTCACCCCATTGAGCATGGCTACGTCTTTCCTAGACGGCTTTCCCGAAGGAGCAAAGATCAAGAATCTACTACGATCGGCTTCCGTTGTCCAGGGGCATCCCATATAGGGGTAATGTCCAACTTAACAGCCCGGGACGGGTTCTCTTAACCAACACATGACCACTCAATTATGGGTAAAGACACCGTGCATTGTACTCAAATGTCTCAATTAAGATAATGCACTTGGCCCATTTTCTTCGTATTAAAAACACTCGGTGAAAATAGTCGTGTGTGGGTACACAATCAAGCGACGAGATTAAGGTAATCGAGGGTCCTCCTCGACTCCTAATAAACTCGAAACTTTCACCCGCTAACGGGTTAAACTGAATTGCTTTATAATAGCAGTCCATCTTAGCTCGTTACTTGGTGAGTTAGTCCATGCCAATTATTACATCAAAATCATACATTGCTAGGACTATCAAATCTATCCTCCCCTTTCACTCACCAATCACTAACTTGCAACTAAGACAACCCACTGAAACTAACATATTATCCTTTAACGGTGTAGATATGCTAACCACTAACTCCAACAACTCAGGAATCAATCCTACCAACTTAACAAACTATTCAGTTATAAACGAATGAGTTACACTAGGGTCAAATAAAGCATAAGTAGCGTGGTCGTTTAGCGAAACAGTACATGTAATCACATCAGGTGAGTCCTTAGCCTATCCTCTAGTGATAGTGTACATCCTTCCTTTAAGCTGAAGGTCTGATTAGTCCACCCTACTATGCATTCGGGGGCGTGTATCCTCGATTCTAACCCATCGGTGGCGGTGGCGGCAACTGCGGTCTCATTTGTCTCTTGGGACAATTCCTGACCATGTGACCTTGCTGGCCACACTCAACACAAGCACCTGACCTAGAATGGCATGGGGCCGATCCATGTCGTCTTCCACAGAAACGACATGCACCATTCTGTCTTGGCGCTGACTTTCCTATTCCACCCATCCTATTAGGCGGAATAGGGTACCTTCCTCCAGTCATAGGTCCTTTTCCAAACCTATTTCCATCCCTACTCGAACCAAACCGTGACCTAGATGGTTTGTTCGTTCTGATGTTGTAGCCCCCATCAAGCCTACGAATTTTCTCACTTTGGGCTTCAATTTCTTCACCAACTTCCCCAATTGATGTCCAATTTTTGGTAACGAGGAAGCCCCCACAATTTCCCTTCACCAAATAACTCACTAAAGAGGCCAAAAATCCCTTCAATTTTGCCCATCCGAATTTCCTTTCGTTTCCAAATCGTCCAAATCGATTTTTCGTAAAAATCCCGAGCTTGTCAAAAATTCTTCGGAGGATAAGTCGACGTTCCTAAAATGAATCGTGACATGACAGAACTTTCAATTTCTGAAATCGGGTTCAATTTCGCGGTTAATTTCAATTTGACGCGATTTTAGCGTGACCTAACTTACTTGGTAGCTTTTAGGAATTTTTTTGTGCAATTGAACCGTGGTCGATTATTTTCTAGCCACAATGTACATTTTCGACACACTGGCGACTCTCGATTATCGTGAAAATCTCAATGTTTCAAATACAGACACAGGGTAAGAAAATGATAGAAAAATCGGTCTAGTGCTATTCGACAAAAATTTTGCAATTAGGTGGAATCACTCACACACTAATCACATACCTCTATCGAATTGACCTATCTCGCATCTCTGATCAATTTTGACGGTGTCATAATGACCCTTGCAGATTAGCATGGTCGAGCAATCGATTTCGGGTCGAATTTTCAAGTCTATTGCGTTAAAATCCCTTAACGGCTTCACCTAATAGACTAGTTATCTCGTGAGTGGCCAACTCAGAGAAAAAAACTATATGCGCGTCAATGAAAAGCCCGACTTATTCAATCAAAGATAGAACCTGAAATTCAGGATGTCACAACTCTTCCTCTCTTATAAAAATTTTGTCGTCGAAATTTAAACCATTACAAATCTTTAAACAAAAAGGTGTGGGTATAGTCGTTTCGTCGAATCTTCACTTTCCCAAGTTGCTCCTTCAGTGCCGTGGTGTTGCCAGACTACTTTAACCAACGGGATCGTCTTGGTGTGCAGAATCTGTTCCTTCCGATCCACAATCTGAACCAATCTTTCCACGTATGATACCCTGTCGTCCACGTCTAACTCTTCAAAATTTAGCACGTGAGTCGAATCAGATTCTTACTTTCTCAACATCAACACGTGAAAGACGTCATGCACTTGCGCCAACCTCGGCGGTAATACAAGACAATACGCTAGATTTCCTATTCTTTTCAGAATCTCGAAGGAACCTATATACCTCGAACTTAGCTTCCCTTTCTTGCTAAACCGCAAAGTACCCCTCATCGGTGACACATTCAAAAAGACGTGCTCACCAACTTAGAATTCCAATGGTCTCTAATGCTCATCAGCATAGCTTTTCTGGCAGATCTGAGCGATTTTTAATCTATCTCTAATGATGGCAACTATATCCACTAATTGTTGGACTAACTCTGGGCCTGTGATCTTTCGTTCTCCGACCTCATCCCAACATACTGGCGTTTTGCACGCTTTGCCATACAACACTTCAAAAGGAGCCATCTGAATGCTTTGCCGGTAACTGTTGTTGTAGGCAAATTCGACAAGATGAAGCTGTTCCTCACAGCTTCCCTTGAAATCCAACACGCAAGCTCACAACATGTCTTCGAGGGTTTGAATCGTCCTCTCAGACTAGCCATTCGTCTGAGGATGATATGTCATATTGTACTGCAGTTTCGTTCCTAAGGCGATCTGCAAACTTTTTCAAAAGGCAGCTGTAAATCTCGGGTCTTTGTCTGATGTAATTGTTACCGACACTCTATGCAGAAGAACAATCTGACGCATGTACAATTCTACCTGCCTATATAAATCAATGTCATTTCATACGGCGATAAAGTGAGCCGACTTCATCAGTCTGTCAATCACTACCTAAATGGAATAATTACATCTCTGACTCATCGGTAAGCCCGTCACAAAGTCCATTGTGATATGTTCCCATTTCCATTTGGGAATCTTGAGAGGTTACAAAAGTCCTCCCGGCTTACAATGCTATGCCTTCACTTGTTGACACGTCAGACACTTGGCGACATGCTTAGCGATATGCGCATTCACACCGGACCACCAATAGTGTTGTATTAGTATGCAACCCAGTCCTATAAACGACGCACCACTATAGATCTCGTATCCTCTTGAACCAGATGGTATGGTTAGCACATGTGTGATAGTCAGCTTCTACTTAAGCTATTGGAAACTACACTCACACTTGTCTGTCCACACGAATTTCTCTTCCTTTTTCAGTAGTCGAGTCAACAGTGAGGCTAAAGCTGAAAACCCTTCCACAAACCTTCTGTAATACCCTGTTAAACCTAGAAAGCTTATGATCTTTGTCACTGTAATCGGTCTTAGCCAGTTGATAACTGTCTCAGTCTTGGTCGGGTCCATAGAGATTCCTTCGCCTGAAATCATGTGATGTAGGAAAGCAACACAAGTCAATCAAAACTCGCACTTGCTAAACTTAACATACAATTTGTGATTCCTCAATGTCTGAAGTACCATCCTCAAATGCCTTTCGTGCTCCTCTTGACTTCTCGAGTACACCAGAATATCGTCGATGAACACAATCACAAACTAATCTATGTATTCCTTGAACACTCGGTTCATCAGATCCATAAAAGCAACCGGGGCATTCGTCAAACCAAACGGCATTACAGTGAACTCATAATGGCCGTATTGAGTACGAAACGCCGACTTCGGTATATCCTCCTTTCTAATCCTCATCTGATGATACCTTGTCCTTAAGTCGATCTTTGAAAATATCGACGCTCCTTGTAACTGGTCAAACAAGTCGTCGATTCTCGGCAGTGGATACTTGTTCTTAATCGTCACCTAATTGAGTTGACAATAGTCGATGCACAGGCACAACGAACCATCTTTCTTCTTCATGAACAGAACTAATGCTCCTCAAGGTAATGCACTAAGACGTATGAATCTTTTATCCAACAACTCTTGCATCTGCACCTTCAGTTCTTTTAGCTCAGATAAAGCCATATGGTAAGGAGCTTTAGAGATTGGCTCTGCCCCTGGTGCTAACTTGATCACGAATTCAATCTCACTCTCTGGCGGTAGGCTTGGCAATTCTTTCGGAAACACATCTGGGAATTCCTGAACCATTGCGATGTCTTCGATCTTCAGCTCCTCAACTATCGTATCCACAACAGTTGCTAAGTAACATTGGCAACCTCCATCTAACAAACGGGTTGCCTCAAGTGACGAGATTAAGATAATCGAGGGTCCTCCTCGACTCCCAATAAACTCGAAACTTTCGTCCGCTAATGGGTTAAACTGAATCGCTTTACGATAGCAGTCCATCTTGGCTCGTTACTTGGTAAGCCAATCCATTTCAATTATTACATCAAAATCATACATGGCTAGAACTATCAAATCTGTCATCCCCTCTCGCTCACCAATCACTAACTTACAACCAGGACAACCCACTGAAACTAACACCTTATCCTTTAACAGTGTAGATATGCTAATCACTGACTCCAACAACTGTTTAGCTATAAACGAATTAGTTGCACCAGGGTCAAATAAAGTATAAGCAACATGGTCGTTCAGTGAAACAGTACATGTAATCACATTAGGCGAGTCCTCACCCTGTCCTCCAGTGATAATGTACGTCCTTCCTTAAGCTGGAGGTCTGATCAGTCCACCCTGCTGTGCATTCGGGGGTGCGTATCCTCGATTCTGACCCATTGGTGGCGGTGGCGAAAACTGCAGTCCCATCTGTCTCCTAGGACAATTCCTAGCCATGTGACCTTATTGGCTACACTCAAAACAAACACCCGACCTAGAATGGCATAGGGCCGATCCATGTCGTCAGGGTGGATTGATCAGACCTCCAGCTCAAATGACATATCGAATCGACCTATCTCCGATCTTTAATCGATTTAGACGGTGTCGTAATGACCTTTGCAGATTAGCACGATCGAGCAGTTGATTCCGGGTCGAATTCTCAAGTCTATTGAGTTAAAATCCCTTAACGACTTCATCTGATAGATTAGTTATCTTGTGAGTGGCAAACTCAGAGAAAAGAACTATAGGCGCGTCGATGAAAAACCTAACTTATTCAATAAACAGAACCTGAAATTTAGGATGTCACACTTTAGTTAAATCTTATAGCTTTTTTAACAATTACTATAAGACAAGTCATTTGTCTTTATCTTTTGAGTCGGACTCTTATTTCAATTCTTCAACAAATTATTTTTCTAATTTAGCTCTATTCAATATACACAATCATATCTTTGCCGGATTTCCTTATGGATGTTTTCTGATAGTACTTGCTACAAAGTAGAAATTTCTAGTTGGGCTCTCCTGACTAGTCAGTGACGCAAGCCAAGTAGACCTCATCACTACTAATGATGCATTTCAAAGGTCTAATAGCTGATAGTGATATGGATTCTTGAGGCATGGCTAGAATACTTAAAGCATCTTTTACATCCTCGAAAAATTGAGTCTTGAAAAATCCATGTTGTCTTCCTGCGGGAATATTCTAAAACCTGCCTAAACCTACGCAAGATACCCTTTAACATACTTTTGAAGCATCTTTTGTAGGGTAGACATGTTAGTCTGTGTGCACGCACCCAGCTATGTGTGAAAGACTAGTAGCCATTATCATTCATAGAGGATGTGATAGGAGGAGTAACAAAAACAATATAATTTGTAACTCTTCCAAAAAGAATGTCATTCTCGTCATCCCTTTCCAACGATTACGATTTGTTTCCTGGCAATTGCTTCGACTATGGTGATGTTACTGTTCTCCAGTGTCTCTCTAATGCATTTCCTTTTTTATCACCCAACTATGGTGATGAAGGTTTAGCGAGAAGTCCTGAGCAACCGATCAGCCAGCAGGCGATGAAGGTCGTTCACCAGATTCCCACTAAAACCAATCAGTTGCTGAAATTGCACCCCAAAACAAACCTCGTCTTTAAAAATATATGAATCTCCTTTGTCAAGACAAACCGGTAGATATATATATTGCGTTCTTTGAAGCTTGACTTTTAATTTGCAGGTGTTCGGGGCTTTTTAGTCATACAATTTTCATAATATATGTTTTGTCACGTGCTTTCTTATATGATCTTTTTATAATTTAATGCACGCTTTTATTGAACACCTGCCCTTACTTTCCATGTGTCATTAATATCATAAAGCACCTAACTAAAAAGAAGAACGATTTGTATAAATCAATTATTCAAATTAATAAAATAAAATAAAAACAAAACAGGTTATATATTACAGAGAGAGATAAGACAAGTACGGTGGAGTTGGGTCCCACGGCTATTTACTTAGGCCTAGTATTAGGGTTCACGTGTATGAAGAGTGAAGACGTACTATTCTTTGCATCTGCATCTGCATCATGGACGTACCACCATCTGCACCATGAAGTTGATAAGAGTTGAAGCGTAATAATTGCCAAGTGACCGACAGGGTCTAAAAGTAACTTAACTCAATCATTGTTAACTATTAACCATCGCTTTGGGTTCCAAGCCACGACTGTCTTCTTTCTCCTCCCTGGCGTATTTTTGATAGAAAGACCATCTGCTTTCCGAGCTCTAAAATTTAATAAACAAATGTTGACTTATTAATTATCCTCATTAATGACCGATCGCCTTGTTCATTGCATAAAACTTAAAAGATAATATAAGTGCATGATAATAAGAAATAATAGATGTTTTTAAATGATAAATACTAATAGCAAAACATCCCATTTCATCGTTACTCCCTGTGTGTGTACACAAGAAAGAGTAAGGCTCATTCATACATGTACGGCAAGTTCATGTTCATATATTGTTCTAGAAATATTATATTAGATTAAGACCTCATTTATTTCATAAAAAATAAATAATTTAAAATATTTTTCAATAAAAAATTGCTTGTATTGATTGGGAAGCTAAGCTCCTTAGAAAGGATTAATCGAGAAAATGTCTTTCTTTCATGGACTAGATTCCAGCAGACAGCGATCTTTCTGCGAAAAAAGAAATAAAAAAATACGAAGTAAAACAATAAACTAAATATTTAGGTCTATTTTGAATCGAATTCGATTCAATGTACAGTATTTTATTAAAAGATCTTGTATGATCTTCTTGCCCTAGACACATTTTTGTTCTCACAATATTATTTCTAAATGGAATCGGAGAAAACCCGAATTTTGTTGAGGTTGAATCTACTTTTTTATTTCTCTTTCCTCCTTTCTTGATTATACTTCTACTTAATATATTGTATCGAATTCAATTTTTTCTAAAAAAGAGCCAATAAAAATTATTTCAATTAATTATAACAATACATTGATAATATTTTTGTTCTTTTATTTTCGTAAGTGATACAAGTAATTATTTTTATCCCAAATTCTTTTTATGACATAAAAAACTCCAAATTTTATTCATCATGACATATTTACTCTAAAATTATTTTTATGACATAAAAAACCCTAATTTTATATCCATGTGATGCATTTACTCTCCGTCAACATTTTGTCAGATGACTTTCCAACCAAAACGTCATTTTTATTTCACTTAATATGTCAATATCGTTTGTCTTTTTTCGTATATGATGCCAGATTTTTAACGATGCTCATTATAAGAACTTTATGGAGGGTAAATGTATCGCATAGGCATAAATTTAAAATTTTTGATGTAAAAAAATGTTTCAAATAAATATCACAGTGAATAAAATTTTGGATTTTAATTGCTTTTTCTCCATGAGATGATTGAGTTTTATTCTACTTTATTGTAAAGTAATATATCTAATTAATTTAAGAAATACGAAAGGACGGAGTTTTCTGGTAATAAGAATCAACCATTTAACTGTGTTAGGACTAGAATTAGCACCTAGAGGGGGGTGAATAGGTGATTAAAGCGATTTTAACAATTTAATCCGAATGAGAGATTAAAGAATTAAAACCAACAATCGCAGCAAATGAAAGTAATGAAAGATAAAAGGATTAGGGATAGAGAATCAAAACTCCAGATTTATAGTGGTTCGGCTTAGACCAAGCCTACGTCCACTCTCCCGCACGGACAGCCCTTCTGGCTAGATTTCACTAAGAATCAAAAAGAGTGATTACAGTCTCACGCTCTTGAGTTCATAGTGTAGAAGCTCTACTACACTTCCTTAAGGTCTCACCACAATATGATCTCTCTTTTGATTACATATAACGCTCGAAGAATAAGATCACAAAATAGAAAAGGAGATTCAGACTTTGGAATTCTTCTATCCGGCACCCTTCAACAACTAGAGCATCTCTCTTATATACTTTTTCATGCCTTCATTACCGTTGGCACCTTCCAAAAGAGTTCTTCCAATCAACCCGTTGGACAGAATCAATTAGAGAGATCTCGAGCTCTTTAAGGTAAGTGTTGATAGCCCATCAATCCTGCTTGCCCATACAATCAGGATCTTGGTTTCCATAAGTAGATCCTTCCAAATATAAGTTGCGAAATCTTTAGAGAATCTATACATATTCGAATACGAAAATAAGATCTTCTAGTGCTGAATCCAGTAGAAAGATATTCTCTAGCCGTTAGAGTAAAAACCATATAAGATTAGAATAGAAGTTGGTCTGGAGACTGTTCATGAGGGTAGACTTTGAAACTTGAGTCTTGCTAACTTCAGACTTTGTCAGTAGAGTCTGTAAATCTTCATACTTTGATCTTTAGACTTTGACAGTAGAGTCTGTAAGTCTTCAGACTAGACTGAGGAAAATGTTTTGTCAACTTCAAAATACCTGAAGAGAATTTATCCAACAATCTCCCCCTTTTTGATGGTGACAAAACTTTCCCGCAGATTTGAATATTATTGCCCTGCAATACAACTTTTAAGCAAGCTTTGATATCTCATAAAAGATTAGAATAAAAATAGTAGAAGTTATCCTGTACACAGATGTTCTGTACACAGACTTACCATGTACACAATTCTGCATCCACAGAAGCCTCATTAGTCATGTGCAGACATTACTATCTTTATCTAATTTAATAGCTTAAAGTAATGCAATAATGAGCACACATTCAAAAACTCAAGATAAAGTCAAAATATCAATCACAATCATAACAAATAAAAAAAAAATGTTTAAAAATGAAGATTTGGTTTGAGGATAGAGTCTTGAAATTTGCTTGAAATCTGCAAAGTCTTCTCCCCCTTTTTGTCAGCATTAAAAAAAATGAAGGAGCACGAGGAATGCGAACAAGTTGAAAGTCCTCCATAGACTTGACAGTTCCTTCTAGCTTCCTCAAATCTTCCTATAGTTGAGTAAGAGCAGTGCCTTTGGCAGTGTTCTGAATCTGACGCTGAACCTCTTTAAGCTGATCATGCATGGTGATGAACATTGCATGATTCTCATTCTGCAGAGTCTGAAATTCATACCCCATAGCATAGATTTGACCTTTGAGCTCCAAGATGATGTCAAGCAGCCTTCCAAAATCTCCTGAATTGTCAGTCTGAGTGCTTGAGTCAATTCGGTCTGATGGTGGAGTCAAGCCAGTGTGAATATCAGCAGAGAGATCAATATTTGGAGATGATGCCTCTCCCTCGGAAACGAGCAAAGATGAACATTTTCTACATCAGGAGGTGATCGACTAACACCTGTTTGGGTATCTCCCTCTGTAAAAGTCAGTAGAAGAGGAGTACATTCTCTTTGGGTATCTCCCCCTGTTTCAATGTCTTCTGGAGGAGAAAAGTACTATTCTTTCTGAGGAGTTTCCTCAGTGACAGGATGTCGTTGATCCTCTTTTTCTGCTGGAGAATCTGTCTTTGCCGGTTCTTCCCCTTGTTCTTCTTTTTCTTCTCCCTCTTCTTCTTTTTCCTCTTTCTCTTTCTTTTTCTTTTTCTCTTCCTCTTCTTCTTTCTCTTCCTCTTTCTCTTCTCCTTGTAAGGATCCTTTTTCCTGGAGTCCTTTCTTAGTGTCTTCTGCAAAATGTTGTTCTGGAACAGTTGAAATAGGTGTAGAAAATTGAGAGACAAGAGCAGAGATGGGCAAAGCATCCTCATCATCTTCATCTTCCAAGATGATTGCCCTTCTCGTCTTGATAGGACTAGTCATCGGTTCCTTTCCTTTTCTTTTGGCCGCTGAAGAGTCTGGTCTGAACTTAATAGGAGTCTTCTCCTTGAACTGTTCAAGCTTCTTGCTAAGTTCTTTCAGACGCATCTT
This sequence comes from Eucalyptus sp. ANBG9806169, assembly GCA_014182395.1. NCBI lineage: Eukaryota > Viridiplantae > Streptophyta > Magnoliopsida > Myrtales > Myrtaceae > Eucalyptus > Eucalyptus sp. ANBG9806169. The sequence goes on along the minus strand of CM024574.1, from coordinate 16,880,112 downwards.
TGTTATCATCCTCAGTCTGATAACCATTTTATCAATAGTCTTCACAGAGAGAATGTGAGGAGGCTGAATATTCAAGTGTCTGAAAAGACGAGTGATGAGAGCAGCATAAGGGAGTTTTCTCTTGTCCTTTGCCATGGACCTGTACATGTGAAACATGATAGTGTGTGGCAATGAGAAGTTAAGACCAATCTTGATTGCATACATCAACTTAGCCTCTGAGATGGATACATCTGTCTTTGATGTTGATTTCGGTCTAAGATAGTTGATCACTATCTTGTGAAGCAGAGTGTTTGTTGCATTCATCCTGGAGTAGGAGAGACGACCTTCAGTAATATGGTCTCTCGCAAGTTCTAGAGTTGCATGACTTACAGTCACAGAAATTGATTGAAAAGAACCTCTTTCCACACCAATTACATCTGCCAGAGTGTCCATATCAACAACATATTCTCTATCTCTCACACTGAATGAAAAGCTATTCTTATCAAAGAAACTGAGATTGGAATAAAAATATGCTGTTAATTCAGAATAAGCCACATCACATTCAAGTATGTAACTTATGAAGTTGAAGTTTCTCAAACTTCTCTCTCGATTGATGCTTAATAAATCCAGAAAATCAAAGTCCACCGTCCGTGGATTCATCACCCCACGCTTCAGCGGCTTCTCATACATCTTCCTATGTCCGTCTGATCGAAACAGTTCATCATTCTTTCCTCGAAGGTTTGCAGCCACACCCATCCAAGGTTTAAAATGTATAAACATTTTCTCATCATCATCCTTTCCCTTTGGTTGATTTACACTACTAAATCTAGGGTCATTGGGAAAGTTTGCAAAGACTTTTGCTGCCGTTCCAGCAGGAACAACGCCTGATCTCTCCATTACAGTGAGAAAGTGTGTCTCATTTGTGTAACCTTTTTCTTTCAGGAATTCATCAATGAAGGTCATTGCAGAACCTCCTTCCTTCAATGTAGAGTAAAGCCTATAAACAAAAGCAGGCTTGAGTGATCTTACAGGTTCAATATCTTCAAGAACTTCTTCTGCATGTCGAGGGTGACGATCATGAGGTCTAGTTGAGGAAGTACGCTGTTGAGATCATTGAGGAGTCTGTTCTATTGGAAAGTCACTTTCTTCTGTGAGATCGAAGTGCGTAGGCCCCTCACCAGAGCCCTGTGGTCCCCTGTTTGCTATCCTTGAGGATTTCCTTTGGTAAGACATTGTCGCTTTCTTGGAGAAACTTTCACACTTGTGTCACAAGAAAGTTAAAAGCTTTGAGACGTAGAAATTTGGGAGAGAAAATTCAGAGGAGTGAAAAGCTTTTGAACTAGGGTTTCTGAGTAAAGTGAAAACGAAGGAGAATGAGTATATAAAAGATAACTGATACGGGGTAACTCAAGCGTCGCAATTTGGAAATATTAAGAATTTCCTTTTAAAAAAAATAACTGCCTTAATAAATCGATAACCACCATTTTTTAAAAATTTAACTGCCTTAATAAGCTCAATTAGAGATAAACAGACAATCTTACCTTTTCGAAATAACCGTTTAAGTAAATAAATGAACTTACAAATCGTGTCGATTTGTATTCTCGCCTACAACCTTTTGAGTCGATACTCGTCGACTTTAGATTCTCGAGTCCGAGCTTCAACATTCTTCAAGAGATAAAATATTGAGTCTTGAGCGAATAGACTCAAACAAGCTTTTCTCAAGTGGCTTTGTGAAGATGTCTGCCAGTTGATTCTTTGAGTCTATGAATTGTATCAAGACTTCTTTGTTCTGAACATGATCTCTTATAAAATGATGTCGAATCTCAATATGTTTTGCTCTTGAATGTAGGATAGGATTTTTTGTAAGATTGATTGCGCTGGTATTGTCACATTTGATCTCTGTGCAAGAATCTTCAATGCCAAAGTCTTGTAGTTGTTGTTTTATCCACAAAATTTGAGAACAACAACTTCCAAGGACTACATATTCTGCTTCAGCTGTTGAAAGAGCCACAGTACTTTGTTTTCTTGAAAACCAAGATACTGCCCTGTTTCCAAGCAATTGACAAGTACCTGAAGTGCTTTTTCTTTCAACTCTACAACCTGCAAGATCTGCGTCTGAATAACCAAGAAGAGTAAAGTCTCATTCTTTGGGATACCATAGACCAATCTTAGCAGTAGTAGCAACATATTTAATGATACGTTTAGCAGCACTTAGATGAGATTCCTTAGGATCTGATTGAAACCTAGCGCATATGCAAACACTAAATAATATGTTAGGTTTGGATGCAGTAAGATAAAGAAGTGAACCAATGATACTCCTGTATAACTTTTGGTCGATTTTCTTCCCTGCTTTATCTTTGTCTATCTTCAAGGAACTTGACATTGGTATGTCAGTCTTTTTGCAATTATCCAGACCGAACTTTTTAACAAGTTCTTTTGCATATTTCTCTTGATGAATGAATATTCCTTCCTTTAGTTGTTTCACTTGTAGACCAAGGAAAAAGGATAGTTCACCCATCATGCTCATCTCGAATTCATCCTGGATAGACTTAGAAAATTTCTTGCACAAAGTCTCATTAGATTATCCGAATATAATGTCATCAACATAAATCTGAACAAGTAGAAAACTTTTACCTTCCTTTTTAATAAACAAAGTAGTTCTACCTTTCCTTTAGAAAAGCCATTATGAATTAAGAAATTACTTAGCCTTTCATACCAAGCTCGAGGAGCTTGTTTCAATCCATATAAAGCTTTCTTTAGTCTGAACACTGAGTCTGGTTTATTTGAGTCTTCAAATCCAGGAGGTTGTTCCACGTAGACTTCTTCTTGAATAAATTCATTTAGGAATACGCTTTTGACATCCATTTGAAATAACCTGAAATTCTTATAACAAGCAAAAGCAAGTAGTAATCTGATTGCTTCTAACCTTGCTACTGGAGCATAGGTCTCATCATAGTCTATCCCTTCTTCTTGCGTGTATCCTTTAGCCACGAGTCTTGCTTTGTTTCTCATTACTTTGCCTTTTTCATCAACTTTGTTCCTGAAAACCCATTTAGCTCCAATAACTGATTTACCTTTTGGTTTAGGAGTCAATTCCCATACGTCGTTAATACTGAATTGTCTGAGCTCTTCTTGCATTGCTTCAATCTAGCTTTCATCAGCTAAAGCTTCTTCAATATTTTTGGGTTCTATCTCGAAATAAGAGCAACAGCACTAGACTCTTCTCGCTTTTGGATCTTGTTCGAATTCCCTCATTAATGTTTCCAATAATGAGTTCTTCAGATGACTAGACTTGTGCTTCCAGCTACTAGTCAATCGATAGATTGTTGATCTTTTCTTGAGTAGATTCTTCATCGGCTTGTTGTACCGATTCTGAATTAGTAACGATTCAATGGAGGTAGATCTAGCGTAGTCCGGAATGCAGATTCTGAATCTTCGATCTGAATTTGCTGAATTTGTGGAGAGTCTTGAAATTTGACATTCATTGATTCTTCCACAGTCTGAGTATTCTTGTTGAATACTGTAAAGGCTTTGCTTGTAGTTGAGTAACCAAGAAAGAATCCTTCATCTGATTTATCTTCAAACTTACCAACACGATCATTTGCATTCTTTAGAATAAAACATTTGCAACCAAATACTTGAAAATAAGAAACTATTGGTTTCTTTCCTTTAAAAATTTCATAAGGGGTTTTCTCAAGAATTGGCCTTAAAAACACTCGGTTTATAATATAGCAAGCAGTTGAAACAGCTTCAGCCCAAAACCTTGAAGAAATTTGATTTCCAATTAAAAGAGTTTTTGCCATTTATTGTAAAGACCTATTCTTCCTTTCTACAACCCCATTCTGTTCTAGTGTATATGGAGAGGAGAATTTGTGTTGAAAACCAAATTCATCACAAAATTTAGTAAAGTCTTGATTTTCAAACTCACCTCCATGGTCTGTACGAATACTCGAGATAGTGTGACATTTCTCATTCTACACTTTCTTAGCAAACTTTGAAAAGAGAGAGAAAGTCTCCGACTTACTTGAAAGAAAGTAGACCCAAGTAAATCGTGAGTAATCATCCACAATTACTAGACAGAACCTTTTTCCACCAATGCTTTGCGTTCGGTAGGTCCAAACAAATCCATATGCGTAAGCTGCAGTACATGATTAGTGGAAACTTTATTTATTGATTTGTAAGAGTTTCTAACATGTTTACTCAGTACGCATGGTGTACATAGATCATACTTTGAGTAATTGAGAATAGGCAATCCTCGAACAAGTTTCTTGGTAGAGATCTTGTTGATTTGCTTCATATTGGTATGGCCTAGCTTTTTGTGCCATAGATTAGCTTCATCTTGTACAGATATTAAGCACTCGTGATCTTTCTTGATTCACATCCGTAAGATAGATATTTCCATGTCTTCGTCCGAAAAGATTGAGTAAAGTCTTTACCGATTCCAGAGCACGTTTCTTCCCGGAAATTGATCTTGAAACCGGTATCACACAACCGACTTATGCTAAGCAAGTTGTAATTTAATCCTTCAACTAAGGAAACATTTTTGATTGACAAACTTCCAATCTTTACTTGTTCCTCGACCGGTAATTCTTCCTTTGTTGTTACCACCAAAGGAAACTTTTCCTCCGTCTATCTGGACAAGTTTTATGAAGCAACTTGAGTCTCCTGTCATATGTCTTGAGCAGCCACTATCAAGATACCATTTAATCTTCCTTTTGATAGTAACCTGCAAATAACACAAATTCAAGCTCTCTTTGGTACCCATATCATCTCGAGTTCACTGTATGAGTCTGTGTCTGAATCAATGTCTAAGTCTAAATCTGATTTTGCCATTAAACAGATATTGGCATAATCATCATCACTTTCTTCACATTCAGTATCACTCCAAGTCTCTGCTTTGAGTGTCTTCCTGTATTTCTCAATCTTTCCTTTTCTCTTCTTTAACAGAGGACAGTTGGGTCTGATGTGTCCATTTTTCTTGCATTCAAAGCAAGTCACTTCTTTGTTAGAATCATCTTCCTCTGTTGATTTGTTTTGAAGCCTTTGTGAGCTTTGTTTCTTCCAATTGAATTTCCTTCCTTTTCTATTCAACTTTCTGAATCTCTTTATCATGAGTGCCGCTTCTTCATCATCTAGATCTTCTTCGAGTCTCGTAGCATCGAAATAGTCATTAGACTTTAAGGTAATAGATTTCTTACCTTTTGAATCTTCCTCTTCGTTGGTCTGTTCCACTTCATAAGATTGAAGAGTCCCAACCAGTTCATCTACAGAGAGTGGAGCAATCCTCTGCGTCTCTCTTATTGAGGTTTTTATGTAATTCCAGTCTTTAGAAAGTCCTCGTAGGAGTTTGTTGACCTTCATATGTCCTGAGATTGGATGTCCCTGATATTCAAGACCATTCACAATTTCAGTAAAGCGACTAAACATGTCAGTTATTGATTCTCCTAATCTCATCTTAAATATTTCATATTGTCCCAAAAGAATATTGATCATTGTTTCTTTCACACGATCAGTTCCTTCATAGGTAATGTGAAGCCTATCCCAGATTTCTTTTGCTGTATCACAAGAAGATATTCTGTTATACTCAATAGGGGATAAAGCACAATATAAGGAGTAAATAGCTTTGGCGTCAAGAGTCTGTCTCTTAGTGATTTCTTCTTGAGTCAGTAGAGTGGGATCAACAACTTCTTTTCCTCTCTCTGATTCTAATGCAGCAGCATGAATGATTCCTTTATCAACCACTCCGCATTCCAAAGGATCTTTCGATCTTAGGAATGCCTTCATCTTATTTTTCCATATGCTGTAGTCTTTTCCATCAAAGTATGGAGGTCTGGTATTGCTTTGACCTTCAACCAACCCTGTAGGCAACATACTAGCCGTAGATCTTTTACTCAGAAGTAAAGACACTTCTTATGAACGAGTACACAAGCTCTGATACCAATTGTTAGGACTAGAATTAGCACCTAGAGGGGGGTGAATAGGTGATTAAAGCGATTTCAACAATTTAATCCGAATGAGAGATTAAAGAATTAAAACCAACAATCGCAACAAATGAAAGTAATGAAAGATAAAAGGATTAGGGATAGAGAATCAAGACTCCAGATTTATAGTGGTTCGGCTTAGACCAAGCCTACGTCCACTCTCCCGCACGGACAGCCCTTCTAGCTGGATTTCACTAAGAATCAAAAAGAGTGATTACATAGTCTCACGCTCTTGAGTCCACAAAGTGTAGAAGCTCTACTACACTTCCTCAAGGTCTTACCACAATATGATCTCTTTTTGATTACATATAACGCTCGAAGAATAAGATCACAAAATAGAAAAGGAGATTCGACTTTGGAATTCTTCTATCCGGCACCCTTCAACAACTGGAGCATCTCTCTTATATACTTCTCCATGCCTTCATTACCGTTGGCACCTTCCAAAGAAGTTCTTCCAATCAACCCGTTGGACATAATCAATTAAAGAGATCTCGAGCTCTTTAAGGTAAGTGTTAATAGCCCATCAATCCTGCTCGCCCATACAATCAGGATCTTGGTTTCCATAAGTAGATCCTTCCAAATATAAGTTGCGAAATCTTTAGAGAATCTATACATATTTGAATACGAAAATAAGATCTTCTAGTGCTTTGAATCCAAAGAGAAAGATATTCTCTAGCCGTTAGAGTAAAAACCATATAAGATTAGAATAGAAGTTGGTCTGGAGACTGTCCATGAGGGTTGACTTTGAAACTTGAGTCTTGCTAACTTCAGACTTTGTCAGTAGAGTCTGTAAATCTTCATACTTTGATCTTCAGACTTTGACAGTAGAGTCTGTAAGTCTTCAGACTAGACTGAGGAAAATGTTTTGTCAACTTCAAAATACCTGAAGAGAATTTATCCAACAAACTGCACTATGCCTAACTTTCCTATCATTGATAAATATAAACATAAATACATAGTTTTGGTTTCATAAATGACACATAATGGCAGAATTTTCTTAGTACTCATTTGTTTTTCTTTTTTTTGGAACTGGAAGAACCACCTTACAGCGAGCACTCGATGTAAACCCCCAGGGAGCATTGGCGCGGAGACCCACCTCCCACGGTGTTCCACTTAAGTCACACTATATGCGCACGCAGTGACTCGAACCTCCCTCATTCCACAATTAGAGGGGGAAAGGCCCAAAAAACAAATATTTCACTCAAAAAACAATTGTTTACATTTCTGTTAAAATACCAAATATTATTCAAACACAAAATATATACATAATCCGGTTTCATTAATAACACACAATAAAATAAAATGAAAGAAGGTAATCATGATGATCAAAGTTAACTAAATTTTCGTAGGACTTGTTTGTATATGCTTTTTAAAATGTAAAAACTAAATTTTAAAATGTTATTTGAATAATATAAGATTTTGAAAAAATTATTCCTGAATAATTTATTTAAATACAAAATATATATATTGCGCTAAGGTTCGTGAGAGCATTTGAATTTCACGGTATCATTGTCCTTCGATATGATGTGTCCCCTTTTCCCCTCGTCCTCTTTTTTTCCTTATTTTCTCCCTTTTCCAAAGACAACCATGAAATAGTAAGATAACGTGTTGGTTGTTCCATTGGTACGTGGCGATTCTGGATTGAACAACGTGTAATAAAAGAGATGGGACAAGGAGGGTGGAGTTGGGTCCCACGAGCATTCAGGCCTAACGTCTGCTGGGGTTCACGTTTGTGAAGTACTGCCAGTAAGAGGCAGCGTAATAATTATCACGGGACTGACATGGTTAATATTAACCAGCACTGTGTTCTTTTGTCTTGGTTTATTTTTGCGCCACGCCCTTCCTCTTCCTCTGCGTTTTTTTTTTGATAAATCCTCAGCATTTTTTTTTAGATAGAGAGACCGTGCACTTTTGAATCTTTAGAAGTTAATAATCGTTGATTTACTAATTGTCCTCATTAGTAGTTTTGCTTTCTTTTGGTCGATTCCGGTACCACTATACAAAAATTGTATTTATCTATAGATAGGCTCCATGAGCTGAATAAAATATGATCTAAGTATATTAATTTGGGTACTCCGAGACTAAATCATGACAATCAATCTCATTTTTAGTTTCGATCCTTCCCTATCATCACATAGCGAAATTGTCACACTCCAATTCCCACACGAGAAGATAGGAGTGACATGCCCGTCTTTCAAGAGAATAATGAAGCCTCAAACCAATCTCGTCACATACCTATACGGGCCAAAAGCTAATACCAATAATATATAGTCCAATAATCTGGACGTCAAAGCTTTTAAGTTACTCCATTCTTATAGATGCCCATCATTTTATTTCTACATTTTTTTACGAAGCTAGGTCTCACCCTCTTGAAGCGAGAGTACGTGGAATTTTCCATGCATCTATGGTACGAAAATATGTTTTAGCTTTTAATCAGGTCACTTCGAGTTGCTATAATTCAAGGTAAACATAACTTACGACAAGCAGCTAATTGGTGTTGTTGATTGAAGAGACAACTGGTGACGCATCTCATCACTCCTTTGTGGTTGTGCAATGACAAAATCACATTCAAAGAGAAGTGACGCGAGACTTGAGAAAGACATGAAATGAATTATCTGCATTCATTCAAAGTAGTGACATCATGGCTTGAATTGAAATAGCCTTTGACCTCGAACCTCTAGGATTTGGCATTGTGTGATTTCGACGTTTTGCTTGGAAATTACAGCCTTCCAAATTAGCGGTTGCAAGAGAAAAGAGTAATTTTCGCACATAAATACAATCTATTTGAATTACTTTTGAGTTTGTAGAATTGCATGAGGTCTTTTCAACAACATAAAAATCAATAGATTCGATCATCCGTAGAGTGAGAATTGAGTGCACAAATCCAATACCTCTTGTAATCTGGGTTTTTACGAGCGTAGTTCCTTTCGGTAGCTTGCTTAGTCCATCCAAAAGTCTTATTGCACAACGTAGAGACTACTATGTTAAACTCAGAAACTATGAGAATTGTGAAAAATCATGGAACGGGATTTAGGATATCCAAAAAAAATTTAGTCCTAGGGTTTTTAACGACTCTTTTCCTAGGCTAAACAAGATGATCGAGTTTTATTCTACTTTATTGTAAAGTAATATGTTTAATTAATTTAAGAAAGGTGAGAAAATGGAGTTTTGTGATAATGTGACTCAGCCATTTAACTGTGCTCTACCTTTCCTATCATGGATGGATATGTATATACATTCATAGTTTTGGTTTCACAAATGACGCGTAATAGCTGAATTTTGTTAGCACTCATTTGTTTTTTTTTTTTTTTTGGTAAAGGTAAGTAAGTTAGCACTCATTTGTTTGTGTTTCTTAAAACTCAAAAACAATTGTTTGCTTTTTTGTTAAAACTTAAAATATTATTCATGTACAAAGTATACAAATAATTTGGTTTCACAAATAACATACAATAAAATAAAATGAAGGAATGTAATTATGATGACGAGAGTTAATTGTGTTTTCTTAGGACTAGTTTGTTTATGCTTTTTAAAATGCAAAAAAATAAATTTTAAAATGTTATATAAATGTTAAAAGATTTTGAAAAAATTATGCATAAACTATAAATCAAGATTTAATGGTGGTTTCAAGCCAAAAAAAAAGTGTAAAAACTTGTTCCAGACAAGATTATATATAAAAATAAAATTATTTATATTATATATATATATACACAATCCTTTAGATATTTTGCTGAGGTTAGTGGGAGGGCAAAGGTTTAACTTCACCATAGGCAGTATCCTCGTCCTATGATTTAGTGCGTCTTCTTTTACACTTTTCCTTGCTTCCTTCTCTCTCTCTCTCTCTCTCTCTCTCTTTTCAAACCCAACCAGATAAGATAACGTGTTGGTGATTCCCTTGCTACGTGGTGACTTTGGATTGGACAACCTGTATTAGGAGATAGATAGAACGAGTACAATGGATTGGGTCCCACAGCTATTCACTAAGGTTTAACTAGTGAGGTCCAAGTCTATGAAGCTGTACGACCATCCACGACATAAGGTTGACAGAAGAGGAAGCATAATAATTGCCGCGTGACCGACAACCAAAAAGTAACTTAACTCGACCATGGTTAATTATTAATCATCACTTTGTTCTTTTGTTCTAGGTTTTCTCGCACACCACGTCTTTCTTTCTCCTCCTCTAGGCGTTAGAGAGAGACCATGCACTTTGGAAACTTAAGAAATTAATAATCAAATCTAGGAGTTAATAGTCAAATCTTTAACTTGTTAATGGTCCTCATTAATAAATGAGCTTTCTTTTAGTCAATTCCAGTGTGGTGATACAAAAACTATAAAGATGAATAGATAGGTTTCAACAACTGAATAACACATAATCTTGGTAATAAGTTTTGAATACTCCAAGACTAAATCTTGACCATTAATCTCGTTCTTCGTGTTGGCTCCACACAAGAATAAGAGAGTGACATGGGCATCTTTCAAGAGAAAGGATGAAGCCTCAAACCAATCTCGCTACACCATAAACATACACATATGGGCCAAAGGCTAGCACCAAAAGAATATAGCCCAATATCCACATGGCAAAGGTTTTAAGTGACTTTATTCACATTTTGTGCTCACAGCTCTTTGCGAAGTTGGGCCATCCCAACTTGATTTTTGCTATGCGAAAATCAGAGATGCAGCTTATCGACTCACTGCATCACCTGCTTGAAGCAGGAGTGCACACCATTTTCCATTGACATATGGTGCGAAAATATGTTCCAAATTCTAATCCGGTCACTTCAAGCTACTATAATTCAATGTAAACAATGCTTACGGTTAGTGTTGTTGATTGAAGAGACAAGTGGTCATGCATCTGATCACTCTAATGAGGTGTCACGAAAAAATCACACCGGAAGAGAAGTGACTTGGGACTTGAGAAAAACACAACACAAAGTATCCGTATTCACTCAAAGGTTCAAGTCTAGCAAATATCGATGATGAAATTGGTAGATTTTTATATTCCAAACCATAAAGGGAATTTTGTAATATTGAAAAAAGAAAAGGGAAAGATGAAACATTGTATTATTTTGAGAAGGCAAGAAACGATTTTGGGAGGTAATTATGGAACTTGTCTTTGCATAGCTTGGCTTGCTGTCTCTTCTGATATTCCTAGGATTGGCATTTGCCATTATTACCCAAAATTAAAGAGAGAGGCAAGAGGGCAGAGAGGACAGTGACGCTGGAGGCCCAAGGCTCGCCGGGGAGTGTCCTTTATTGCTGGAAAACTTGGCGATATCCATGGCTTGAACTGATATTTCCTTTGACCTCGAATCTCTGGAATTAGGCATTGCGTGTTATCGTCGTTTTGTTCGGAAATTATACCCTTCCAAAGTCGTGGTTGCTGGCTGGTATAGAAGTATAACTTTCATGTATAAACACAAACTATTTGGATTATTTTCAAGGTTGATCCTTTTTACAAAATTGTAGTGTTACATCAGGTTTTTCCAACAACACAAAAACCACTAGATTCAAATATTTGTAGAGTGAGAATTGAGTGGACAAAGCCGACACTTGTAACCTGGGTTTTTACGAATGCAGTTCCTTTTTGCAGCTCGCCCAGTCCATCCAGAAGTCTTATTGCGACACTGTTTTCTCCGTTAAAGTCAATGCAAAGACTACTATGTTATGTGAAATTTTAATGATTTTTGAATATACAGAAATTTCTATTATTACTTAGAAATTATGAGAATTGTGAAATTATGGAACATGGTTTATAGGAGGTGCAAAAAATTTCAAGTCGATCTTGTTAGTCCAAATATAGATATTAATTGTGGAAAATTTTAATTCCTTTGAAAAGTTCGGTGCAATCATTGAAGAAAAAGAGTTAGCGCACGAGACACTGGAAAGATCTACTTTTTTTGGTTTTCTGAAAAATAAAATTAACCAATTTGCAGAAAAATATAATTATTTTAGATGATTGAAAGAATAAAATATCTATTGGGACATGAGGCGTAGGGGTGATCAGGTCCAGGGTGGGTAGGGTCCAGACTTGGACCCTATTATAACCGATTCCTTTTTTTTGGACCATATTATAACCAATTCTTCTTTTTTGGACCCTATATCCAACCCTTTTTACATTGGACCTTGTACATGAACTACCTTGTTTTTCCAGTCTGGTTCTAGGACAACCTTGTTTCCACTGGAACCTATTTTACAACCACCTGACATCCTATACGGCTTCGAATTTTATATTAATACGTAAGAAACCAACGTAATCTTCCTAATTTGTATTGAAACATTAAGCATATGTAATCAATAAGTACATGAACTTTTTGACTAAACGAAAAATTAAAGATCCACAAGGCTAATTATCATAAATAAAATTATAAGGCAAAGCAAAAAATCATAATATTGCATAAACATTAGCAACAAACATTGGTCTAAAATTAGTTTCATTCCCACAACTTCTATTTGAAGTTGTTCATTTATATAAAACGGTTAACAAATCTCCACTGCAAGCATAACTTCTCCTCCAAAAGTGAAATCGGCATAACTCCTCCTCTAAAAAAGAAATTAAACGAGTCAATCTAAGTAGTACACAGAAATTTGGAGGCAATGGATGCCGTCCGTCAGTCGGATGGTGCGAGAGGGAGCTGTTGAGGGAGGGAAGCGAGCGAGGAAGAGGAATGACGAAAGAGGAGCGCCGTGCATGTCTAAGAGAGCCGAGAGGAAAAATGTTGTACGATTGCGGGAGTAAAAATAAAAATTAGGGGAAAAATAGGGTTTTGAACCTCTGCTTACAAAATCGGTTTCCAAACCGGTTCTCAGGTGGGTAATCACTTGGAATTGGTTCCCGGACCTATTCAAACTAGTTTTGAATTTTGGAAATAAGTTCTTGGACTGGTTTTAACGGGAACCGATTTCCGATCCTGTTTTTTCGCATGGGCCAGTCCAATTTTCGAGTACAGTCGGTCTAGTTGCACATCCCTGATGGGGAGCATGTCGGGGCCTTTGCGCTTGAAATCGAGGCTCGAAAGGCATTTACATAATTTTTGTGTAAACGAACATTTCAACCAAAGTGCATTCAACCGTTGTTCAGGGCGGAGGAGATATGAGATTAAGTTGTATGGCTTAAATTAGTGATTTATCGAGGTATGTAGTTTCCACCACTTCCATATTTGGAAAAAGTGCATGACATGATTTGCCGAGAAGCTACATTGCGACATGGTTTGTTTGTGTGTGTGTGTGTTTTTTTTTTCTAAAGTATATAAATAGATATTCTTATATGGCATGCTCTTTTAAAAAGTTAGATCAAGTATTGGATATTTTTGAGCCCATCTAATTCGAAAATATTCTAACGTGAAATGCTATATATATATATACACACACACATATATATATAGTGTGGGTGGGCGTGCAAATTAATTACTATTCTGAGACTTAATCGTGGCCAGCTCGATTCACGGGAGTGCAAAATAAATACTATCCTGAGACTTAATCGTGGCCAACTCAATTCACGGGATTCAATCATAATTGATGTGATTTTTGGGCCGTGATCATACCCGATGATTATTTTGGGCCTTGTCACGAGCAAAGTGTGACCGTAGGGTTTCTTCAAATTAAGTTTGATTTATGCTGGTTACAATACATGGGTTATGGTATGGTGCATAATTTTTTATTCATTAGAGCAAGCATTCGCATGTTATATGGGAAAATGCAATGAATGTGATCGTCTTGATACATTGATGCAAACTTGTTTGTAATGGCACATTAGTCTTTGCTTGATTCCATTGAAGTGTCGCAATTTTTCTCACAAATTTTTACTATCATTTCAGGTTTTGAACACTAGAGAGTTTAATCGAATGCACATGGAAAGTAATTCGAGAGTAGCATTGGAATTTATCGTAGACTATTTGAAAAAAAGGTTATCAAATTGGTTTTATGAATTTCTAATAATTGGTTAATTCGCGAATCATTGGTTTATTATAGTTATCATTAAATGAAATGTTTCACTTGGTCAATAATTTTATTTTTAAAAAATCACTAATTTTGGGTGAAGGCTTGGTCCTTCATTTCTTAAAAAGGATGGCCGGTCAATCCCTTACTTCTCGCTATGAGTTACGGCCACTATTAGGAGAAATGAAAGAGATCGTGATTATTCTCTAGACTGCACATGCAGAATGACATGCTCTGGGGATTATTACTAGAGTGGACTCAACTCATATAAATGTTCGATTTATAGTTCTATGCGTGTGCTTAGAACGGCGAGATTGAATTTGGATTTGTGCCAAACGGTCTTTGAATTGTAAAAATCACCCGGTTTGATTAATACCAATGTCCCCATGTGATGAAACTTAGCGAATCAAAATGCAAGTTGGCCTTCGAAGCGATGGTCTCTAAAACGGTATGAGCCAGACCTGGTGTCCATCGTCTTCTTTCACGGAAGCTTTCGATTCTCCTCGGAGATCAATCAAAACCCAGAGCCGACCAACTAAACTGGAAAATCCTCCGAGGGGAAAGCGGAGTGGTGGGATGTGTGCGACGAGCGAGCAAGAGGCGACCGGATGCCGTCCGGACGCAGGCGGTGATCGTGAGCTCTTGCAAGAGTATTAGATGACGTCGTCGCGCAAATGGGGAGAGAGAGAGAGCCACGCGACCTCAAAATGCACATGAATCGGAGCAAAAAAAGCCGGTTGGATCCACCAGCTTCGATCGTCGCTGCCGACGCCGTCCAAGACTCCGTCTGGTTAGTTGAACAACCGATCGTGACCGATGATCGCTCCTCGCTGAGATAAAAGCTCTCTGTTCTGTTTTGAGTGTCGCACGTGTGAAATAGAGACCGAGAGCTTTGTCGTTTGTTAGCAATGAAGATTGTTCACGTCCGAGATTATATTACTAACAACTGCGATTCGGTCTTGATGATCTCGTGCTGATTGGGTCATGATTCTTGCTCTCTCGTAGCTGGACTGTGCCATTTCATCGAATGCACGTTTAGTGTCTGGTGAAATTCCTGAGCCGTATTAGTCTGAATACGGCTTTGAATCTGACTGACATTGTTTTTGTCTGCTTGAATGATTCACCGTACCAGTTGGATAGGTTAAGTAGATCTAAATTGATATCCACTTTTGAGTCCAGTCCCGAATGTCTTGGTACTGGGCAGATAAACTTTTTTTTTTTTTTTGGTCGAAAGAGAGGATAATTCCATTTAAGTAGGGAAAAAGGAGCAACCCTTAACAAGGGCATATGTACATAGTGTTGGGATCGAATGATCCCCGAAAAACCGGATTCGGCACCTAAACCGAACCCCTGAATCATATGCGGAAGATAAGCCCGGGATTGTAACGTATCACCGATCAAAAGCACACCACGGATTCGAGCGTACCTTGTTGGCCACAGATTAGACACCGATGCCGTATTGAGGAAGAGATTTCAGTCCCGTTCGATCCGATGTCGAAGATTCGCCGTGAAGTGGAAATGGCGTCGCTTCTTGGCCTTCGAGAGAGAGAGAGATTCTTGGGAGAGAAATCTGAACGTACTAAATGCGAAAAGGTACGTTCATTCTCTTTCTCATCCCTTTTATAGGTGCCCTTTTCCACGGGCCTAATTCCCGTGGGCCGGGCCCTTAGGCCCATCGTGGCCGGGCCGACTTAGGCCCATGATTAAATCCTACATCTCCCACTCGCACATGGTGGTTCAAAAAACCAGCATGGGCGGATAGGCCCAACTTAGGCCCATCAACTGAAAATCCTCTTTTCCTCTTTCAACATTCATACCGGTGAATAATCCGTGCGACCAAAGATACTTTGAGAGCTCGTTGCTATACATCTGTTAGGAATATATAACAGCTCATATTGGGCATCATTTTCCGAGTAAATTTAGTATGCAGTACCCTAGATCGATCGATCACATTTATATCTCTCTTAATCTCATTTAAACAATGATATATGTATTGTATTCACAATTATGATTATCCCAAAGACAGTCATAATTGGTCGACCTGTGAATACAAAACCACAATGTGATTCTACAAATCCGATCTTCCTCTTTCCTTCAAACTCTCAATTTCAGTTCAACTTGCTTTTCTAGAAATATCCCATTAGATCGAATCATCTCATGACCATTGGCAACATTCTAAGATAGCAAACACTAAATAGAAATCTTGAGAATAAGTAAGAGTCATGAGGGCACTAAAAAATGAGGAACTCCATTCCTCAAGAGTCTCACACGTCATAAAAGTTGAGATCATAACTTTTGCCACTCTTATAGGTCGTCTCATGCATACGTAGTATGAAATACGTATTACGGTATTAACTCCTTTCCCATGGAGCGTATGTCTACACAATCAATACCGTACAGATGATAGTTCGACATACCCAATGTCTAACTTGAGTTCACGTATTTACTCATTCACAAAATTCATCAGAACTCACATCTGGCATCTTAGACAGATAAAGTAAAATGTGTGGGTTATTTTACTTTCGGACATCGTAAGTATTATGTCATCATCTTAACACTTAGTTAAGGCGACATATTTATTTTAAGCTTTAGCTCTCGATTATCACCTAGATAATAAGCTTAAAAAATAGTCTCATCTCTATCTATCACATAGTAAATAGAGGCGATTACCCGTGTGAGGGGGCTAATCTCTTATCTGTCCGACATACTTTCTCAACATAATATAATGCAGTAAGCATTAAGATGCATAAAGATCAAACAAAAAGTTCATAGGCATTTAATAATGAAACAACACTAGTTCATACATGTGAACAACTCAGGGAAATTACAATCCAGTACATCAGACTCTACGCAATCCTAGAGATTTCACATGACCACAAATCACATCTCTAGGTATTGGCTTTGTCATAGGATCTGCTACCATTCTATGCGTAGATATGTACTGCAAGTTCACATCCTTTCGTGCAACCATATCTGTTACAAAGTTATACTTGGTATCTATATGTTTGGTCTTGCCATGATATTTTGGATCTTTAGTGTACGCTATAGCTGCTTGGCTATCACAATTAACTAATAATTGATTTGCAGCTTTCTCAATAACACCTAAATGATCCAAAAAATCTCTTAAGCCAAACTACTTCTTATATTATTGCTGATAATGCCACGAACTTAGCTTCCATCGTGGACAAGGCTATACACGTTTGTTTCTTACTGCTCCAACATATGGTGCCAGTATTCATTAAGAAGCAAACCTAGAGGTAGATCTCCTTTTGTCTAAATCTCCTCCCTAAACAGTTTCAGGATAGCCTTTGAGTCGCAGATCCTTTCCTTGATAACTCATCGTATAATCAGCAGTTCCCTTTAGATACCTCAGTATTCTCTTAACGGCTTTCCAATGTGCTGGACCTGGATTGGATTGGTATCTACTCACCATTCTAACTGCAAAACATATGTCGGGTCTTGTACACATCATAGCGTACCTAAAGCTCCCAACTGCACTAGCATAAGGAACATGTTTCATTTGTTCCTTCTCTTGTGGAGTCCTCGGACACAGTCTATGGCTCAATCCTTCACCTTTCGCAATAGAAGTGTCTATGGGTTTATTATCTTGCATACGAAATCGTTCAAGAACTTTATTTATATATGGTTCTTGCGAAAGAGACAACGATCTCTTCGAACGATCTCTTGAAATCTTAACTCCAAGAATGTATGCAGCCTCACCCATATCCTTCATCTCAAAGTTGGAAGATAACCAACTCTTGATAGTATGAACAAACTCCATATTGCTTCCGACAATCAGTATATCATTAACATATAATGATATGATCACAAATTGATCCTTGGATCTTTTGATATATACACAATGATCCTCATCAATCATTGTAAAATCATATGCCATTATGGCATTATGAAAACGTATATACCATTGTCTCGATGACTGCTTAAGGCCGTATATCGACCTCAAAAGTCGACACACATTTTCTTCTTGGCCTTTTACCATGAAACTAGTTGGTTGTTCCATGTATATTTCTTCATCTAATTCACCATTGAGGAAAGCAGTCTTTACATCCATCTGATGTAGTTCAAGATCCATACTAGATACTATTGCCAGAATAGTGCGAATCGAGGTAAATCTCACTACAGGAGAAAACGTATCTTCATAATTAATTTATTCCTGTTGATTATACCCCTTCGCAACAAGGCGAGCCTTATGCCTTTCTATCGAGCCATCAGCCTTTCGCTTTATTTTGAGAACCCACTTGTTCCCAATAGCTCTGCGTCCTTTTGGAAGATCAACAAGTTCCCAAACTTGGTTTGATTTCATTGACTCCATTTCCTCTTCCATTGCATGAATCCATTTTTCCTTACTAGGGCAATTCAGAGCCTCATTAATATTTCTAGGCTCATCCTCATCTTTTGGAGCAACCATAAAAGTTTCCCCTTCAATGTCTAAACGTCGACGGGGAATACTTTGGCGACTTGTTCGCCGTATGGGAGTTTGTACACTTTGCACATCATTCCCCATTATGCTCCTACTGGGATTAGATAATGATGATGTCGTCTCATTATGTGCTTGCAATTGAGAATGAGTTGAATTCAATTCATCACTTCTCATATTACTCCCACTTGGACGAACTCCACTAAGATCATTATCTTGATCCGAGGTTTCAAATAGGGTGTTGTCATCCCCTATTTCGCCCTTCTTAGGAAAATTCATCCTCTAAGAATGTGACATCCCGTGATTCAAATTTAGTTATACTCCCACTTTCCTGCTCACCTATGAACACATACCCTTTTGAGTGTTCTGAGTATCTTATGAAAATACTCTTCTTTCCTTTGGGACCTAATTTCCCAAACTTGTGAGAGGACTCATGTGTATAGGCAGCACAACCCCATGGCTTAAGAAAACTTAAGTCCGGTTTTCTACCTGTCCATAACTCATATGGAGTGGAAGTAACTGATTTGGAAGGCACTCGGTTAAGTATATAGGCAGCAGTTAACAACGCATCACTCCAAAAAGTGATAGGTAAGTTAGCTTGCGCCATCATGGACCTAACCATTTTCAGTAGAGTTCTGTTTCTTCTCTCTGCAACACCATTTTGTTGAGGAGTATATGGAATAGACAATTGTCTTTCTATTCCTTTTTCATCACTTAATTTTCTGAACTCATCAAATAAATATTCTCGACCTCGATCAGATCTCAATGCTTTTATTTTCTTGTCTAATTGATTCTCTACCAGGTTCATAAACCTTTTGAAACAACTTATTGCTTCGGATTTGTGAGAAATCAAATAGACATATCCGAATCGAGTATAATCATCTATAAAAGTGATGAAATAAACAGCCCCATGCCTTCCTTTCACATTCATTGGACCACAGACATCATAATGGATTAAATGCAGAGGAAATTCAGCTCTTTTACTTTTTCCAAATGGTTTCTTTATCGTTTTCCCTTCTAGGCAATGCTTACAGATGGACAAATCGACTTTTTCAATATTGCCCAACAAGCCCTCTTTGGCTAGTCTATTCATACGCTGTTGGCCAATATGACCAAGTCTAGCATGCCACTTATTCACATCATTATCATATGAATTAGGAGATGTGAGAAGGGAATAACAAATATTTGCATTAACATAGTCAATGTCTAATACAATGAAAACATCCAGAAAGTAACCATGGCCATAGTAGTTTGTATTCAAATACAAATCTACACTTCTATTATGGAAGTTCACATTAAAACCTAATTTAACCAACACTAAAATAGACACTAAATTTCGACGAATCTCCGGAGCATACAACACATCATGAAGGAATATAGTGCGTCCGTCACGCATATTCAGTTGGCATGTGCCAATTCCTTTCACTTCAGCTCTGGAGTTGTTTCCCACATAGATCCACTTAGTTCCAAAAGGTACTGTCGGAATTCCACGAAGGATCCTCTATCCTTCGCTACATGGTCTGTCGCTCCTGAATCCACAGTCCACAGGGGATTAGATTCAGTCAAGAATACAGAACTTGACACATATGCAAAGTTCCCAATTGTACCAAGGGTGTGTACCTTCTTTAGCTTGCGACAATCGCGGGCATAGTGACCCTTCTGGTCACAGTTGTAACATTTCACCCTTGAGATATTCTTCACATGAGGACGTTTTCCTCTCTTTTGTTGGTTAATTCTTGGTTTCTTGCAAGAAGGACTTGATCCCTTGCATTTCCACATATTGAACGAATCAATGCGCTTGCGCTTAGAGCATGAAGCCCCTTCTGAGCTTAAAGCAACACAGAAAATATATGTTTCCTGCTCTAATGCCTTGAGGCGATGATCGCCTAACTCAAGGTGGCGCACAAAGATCCTCTAGATCTTCCATAACATGGTCAAGAGCTTTTAGTGTTTTTTGCTTTTCCAGACACATTGAATTTTCATTTGCCAAATTTCATAGTTGTCACCTTTGAGCTTTTCACCTTTGTTCAGCTCGACAACTATGCTCTTTGTGGCTGAAGCCATTGATCCGAACACATCGACATACATGCACGAGTTATTAATGCCTATTATTTATGCATCTATTTTGCACAAACCCATCATATTAATTAATAATTTTAAGTAAGGTTTCAGAATCAAAAGGTCACTATGTTTCCAATCATCCTCCAAAAATCCTAACTTAAAACTATCATTAATACGACTGTCATATGCAAAATCAATTCTATGAAGCTACAAAAACTTCTATCTCTACCCACAGCTACCTACCCACAAAGAACCAGAATCACGAAAAGCAACGGATAATTGACATACAATATAACAATAAGGCTTTCACATAACATGGCTAACAAATAGGTTGCTACAACAACAACAATCAGGTAGATAACATTTACATAGGATGTTCACATAGCACACTTAACAAAAAAACAGCTAATACATTTTACAAATAACCTTCACACGAACCGGGAAAGATCCTATTTTGGTCAATTTCTTAACCTTTTCCCTTGCAACAATGCAGTAATATTCGTTTACAAAATCTATCACAATTTTCTTATATGAAGCAGCACCGTTGACATCCCATATGCGATTCAACACATCTTGCCATTCTGATGGAAGAGTGTTAATGAAAAATCGCACCATCTTTGACTGCGACATGGGATGACCATTCCATATGACCTGTTGAATCTTCCCGTTGACTTCAAGAATATGATCAATTAAGTCTCCTTTCTCCCATCGATAATCGGTCCAACTCAGCTATCAACTTAGAAAGCTTTGCCTTTTGTTTATCGGTAATCACGCGAATAGGCGTACGTAATCGAAGGGGAGGCATTGTTCCTGCAACAAATGCAGAACAATATTGGATTACATATAATCCATATATGACATAATTGAAAAAAAAAAAAAAAAAACTTTTTTTTTTTTTTTTTTTTTTTTCGGGTCAACGGTCAACGGTCGGTCAACGGTCAACCTTCGAAGTCAACGGTCAACGGAGTCAACGGTCAATCGGCAGGGTCGTCGGACCGGTCGGGCGGTCGGACCGGTCGAGCCGGTCGGACCGGTCGCGGGGCCGGACGGACCAACCGCACGTGCCGCGCGTGCGCGGCCGACGTCACGCGAGACGTCGGCCGGCACGTGCCGCACGCGTGCCGGCCCGCCCCGCGGGTCGGCCGCCGGCCGGTGACCGCCCGGCCAACGGACGTCACGCTGACGCCGGGCCGATGACGCTCACCCCCGGCGGTTACCGACCGTTGGGTGACGCCATGCCGACAAGCGGACGCTGCCGGCCCGTGGACCGGCGCGTGCCGGCCGCCGGCCGGCCGGCGCGCAGCGCCGGTTCGTCACCGGCGCGTGTGCCGCACGCGCTGGACGAACCAGCCCAGCGTCGGGCGCGTCGCGCCCACGCGCAGCGGCTTCTGGCCGCGCGTGTGGGCGCGTTCGGTGTCCCCCGGCGGCTCGCGACGTGTCGCCGGACTCGTCTCGACGTCGCCTTCGCCCCTGTGCAATCAGATTTTGGTTTCGACTTACGAAAAATCGAAAAATTAGTCGAACATTCTCGGGTGTCGGGATTCCTTGCCCCGATCCGTACGGCCGAAGATCAATTGCGAAAAAATCAATCAAGAAACTTCATGCAACATGATAGAAGTCGGGAAAAATGCTAACACGGGCTCTGATACCAATGTTGGGATCGAATGATCCCCGAAAAACCGGATTCGGCACCTAAACCGAACCCCTGAATCATATGCGGAAGATAAGCCCGGGATTGTAACGTATCACCGATCAAAAGCACACCACGGATTCGAGCGTACCTTGTTGGCCACAGATTAGACACCGATGCCGTATTGAGGAAGAGATTTCAGTCCCGTTCGATCCGATGTCGAAGATTCGCCGTGAAGTGGAAATGGCGTCGCTTCTTGGCCTTCGAGAGAGAGAGATTCTTTGGGAGAGAAAACTGAACGTACTAAATGCGAAAAGGTACGTTCATTCTCTTTCTCATCCCTTTTATAGGTGCCCTTTTCCACGGGCCTAATTCCCGTGGGCCGGGCCCTTAGGCCCATCGTGGCCGGGCCGACTTAGGCCCATGATTAAATCCTACACATAGCAAATCCAACATAAGTCTAGGAGGTGAATGGACCCAGTTTGGGGAGAGGTAGCCTCGTCCGTGGGCTTTTGCGGCCCAGTCGGCTAGGGCATTGGCAGTCCTGCGATAGTGCTTCACGAGGAGGGATGGGAAACAGGTCGTCAACGCCTCGCACCGAGCAAACAGAGCGCGGCAGTTCCACGGCGGCGATCGTTCCCGGTTGAATGTCTCCACAAGGGTGAGATTGTCTGATTCGATCATCGGTTAGCTTCATTCTCACATTTGGAGAGGAGGTTATGAAGTGTGCATAACAGGGCTTGTGTCTCCGTCTCCATTGCAGAAGAGGCTGGAACGGTTTGGGTAAATCCTCCAAGCAGTCGACCAGTATGATCACGAGCAATGCTGGCGATCGACCCCGTCCGGTTGGTGCTGACGAAGGAACCGTCGATATTCACCTTGATGGTGCCAGGACCTGGTGGTTGCCAAATGCGATTAGGGTTAAGGTAAGTGCTCTCAATGCTCGGGTTCTTCTGCTGGGATGTAAGATTTATCCATGCCTGAAAAAGTGATGTTTCCACTAGGAGATCTGGATGGGTGCGATAATGTCGGAAGACCAGTTGATTCCGAGCTTTCCAAGTTTGCCATAATAGAGATGCGATGGTCTCAAAGTCTGGTATGTATCTCTGTTGCTCGATGATATTTGTTAGCCATGCATCAATTCGGTGGGTGCGATAGCTTGAGATGTTGATCTGTACTTGGGGGTGACTCCAAACATAAGAAATCCATGGGCATAACAGAAATAAATGTTCAGGGGTCTCGGGGGAATTCGATGAACAGAGTTTGCAGATGGGGTCAAGGGTAATTTTTCGCCGATATAGGTTGTCTTTTGTAGGTAAAGCATTGTGACACAGAGACCAAAGAAAGATGCGTAATTTTGGAGCTATTTTAGCTTTCCATATTTGTTTCCAGAGCTTGCTAGATATTTGATAAGAGAAAAAAGCACCGGAGTTCACACCAGAATTTACCTGACCAACTGCTAGTTGTCAAATAAACTTATAATTGCTTTTGACAGTATAATTGCCATCCTGAGTTTCAGTCTATAGAAGTTTATCTTCGGTAGAAGCAGGGCACAGCTTGATAGTGAGAGTCTCTGAGACAACTTCTTTAGGAAAATGTTTAGTGAGAAGGTCGACATTCCACTTGTTTTGTTGAGGTATAATAAAATCTGCTACTAGTTTTGGTTCGCCCCTTTCTACTGGTCCTCCTAAGATGCCTATAGACAACCATTTATCTTCTCTGACATTGATCGTTTTACCATTTCCAACTGACCATTGTAGCTTCGGTAGGATTGAATTTCTGCCATATAAGATACTCTGCCATCCCCATGAGGGTCTAGACCCTTTGTTAGCGTTCCAGAAATTTTTAAAAGGAAAATATAAGCCCCTAAAAACACTGCACCACAGAGATGATGAATTTTGGAAGAGACGCCATGCTTGCTTTCCCAATAAGGCCTTATTAAAGGAGATTAGGTCTTTGAATCCGAGTCCGCTTGTAGTTTTGCTGGCTTTAAGAGTTTCCCAGCTTTTCCAATCAATCCCTGATCTATTATTGTTGTTTTGCCACCAGAACCTTGCTATTTTTTGTTCTATAGATTTGCATATAGAAACAGGAACTTTAAAAATTGTCATTGCATACTGTGGTAATGCCTAAACCATTGCTTTTTAGAAGAACCTCTTTCCCTCCCTTAGAGATGAGATTTGCTTTCCAACCCTCTACTTTAGCATTGACTCGTCCTAGGATCCAAGAAAACATGTCTTTTTTCGATAATCCCCAATCGGATGGAATGCCTAGAGATTTGCCCATTTTGTTTAGCAGCGGCACCCTTAGTTCTTGTGCCATATTAACCTTAAGAGGCTGAGGGCAGAATCTACTTAAGAACAGACTAGATTTGTTCCTGTTTATTTCTTGACTAGTGGCTAGGCAATACTGTTGTAGTATATTTTCTAAGTTTTGACATTCTCGGGTAGTTCCATCAAGGAAAAAGATAGCATCATCAGCAAAGAATAGGTGGGATAAAGTGGGACACCACCGATTAAGTTTGATTCCTCTTAGGTTACCCATGTCAACAGCTTGCTTAATGAGGGTGGACAACATATCTGCTAATAAAATAAATAAGTATGGGGAGAGAGGGTCACCTTGTCTGAGTCCCCGGGACGGTTGAAAATAATTAAGAGGTTCGCCATTGAGCTTCACACTTAGAGACATCGTAGTAATACATTGCATCAACCACATTACCCACCTGTCATGAAAGCCCATTCGCCGTAGATAAGTGTCCAGAAAATCCCACTCCTCCCTATCATAGGCTTTCTACATGTCCAATTTCAAGACCGCCTGAAATTTTTTCTTTCTTTTCCTGATCTTTAACTGGTGAATAACCTCTTGTACGATAAGGATATTGTCTTGTATCTGACGGCCTGAGACAAAGGCACTCTATTCTTTGGATATCAGTTCGGGTAGCCAAATCTTCAAGCGATTCGCTAGAACTTTTGAAATAACCTTATAAATAAAATTACAGAGGCTGATAGGGCAAAATTGGTCTAACCTCTCAGGGTTCGGTACCTTGGGGATCAAAGTTATGGCTGTTCCGTTTACCTCAGATGGCATAACCCCTGTATCAAAGAAATTCTGGACTAGATTGAACACATCATCCTGGATGATGTCTCAATGATGTTGGTAGAACAAACCGTTTAAACCATCAGGTCCTGGTGCACGAGTGGCTCCTAATTGGAAAGTTGCAGCCTGTACTTCCTCTCTTGTAACTTTAGCTATGAGCTGTGTATTCATTGCTTGTGAAACTACTTGGGGACATTGCATTAAGATAGGTTCATAGTTGCGTCTTCCTACTGAAGTGTAAAGTTTTTTAAAAAAAGTAAGGGTCATCTGCTTCACCTGCTCTGGCCGTCGAATCCACTCCTCATCATCATTCTTTAATATACTGATTCTATTTCTTTTCCTCATTTGTATTGTGGTTGCATGAAAAAATTTTGAATTTCTGTCACCCCATCTCATCTAGTTAATCCTAGAGCGCATCGCCCAGTGCTGTTCTTCTTGTGACCATAAGTGTTGAATTTCCTGCTGCAAAGAAATAATCTGGTCTTTGTCATGATTGCATACAGGTTGGTTACTATAACTTTGAAGTTGCTGCTGGAGAAGATGAAGGCGATGATGGTCTGTTGTGAATTTTGATCTGCTCTACTTGGCCAGCGCATTTGTAGTGGCTGTTAGCTTCTATGAGATGGTGGAATTGTTAAGTGATGCAACTAGCCATGATTCTGCTACCACTTTACGACACTCCATATCTTGCAGCCAATAGGATTCAAAGGTAAAGGTCTTTCTTTTTTTCACTGGATTGGATGTAGTAATTAGCAAAATCGGACTATGATCCGAGCCTATGGCTGGGAAAGCCAACACCTCAGCTTTTGGGTAAGTTAATCGGCATTCTAGAGTGCACACCGCCCGGTCCAATCTTTCTTTAATTACTTCATCACTGATTCTATTATTTATCCAAGTATATGCACAGCCCTTTGTTTCAAGATCCATGAAAGCACAATCATGTAGTAGTTCCCTAAAAGAGTGCAACCTGTAATTCTGAACTAGTCTTTTCTCGACCTTCTCACAATGATTTAATATTTCATTGAAATCTCCAATACACACCCAAGGGAGAGAATTTAAGTTGCTGAGGTGCCTCAAATCTGCCCAGAAAAGCTGTCTCTGTGCATACACTGCCGGGGCATGTAAACAGGTGAGATGCATAGGGTTAGCATTCCTCTCTTCAGAACAAAGGGTGTCAATAAAGTGTGAGTTGCAATCATTAACAGTAAGAGATATTGGATCGTTCCAAAACATAACCAGCCCTCCTGCCAAACCTTGGGGGTTCACCACAAACCTGTTGTCATAATTTAGCCGTCGTTGGATTCGTTGAATAACTGGTTCCATATTCCTAGTCTCCATCAAAAAGACTATGTCGGGCCAATCTTGAGCCACTAAGGCTCTAAGAGCTTGAACTGTCAGGGAAGCGCCCAATCCCTGACAGTTCCAACTTAGGATTTTCATTTTTCCAGCGGTGGCTTCTTTGGGCAAGCCACCTCAGCCTAATCAGTGGCCATTTTGGTCTCAAATATGGGAGCCTCCAACAGGGTATTTTCATCTAAAGAGTTTGGTAGAACCTGACGTGTCTCGTAGGGAGCATATCTCTTCGCCTTCTTCACTGGGCACGTCTTGGTTTGTGTTCTAGGTTTTTTCAATTTCTTTGAAGATGATGCTGCAGCTGTAAAGTCTGGGATATCTGTTGTGGTTGCTATTACAGGATTGATAGGAGCCATCAGCTTGGGCTGAACATTCTCTCGAGGGGGGGGCGGGTTGGGAAGGAATTTAACCAGTGAAGTGTTCTGGTTGGGAGCAGACTGAGGTGCATTCGATTCTTGAGGATTGCTGATACCATCTTGTGCTACTAGGAGTAAGAGCAAGCCTGGTTGAGGGGTTTCAGGTACTGTTTCTTCAGCTTCATCTTGATTGGTTTTCGGTTCATAGAAGGCTTGCCAGAAAGGGCTATGTTCTTTGACTTCAGCCCTTAACCACTAGCCATAGTATATGTTATCTCTGCTGTCAAATTTTTCCTTCTCATATGGAATATCTTTACAATATGTTGCGTAATGCCCAATGACACCACAGGAGTAGCAGTAATACGGTAGACGTTCATAATGGAAGTCCAGCCAAATATTTTTTCCTGCCACACAAATAAGCTTTCTTGGTTTCAGAGGCTCAGAAAGGTTCATTTCAACTCGAACTCTCCCTGCCTTTAATATCGATCCTTCTCTCGCCTCAAATTTAACATCCAGAACGTTTCCTATCTCTCGGACTGCTTTGCTGAGTAACTGCTCTGTGCATCTCTCTAAAGGCAACCCGTAAACTTGCACCCAGAACGCACACATAGTAAAATTATAACAGTGTAATGGTGTGTTTAGGGTCCAAGGCTTTAGTATGACCAAGTTGCTCGAGAATAACCATGGACCATTTTCTAGAATTCATTGTTTTTCACTCTCCGAGCAGAATTTAATGACATAAACACCTCCTTCGCGCTGAGAGATGTCAACTTGGTCAAGACGCCAAGCTCTTTTCATTGTGTTTTGAAAAGCGGTAAAATTGATAGATGGATTACCTAGAATTTTGCCCACAAGAGTCAATTGGCATTCAGTGATCTTCTCCGCAGGGGGTGCTTCATCCCAGATATCAATCTCCTGTGCTGACCACAAGCGGCCCAATTGACCACAAAGTGCGGCTAAGCGAGCCTGCTCATCGTGGTTCGCATTAGCCATTCGGTGGCTCCAGAGGAGGTCGTAGGCTATTAAACAAGCTTAAGGAGTGCCGATCTTCGACATGCAAGGACTGTTTCAGAAAATTTATCCGACCAGCCGCAAGAAAGAGAGGGGACTACGATGATTCAAGGGGAGGATTGGTGTATTATAGAGGATGTAAGAGGGGAAGTATAGCAAAAGGGTGGTGGGATTGCTCCGCCGAGCGTTCCATGGGTATAAAGTCAAAGCTCCAAACTCAGGAAGGGGCGTAAACGAAATTCTGAGAATTAGGGTTTAGAAGGAAGATGAAGCTACCATAGGGTAGAGAGAGACTCTACATTTTCGAGAGTGAGCATTGCACTTTACGCACAAGTATCCATTCTATGTTGAAGAGTTTTAGAGAGAATCTGAGATGGAGGGAAGGGTTTAACTGGGCAGATAAACTTGACTCTCTGAAATTAGCTAAAAATGATGACATGCTGAATTGTAGATACTCTGTCGATGGTTGCTGGTGTGCTCATGAAGCATAGGCTGATCATGTAAACTAACACGTTGTAGTGCAGATCCCGTTTGCTGTACATATCTTTTTCTAATAGCGAATTCCAAATCATGTCTTCTCTGCGAGTGAACTTGAATATGTGTTCGGTGGATGTAAAAATGCAATGTGAATTTGTGTTTGCATTCATGCTGGATTGTGGTTGTTGCTTGCTAGTTATATGTTATCTAATGATGCTGAGGTTTTACTTGGAGCTCTTGCATAAATAACTGGGGAAATTTCACCATGTACGGTTTATACCTTTATTCGTACAATGTGATGAAGATAATCACCCAATTTTTTTTTTTTTCAAAGATTTTGAAAAGAAAATGTTATTTTTATTATGAATTGATTTAACTAGTGTCGTAGGAATGTTGTCGATAATCACCGCATTTTCTTGTTATGATAAGTAACTTAATCCGCTGAGGACATTGGATTCATTTATGCTGTTGATGTAAAGATGGGTTGTTGGAGGAGTCATTTCTGGGCCCATGGCAGATCTAGGTTTTCCTGCAGTCAGTTTGGTGATGCCATGATTTTTTATACCTCCTAAAAGCAAAACAATTATGTGGTGCCATTTGCTACTTTTGTTGGTGTCAATCACCACAAGCACCTGGTTGGGTGTGCTCTAGTTGCTGATGAATCAAAGGAGCCCTTCAAATGGTTGTTTGAGACATGGTTCAGGGCAATGTCTGGCTGCCATCCCAAGTTGATAATAGCTGATCATGACGATTCCATTCTGCTAGCGCCTGAACAGGTTTTTCCTTCGAGTCATCATCGATTCTCAATGTGGCAAATTAAGACAAAAGAACGTGAGTATTTGAGTCCAGGGTGTCACCTGAAGGAGAAGAAATTCAGAGGGAACCACTGGGAGCTTGAGAGAGCCTCGTTGTCTGTGCAGGTCGTGTGCACCTGAAGAAGAGAGAGAGAGAGAAGATGGTGACTGCCATGGATGAAGAGGATGTCACTTCTGAAGAGATGAGCAAGAGAGATCCTGATAGCTTTTCTTTTTTTCCCCTTTATGACTTCTGGTTTTGCCTGAATGTCCGAAGCTCTCTCTTTGTAAAAAAAAAAAAAAAAAGGCTCATATATGCATAATGTCCAGGTAAAAGGAGCTGCGAACAGAGACATATATTGCGAATAGAGGTATATACACATGCAGACAGAGGCGCGTGCATACAGAGACTGTATATGTTCCTTGGCTTGAAGGTCACTGCTACTACAGAAAATAGACAATCTAAGCATCAAATGATTGGTATCCTACTCGATTCAATGGATGAAATCAGATTGAGTCAGTTTTCTTACATCATCTAATCAATAGATCGCCAAAGGACAATGAAGGACAAAAATAAAACTGAACTTTCCTTGTCGAAATAAAAAATCAGCAAGCCGAAAGAGGAACTGATGCTGGAATGGCATCTGCGTTCAACTGAGAGGAAAAGGAAAGAAGAATCTCAATCTGTTCTTCTCTCAGGCGTTTCGTTAATCAACTTGTCAGCGCGGTGAAGGCACAAGGACAGAGCAACGTTTGGCACGGGAAAAAAGATCGTCATTTTATTGCCGCCATATATAACTATGTAAGATAGTGTCATAGATTAAGAACGGATATGAGCTTTCTTGTCGGGATGGATAGCGCAATCACTTGCTTCCTTAACAACGGTTATTAAAATTTTATGCGACATTAATTCAATTAAATTTACTGCATATCTTGACATAGTAATTATCCGCTGATGAATTGCATCATTGCGAAAAGGAGGGAAACTTATATAGTTAAGTCCGGAGATTCTATCGTTGTCAAATTTAGTACCACTCCTATATTGGTTGTCCTACCGTCATGGGGCAATGCAATATGTAAAATTTCTCAATTGTTTTACTTCTACAACATAAGATGTATGATTTTATAGTTTCGTTAAAGTCTTTAAATTACATATCTCTTGAAATTCATTTTTATTTATATTTAAATCATATGACTTCACCCTTTACACAACTTTGATCTTAATATATTTGTTGATATGCATTTGTGTTTGTTACTGATATTACTAAATTTTTCCCTTATTTTTTGGTCCCTTTTCATGCTTGTTTGTATGTTCATTCGGAAAAATTATTTTGAGGAATCTCCAACGTCACATCACCTGTCTCTTAATTGAAATCACAAATGGCACTTTCACATGCAAAGTTAGTGTTCCTGCCTATATTCGCATTTCTGTAATAACTATTAAAATCGCATATTGCACTTTTAAGCGTTCTTATTCAAAGAATGTAATAATCGATTTTATCCTCTTGTGCGTAGTTGAATTAATGCTATCGTGTATATGTGTATCGTGATATAGTTAAACATTTTAAGATATATCTTCCTCAGTAAAATTTATGGTGTTGTGTGTAGTCGAATTAATTTTTCTATGTGTATATAAATCATGGTATGGGTAGACATATTGAAATATTTTGTCTCTATTTATTAACTATTGTACATATTCAATTTTATAGCATATATAAGAGTAATGTAATTGAGTATATGTATATCTATTAATATTTGAAAATATTTTCCTTTAATTCTCACATTCTTGGCAAAGCTCTTAAATATTTATTTGAATAATGAATATACTCATTCCATTTTCTTAATCTCAAAAAAGTAAATTTTTCTGTAGTGCGTGCGTGTGTGTGTGTGTCTCATAGCTTTTAAATCACTTTAATTTTTATGAGGGTTAATAACACAAAAAAACTCTAAATTATGCTCACTGTAACATATATATCTTAAGCTTTTTTTAGTGTTAATAAAATCCTTAAACTTGCCCACTTTGACACAAATAATCCAATTTTTTTTTGTCATAAAAATTCCAAACTTATAACAGTGTAATAAATATGCGCTGATAGAACTAAAATACAGAGTAAATATGTTACACATATGCAAGTTTGGGTTTTGTTGTAATATGAAAAAAGTCTAGGATATTTGCGTTAAAATGAACAAGATAAGGTTTTTGGTGACAAAAAAAAAAAAAAAAAAAAAAAAAGTTTAGGGTATTTGTGTATTTGTGTTATGATAGGGATAGTTTGGGTTTTTTTTTTTTGGTGATATTTTCCCTTCTTATAAATATTTATCATTTTGTAGCTACAATTCTATGGCAAAGTTAGGTCATTCACGCTACATGAAAATTCGGGATATGATTTATTGACTCACTACATCACTTGCTTGGAGCAGGAGTTCACAACGTTTTCCATGTGGTTAGAGGAATATTACATCCCAAATAAATTAGTAAACTACCAATTTCTTCAAATTTTACGAATTCGGTTCATAAGTTACCAAAACTATAAGGAATTTATTGGTGATTTAATGAATTACCAACTTCATCAAAATTTCACAATTAAAATTAGTAGATTACTTATTTTGTAAGGAAATTACCAATGTACAAATAAGTTACTAATTTACTTATCTTTTTAAATCTTACAAGTGTGGTTCGTAAGTTACTAATAATGTAATTAATTTACCAATATCATATTAATTAGTAAAAATTTGTTTGGAGGAAGAACGCTCTTCTTTTTTCAGGTACTGAAAAGGAAAAGGGGGGACTTAATGAACTTTGTGCATGGTTTGTTTAACCTGGTCAAAGTTAAGCTTGATGCTACGGGTTTGACCCTGTCTAGTTCCAAACTATCTAGTTCGTCTCCAACACTTCGAACAGCCCCAAATGTCTTCTTCAGTTTGCCTTCTTTGCCCCTAATATTCGGTAACCAAGTCTATTCTTATCGTAAATCAATCAAGGCATTGTGAGGTGATGTCATAACACGTAAGTTGCAGAGCAATATTCCATAACAAAATTCATGAAGGAAAATAATTAATTTCATGAAATGTTGGAAGTTTTCTACTCAATTCTTGTAAAATTTTAAAGAAGTTGACAAATAGTTAATTTTGTGAAATGTTCGGAAATTCCTTACAAGGTTGGTATTTTTGTGTAAATATTAAAGATGTTGGTAATTTACTAATTTGTTAGGTGTTAGTAAATTCCTTATAGTGCTAGTATACTACTAGCAACAATGGTAGAATTTTAAAAGAAGTCGGTTGCTTACTAATTTGTTGGGATATAAGTAAATTTCTTGTAGGATTGATATTTTACTAAATTCACTTGTAACAGTTCAAAAAAGTTGATCGTATTGGTGATATCCTAATAAGTAACCCGACATTTGCTAACACTTAAAATTTTGTTTTGCCAAATGATCTTTAAATAGGAACTTGCTTCTAAAAAATAAAAAATAAATAAAAAAAAGTTGATTTTCTCGCGTAAAATTCTCTTAAAGTTTTCTAGCCACGCGCCAAGTACCAATGGTTTCTGCTTTGTTGATAGTATTATCGATATTCTAATAAGTTCATATATCTGGTTAATTAAATATCAAGTTTTTGTGATTTAGATTGCCAAGGCATTTTGTACATTTTCTAAAATAGGATTAGTTTTTGGGAATCTGCTTTCTCACAAAATAAAAAAATAAAAAATATAATAGCAGATGAGAGAGAACGATGGGATTTCTCCTTCTCGGCCAGTCACCACACGTACAGCCCCCGCCAACCACCGCCAGTTGCCATTCTTCCATCTCCGGCCGCCACAAACGCACTCGGCACAATGTACAGCTGGAGGCCAACTCGGTGACCTCTGCTGGAGGAAAGTACAGACCCCTCTCTCTCTCTCTCTCTATATATATATATATTTGCTCGGATCCTCCATAGAGCATTGGATGAAAGATGGGTGCTAAACTCGGTGAATGCAAGGAGGAGAACCAGAGACAAACGACGGAGGATGCAATCGACAGACTCCACAACCTGATCGCGATGATGCTCCAGCGAACGCGACTCTTCTCTCTCTCTCTCTAGCTGGAACCGGAACACTCCTCCCTCCTGATTCAATTTTGGCAGGGCTTCAGCCGACGCACCAGAGGCTCTGTTTTCGGATCCTTTATTCCCGCTGGTTCAGGAGCTAGCTCTCCGCGTTCCAATCTTTGTCCATCCGTTGCTGAAGCTCCAGACGTTCGTTCTGCACTTCCGCGACCATCGTAGAAGCTCCAGTTTCGCCTAAAACCAATGTTGCAGAGGGGAGGCCTAGTGTCCCCATTTTTTTCTCTTCGTCGTTCTCGTCTTCTCATCTTCCGCCGTCGAAACACTTCACAGTGGTGCTTCGTCCTCGCATACTTGTCCATGGCAACACACGCATATACGACGACACCGCTCGGAATCGTCAAATCTGCCTTGGACAACCCCACTGCATACTGCTCTGTTTGGCTGTGTGTTCGTGATTGATATCGTCGTTCGCTTGTTCGTCGCTAAACCTGAACTGGAGTTGAACTGGAATCAGTTCGGCGGCGTTTCAATTTACTAGGTCGTATCTTCCCCGATTAAACTCTAGATGTGATCTCAATTTATTCTAGAATTGCCTCTTGACCTTTGCTCTGTTTTGCCGTCTTTTCATTGTACTGCCCTTCCGAATCATCACTGAGCCACTGTCACAAACGAGATTTACCGTTTCTTCTGTCCATAAGGTTGTATTTTAAAGACTGGTTCGAGAGTGATATGTTTGTGCACGGTGCGGTGGTGTCGAAGTATGGATGGTGCCATACTTTGAAAACATTCGAGTTACGGGTCGTACATTTTATTATCAACATTATCAGAAATTTATCAGCAATTTATCAGCAATTTCATAATCTATTAATTGCAAACAAATTTGTAAATTTTCGCTTAACCGGACCCTGGAATCGTCGAAAAAGTCCAACTGGCATGTCTTCTCATTCATATGTCAAGAGAAACTCCTATCTTACTTCTTGAATTTTTTCATCTCCTCCCACCAATTGAACCGTCTTATTCAACAATAGAACAAATAAACAATGATACCGATGCTAACTTATCAATCATATTGGATCTAGCAAATAGCAAAAGTTATGATCTGCACTTCACAGGTTAATGAGAACACAGCAACAGCACAACCGAAGCAAACAGATAGCGCGAGACGCAGTAAAGAAATTGCTGCAAACGAGTGCAGAGGTGTTACCATAGATTTATCGCCATCATCTCGGACGTTTTTCTGCAGGCGATCTCCATTGACAGTCACAGGAACACAGCGAAACACAGAGTAAAAAAAGCAACAGAAAGATGCGTCCAGATTCAATTGTGATAACAATGAAATGTAAATGCAATCAAAGCTGTGCGTTACAAAAATGATTAATCTACACCAAAACGCCCTAAGATTGCGCAAAAAACGTAAGCTATTTCGTGACAGTGTCTTAGAGGTATTTTAACAAATAGTTTGTGTGCATCGAGAACATCAAATCTGGTCACGAATTTCCAAGTAATTTTTCATCTAAAACTGACACTGGCACAGCAATGTCATCACATATCATCAGAAAACACTTTAGATTCTCAGTTATTTATGCATGAGTGATATGAACACAGCTCGGTCTTGTATCTCGCAAGAATGACACAGAACTGGGGATGATGAAGTTACCAGGTTAACAGGACGAGATAAAACAAATATGATATTGTGAATCGAAATCAAATCCAGTAGAAGTAACTCAAGCGAGATCCAAGCACTTCGGTCTTCCCAATAGGGAAACAAAGCAAAACAGAGAGGCCACTGCGTAAAGTTTAAGCCAGCGAACGGCAATGGTGGCAATAGCTACTAGTCGCCTGAATTCGATGAATAAAGTTTGCAAAGTGAAATAAACCAGTGAGATCGTTTGCTCCATACTCCTTGCAGCTTCAAAAAAAAAAGAAAAAACGATTCTCTGTTTTCCGTTTCTATCATGGCCCACCTCAAAGCAGTCGGAGATGGAGATACGACAGTCAACGGCGACGATCGGCAGTGGTAAACAGCGTCCAGAGGGTGATGGTGAATGAAATCGATGAAGGAGCCTTTGAAAATTCAGGAAGAGACCGAGAAACCGGTGTTACTGACTGTGCTGAAATCAGGAACGGAAGGAAGGTAAGAGGGAACTTAGCTTTTGCGGCGATTGAACAATGAAGAACTGAGTTCCGATCATCTGAGCAGAACTGAGGAATGTCGGATTCAGGATTGGATATCGTTGAAGATTGGATCGACTTGGAATAGCCAGAATTCGCTGTTTTTGTAGGAGCTATCCGTGAACTCAGTGTTACAAACTGTTCTGAAATCAGGAATGAAAGGAAGTCTAATTGATTCGATTATTTTTAGAGGGAGAACTGAATGCATGAACGTGGGTTTTCACGCACACCGTTCCTTCAGGGGACTCGTGCATTTCATCTAGAATTCATATCGCAACACGGTTTTCTCTGTTAAACCCAAAAAGGAGAGTACTTCGTTCTGTGAAATTTTCCTGATTTTTGAAAATATTAGATTTTTCTGTTGTTTTTTTAGAGATTAGGGAAATTGTGGAAATTATGGATGATGGTTTTCTTGAAATCCAAAAATTTTCTAGTCAATCTGGTCTGTTCCAATATATTATATTAATTGTGGAAAATTCTAATTCATAGCTTTGAAGAAAAAATTGTGAAAAGTAGGTGAATTATTGAAGAAAAAGTTAGTACGTGCAATATTTGCAAAAATATATATAATTACCAATTTTCTAAAAAATATATAAATTATATTGTGCAAAGAATTATTCTTTTCGGATTGTTCACACAGTTTAAGTAATTTTCGGGTCGTTGGGGGTGCATATCGGGGCCATGGACTCGGAATTGAGGATAGGAGGGCATTCAAGTAATTTTCCATCATAACAGGAGTTTTTGGCCCAAGTTGATTGAGCCATTGTTTAGAATGACTAATTTCTATAAACGGTATTGAATTGTGTTTAAGGACCAAGGAAATCTAAAATTGAGTTGTGCCGCTCGAATTAGTGATTTAATTGAGGCGAGTAATTTCTACGACTATTATATTTTGTAAAATATTGCATGACACGATCACATCAATTGCATTTTCCCAATTGAGTTTGATATATGCCGATTATAGTACGTGGGTTTATGATATAGTGCGAATTTATGATTTATTGATGTAAGCATTCTACTTTTTACATGGGAAAATGCAATTGATGTGATCGTCTTGATATATCATCAATGCAAACTTGTTTTTAGAGGTACATTATTCTTTACTTTATCGCATAGGAGCAATGTCCGTCACTTATTGAGCCATGATTTTCCACACCCATTTTTACTACCATTTCAAGTTTCACAAATGAGAAAGTTTAGTTGAATGCACATGAAGAGGGATTCTAGAGTGGAATTGGAATTTACAATAGACTATTTGAATAAACTTCATCAAATTTGATTTTTGAATTTCTAGTAATTGGTTAGTTCTTGATTCACTAGACTCTGTTATAGTTTTCATCCAATGAAAGGTTTTGCTTAGTCTACACACATATATATAGGTTAAAAGGCTCGATTCTTCATTTTTTTTTCTTTTTTTTTTTTAAAGTTGGATGGCCATTCCCTAAGTTCTAGATTGAATATGCAAATTGATGCGCTAAGGGACTATTACTTGAACAAACTTGACACATCTATAGTTTTTCGATGCGTTCTTTGTAAAGGAGAATGAACTTGAATTGAACATCTTCCAATTTAATGGAGGAAATAATAAGATCAAATGCAAATTGGCTTTTGAAGAGATAAGCTCTAGACGATAGGGGATTTAGATAAACAAAAATTGCCTTACAGATCTCTTCACACACTAGGCCATACCACAACTTATACATTTATGCAATGCACAATCCTATATTTAGGCATTTTATGTAGGTAACTCTGTTTTCATAAATATTTAAAGGATTACATGCAAGGGCAAAATGACGGACATACACCTCAAGTTTTTGGCATATAGAATTTGGACACAATATTTTAACATTTCTTTTTCCTATTTCCATGATATTGATTAGTTTGGAATATCCTTTAACTCAAAATCATAACTTTTCTTTATCAATTTCCAGAAGATAACTTATTTCTATTATCAAGTATGATTATCATTTTTATCCCCTAACATATTCCGTTTCTAATTCGGCTCTATTCAGTACACACAATCAAACCTTTCTTGAATTTCCTATTTGATCATACTATTAGCTGCCTCTATCTCTTAATGTAATTTTTTTTAACATTCTCTATTAATGACTAGTGG
The DNA here is from genome assembly GCA_014182395.1 of Eucalyptus sp. ANBG9806169. Classification (NCBI taxonomy): domain Eukaryota; kingdom Viridiplantae; phylum Streptophyta; class Magnoliopsida; order Myrtales; family Myrtaceae; genus Eucalyptus; species Eucalyptus sp. ANBG9806169. The sequence continues at coordinate 16,842,669 of CM024574.1, read as the reverse complement.
ATAAGCTTTCTATTGTATTTAGTAACTTCCTCTATGGTACTTTTACATTCTCTATTCGCCGCCCCCAATGATCATCAATTATGCACTTCACACGTCTACTTTTGTTAAATCGCAACATGCTCACCGTTTTTTGACATCTGACTTTTTTACAGACTAATCGGACATGCATTTTTTTAACAAAAAAATTAATAAATATAGAATAGATAATAAAAAAAAACAATAAAAACAATAAACGATCAATGAAGGATCCCATCTATGGAGTCCGGCCCACATTCATTCCATTTGGGCTCAAGGCAATCCAGACCATCACCCTAAATTCACATACTCCCAACGCTAAAAATTGGTGAAATCCAATCCCGTCGAGAAGAGCTCATGATCGTTTTCTTCCATGGAAGCCTTCAATTCCATCAGAGATCATCACGCCCAGAGCCGGATCGGAAATGGCGGGAGTCGCGCGAGAAGCGAGCAAGAGGCGACCGGATGCTGTCGGACGCATTGATCGTAAATCTCTCGTGTGAGAACGGAGATAGCCACTCGGCAGGAGAAGGAGAACTGACACGCACCTCAAACGCACGGGAATTGGAGCAGCAAAAAAGCCCGTCTCTCTCGATCCTCTACGTGTTCCAGAGCCTTCTCCACCGGTGACCAGCGCCGGAACCCCACCGCTTACCTCGCCACGCCCGTGCTCTTCAAATCGCGATGTTCTCGCGCTCGAGCTTCGAATCCGTGTGCTTCATCAATGAACTCGAGTTCGTTGAACCAAGGAGAATTTCTTAAACCTTCGACAACTCGGAGCCTTCGAGCTCTCAATTTTCATCGAGCGTGGAAGTTCAGAACATCCCTCGATCCCTACAAAAGGATTAGAAAAGCTAAGTTTGGAGCGCGCCTGTAATTTCTTTTCCGGCAGGCCTGACTTTTGTAACTAGATAGAGGGCGTCGAGTTGTTATGGGGATCCGAAATTAAAGGGATGCGAAATTTTGCATTCTGCTGCTACTTGTCGCTGGTTTTTTCTGTTTATCTCATCTCAGAAGACCGGGGTAAGGGAGAAGAAACATTGAGGAGAGAGAATGAAGTGCTTAAAGTTTCCTTGGTTGTACATTCCGAGTCTCTGAGAAGCTGACCTGATATTAAAGAACCTCTAGACCTTTGCTTGAGTAATTTCCTCCAAGTGATCCAGTCTCTTGTGTGTGTGTGAGTGTGATGTAACATTGGCAAATGGAATGGGAGACATGGGTGACTCTTGGTTTTGGTGCAAAAGTTAGGCAAGACAGCTGCTGGTCTGGCCTTTTAGTGAGCTGATCATAGTGAAGTAAGTGATATTCGTCAGTCACGGTGATTTGCGTTTCAATTTTTCCTCACCCTGAATAATCTGACATGAACATAAAAGGAAAAGTGAAGTTCATCTAACAGAAACACCTGATTCAATATATAATCACCCACACTACAGCACCTTTGTTGCAGTTGCAGAAAGTTACTTGGCGGATGTGATTTTCTATTTGGTAATGATTTTTCCAGCAATATTTGGAAATGCCATTTGACATATGTGACTGATCTCTTGAATCATTTTTTGTATTTCATCTTATTTCTTGACCATACATTTTCTTTCCCTATGCAGCCTTAATGGGACATATCATAGCCGACAGCATTCTGTTTTTCGATGATGTTGACTGAACTGTGCTGAGTAACTCTTGTAGTACAAATTTGAGTACGAAGAGCAATACTGATGAAGACAATGCAAAATGAAATATCTCAGAGAAGTATAGTGGAAACTCAATCATTTGCTCGTGAATTGTTCTTTAAGATGCACGGGTGGCTCTTAAATGGATATCTGTCCATTACCACTTAAATATATGGGAAAACTATGGCAATCACAACTGTGCTGGCTTAAGATTTGTCCTTATGGAAACAGAAATGAGCTTCTTCTAGCAATCTTGGCTACTGTCCAAGAGAAACCACAAGTGAATATTTGGCCGAGCGACCAAGTGGCATATATGGCTGGCTTAGAGTTGAACTTGCTTGTGGGCAGTTAAGTAGCTCAGGACTGCCATTGATATGTAGCTTAGACTACTGAGGCTGAAGCTGATGTACAACACCTGCAACATGACAAGATTCAGAAATGTATGAATTGGGATTTGCCTGATCATGTGCTTCATAGAGTCCATGTTCATCTCATGTATGACAACCTAGAAAAATTTTAGGAACACTTTGGTAATTGGTTTGGTATGTTGACATTGTCTCCTGATGCCTCGACTTGAAACCTTGAGCTTGAATATTATTTGAGATATGTACATGCCTAGTTATATCCAGGTCACATTTTCTTTTTCAGTCGTATACTCTTAAGTAGGCTTGATAGACTTCAACTGAAACTTGCTGAAATTATACAAAGAGAACAGAATTCTGATTATTTCCATGGATTTTTCTTTTAAGCTAGAGTCTATTTTGATTGTTGTGTCACTTTCCATGCATCTCTTTAAAAGCATCCTTGTAAAGCAGGGGACCAATGCCACCATGAGAAGAAAACTAAGTCCTTGAGCCACCCTGCTCATGAGAGCGTATAGGGTATGGTTATCAGTCCAAAATCCTGAATGATGACAGAAACATGAAAAAGATAACAGAACAACTGTAGCTAGAGTTTTATGTGGTTGTGAAGTCACAAATTAAATAAAAGTTTTGAGCGGAAAGAATAAGAACTCAAAAGGGCATTGAAGCATGTTTTGGTGAAGCTTTTTCCTAAAGTTGCCTCTGCAGCTTGCATAGGGTATCTCTAAGAAGGTATTACCTGCTTGTCCAAAGTTTTTCTGGGCTAGGATAGTCTAGAGCGATCTGTCTGTGCTTCATTTTCTCTTCGTTTTTCTTCACCTTTTTAAAACGTGAGTAGCAACATAAATTGTTTCTAAGTTCAGTTGTTCTAATTTTAGTTTATAATTTATAGGAATTTGTACGAGTTATCGGCCATGGCCTTCTTAGAGTAATTGAATAGGCAAGTCATGATCCCAGGGTTGTCAAGATGATTACAATAACTACTTTTCCGAAGGAAATGGCCCGAGTCCCACTGAATGCCTCTCTTTGGATCATCCCTAGTGACCTCTTACCATGGAAATTGTTTGGTTGTGCTCAATTGGGAGACTCTCATGAGCCTGTTGGGTTAGTCGGGTGTATAGAATGCCTAACACCAAATTACAGAACAGTACAGAGAATCGGCAAGAAACGTATTTCTCAATTTTTCAACTCTACAATCCTATGAAGCATGTAATTCATCTCAAGCATCATTACTAATGTCGGCCAATAGCATTACTAATTTTTCTCAGTTTGGCCGCTGTAATCTTGGGTTGTCTCAAAGTGAGAGTTTTCTGCTTTATAGGATTTGGCTTAAATTTTGATGATATAATCATGTTTGAGATGGTCAAGTTCGATATTTACAGGCACCCTTTCACCTGAGTGATTAGGTCCTACGAAAACACGATGGATAGTTAATGAACATGGTAAAGCATCGACGCATTATAGAGTTAAAATTATGGTGCTTTGTTGGCTGGCGGTAGGGACGAGACCTGGTGCCAAACTCTGGGAGTAGCAAAAGAGAAAAAGGTGAAGTTTCTATTTGTACACGACAATACTGTAGAGTGAAGGAGCTCTTGAAACAGTTGGTCACGCTTGTTGACAGGGAACTTATTAATGAAGCTAGCAGGCTTATTAATTTTAGTACCTGAAGGAGGAATTACACGCTCTCATGCATCAGGGACGTTTTTACAGTCCTTTCTCAATTCATGCTGTCCTGCCAATCGAGTACTGCATCATTTACATCTTTGAATTCTACGATGACTTACCGCACTATTGTCATCTTCTGCTGCATAATTGATTATAAAAATAACTTGTATCCAAAGAAAAACATGTACTCTCTCCCTCCCTCCCTCCCAATATGCGCAACTTTGCTGTTATTATGTGATACGATACTAAATTTTTGCGACCATTATGAAGAAAATATTGCACATAAATTAGGAAAATAAGCAAGAAGTTTCTTTTTCCTTGGGCCCATAACTTCGATACAAGGTCTGATACCTACAAATGTAAATAGACTTGCGCAAGGATGAATTTGTTCCCCTGCTGCTAAAACTGCAATCTGAAAAATCGCATCACCAATTCACCATTGCTCTGAGGCGGATTCTACTACACATGATAGCTTCCTTTTCATCAATGCCAGCATGATGATACAAAATGATACAGATCAATAGATGGGCTTCAGCAACTGCAGAAAATATGATCTCTGTAGAAAATTTTGGGCACTACAAGACTAATCATGACCAGCAGTCTCACTTTTCGTGTTGGTCCTTCCACCTTATCACACGGTGTAATTGTTACACTAATTTTTGCACAAGAAAAGGGGAGTTACACGGCTGTCTTTCAAGACAAGGACGAAGCCAGTCTCGCCAGAGACCAACTACACCAGAAATGTACATATCTTGGCTGAAAGCTGTTATCAAAAGAATATAGCCCAATAATCCACGCGAAGAAAGCTGCTACTCCTATGTGTCACGAGGTAGGGACCTGAAAGGTTAAAGAAAAGAAGTGAGGGAACTACAACTCAGTGAGTGATGATTATCTATGGGATTGGGCACCAGCTATGCACATTTTACAAGCATCACCTTTGCTAAAAACATTTAACCACAATTATACGGCCAAAGCAACATGCTTGTAGTAATAGATCTAGATATTTACTCACAACAAAGCAATTCAGCATAAAACAAAACTAGACAAGGTATCAATTATCAATTGCATAAAACAAAACTAGACAAGGTATCAATTATCAATTGATCAATCTCTCGCCCAATGTCATACACTCAGCCATGTTTATTCTCTTGGCCCTCAACCAAGGTCTCATTCTATTATTAGCCAGTGGCTGAGACCACATAAGAGATCCTAAAAAACAGTGAGTATACCCAATAACGACTACCCCCAACCAGGGGTTCCGTGTGGTAACAAGGGCACAAGAATCCAACAATATCTCTCTCCCTCAACTATAGAACAATTCTACAATGCACTTCGTTAACAAATTCACAAACTCCACCATATGGCACTTTCCCAAAACATCTCACTGCTACAAACTATTTCGGAAATCATTTCTCACTTACTTTTTGTGGAAGTCAACCAAATGACAAGCAACTCCAAGTGATGAAAAGGGTGTTTAACGTCTGATCAGGCTTTTATTAAGCAAATACTCCAAACACTTCCACTTTCTTTCCTAACACCATGTTATGGTTCTATGCTTTTTCTTATACCATATATATGCTAAGTTTATGGTTCGTCAAGAAATTAAGTGTCCGAATGCTGTAAGAACATGTCTGGGGGCACTTATTCTGTTCCCTGTAAATGGCATTCCATTATTTTCCTGAGCAAGCAAATGTAATTTCACCTTGAGAAGGTATCTCGAACACCACATATGATCTCCTGCTTCAATTCCCATACTTGGTCCTACTTGGTATTCCCACTGCATGATAGAAGCGAGCGTTGATGGCAACAGTTCTGTGTTTCTTTTCCATAAAAACATGCAAGATGGAGCCGAGAGATTACCTGGCCTGGCATCACCTTTCCATTGGTGCCATTAATGTTGATTCCAGCATATAGCAAGCCCTGTAGCGAGCAGTCTCGGTTGAATGACTTATCAGCCCCTAAATGAACATAAAATCTCATATCAAAATATAGATTTGCTTACCAACTTAAGCATATAATCCAACTATACAGAGGGAAATTCATTGTGAAACAATTTCTCACTTGGGGACCTGGATATCCTCCAACAGGCCAACCAATGGCCATAGAACATTTATCTACAGTAAGGTTTTTTCTTGCTCAATCCCATACCTAATGTGAACATTTAGCCAAAAGTTTGGGTTACTGTGAATTTCGGCAGCCCAGGAACATTTGTTTGTTGAGATTGGCTTGCCAGCTCGTGTGTATGAATCGCAAATAATCTACAAACAAACAATAATTCTCCATAAACTATTTGATTCGTCCTTTCTCATTTCATCAGCCTGTTCGGATGATCTGATGGATGAACAACTTTTGACAACATAATACTCGTTTCGCAGATGACTACCAAGATATTGTTGCCACCTCAGAAAGGATCATTGAAAATTGCCTTAGGGCTGTTACAAAATCAAGAACTTAATGGAATGATGCGAAGGTAAATATAGTGAGACAGTTTGGGTTTATGTCATCTTACTATGAGATCACTTCACTATCCTCCCCTGGAGCTTGTCCTGTACTTGATTTATTGAAGTTCCACTGGGAAGTTCAGACGGGTGCCCAACAGGTCTCAGGATTGTCTGATTATTCAAGAATCAATAGATCAGTAGCATGTAGCATGTATAAAGAAAAACGCTACATATTTCATTGTCACCATTCATACCCTCAATTTGCTGCGCAGCTCTATGCCAAAACCTCCAATCCTGTCCCATTGTTAGACTAACATCAAAATGTTAAACAAGATTTCCTAAAGTACAGATTGGGAAAAAAAAAGAAAATTCACTTGTTGAATGTGCATAAAACACGACATACTTATAGTATTGTTCATCTTTTTGTGCACCACACTTAAAAGGTTTTAGGCATTAAAGCATACTGAACGCACTCTACAATTATCATTTTGGTGTAGGGCGTGACATCCACGTTAAGAAGACTCTTTAGCCTGTAATAGTATTGTTCTCAGACTTCAAAGCATACACCCTGAACTTTGAAAAGCTCTTGTTGTCTCCACTCTCGAGCCTGTAATAGTATTGTTCTCAGACATCCATGTTATGGTTCTATGCCTTTTCTTTATACCATACATACGCTAAGTTTATGGTTTGTCAAGAAATTAAGTATCTAAATACTGTAAGAACATGTCTGTGTGCACTGATTCTGTTCGCCGTAAATGGTATTCCATTATCTTCCTGTATTATACCTCGAGAAGGTATCTTGAACACCATATATATGATCTCCTGCTTCAATTCGTATGCTTGGTCCTACTTGGTATTCCCACTGCAGGATAGAAGCCAGCATTGATGGCAACAGTTCCATGTTTCTTTCTCATAAAACAAGCAAGATGGAGCCAAGAGATTACCTGGCCTGGCATCACCTCTCCAATTGGTACCACTAATGTTGATACCAGCGTATAGCAAGCCTTGTAGTGAGCACTCTTGGTCAAATGACTTATCAGCCCCTAAATGAACATAAATCTCATATCAAATTATAGATTTGCTCACCAACTTAAGTGTATAATCCAACTATATATAGGGAAATTCATTGTGAAACAATTTCTCACTTGAGGACCTGGATATCCTCCAACAGGCCAACCAATGGCCATAGAACATTTATCTACAGTAAGGTTTTTTCTTGCTCAATCCCATACCTAACGTGAACATTTAGCCAAAAGTCATGAACTTCTCCATTTCAAAACTTTTTAATTCCTGATAGAAAAGTCATGTTTTTGGATCTCCGGCCATAAAACTGCATTGACAACCGTTGGGTTACCATAAATTTCAGCAGCCGACACATTTGTTTGTTGAGATAGGCTTGCCAGCTAGTGTGTATGATTCGCAAATGACAACACAATACTTGTTTCATGGATGATTATCATGATATTGATGCCACCTCAGAAAGGATCCTTGGGAATTGCTTGAGGGCTGTTAAAAAATCAAGAACTTGATGGAATGATATGAAGGTAAAATTAATAAGACAGTTTTGGGTTTATGTCATCTTACTACAAGATCACTTCAATATCCTCCCATGGAGCTTGATCTATCGTCGTTTCCACTTGGAAAGTTTAGACGGGTGTTCAGTGGGTCTAGAGATTGTCTAATTATTCAAGAATTAATAAGTCAATAGCATGTAGCACGTAAAAATGAAAAACACAACATGTTTTGTTGTTGCCATTCATTCCCTGATTTGCCACGCAGATTTATGCCAGAACCTTGGATCCTGTCTCATAGTTAGACTAATAAATGTGAAACAAGATATGCTAATATATAAATTGATAAAGAAAAAAGGTGTCACTTGTTGAATGTGAATAAAACATATGACATACTTATTCTGACTGTAAATTGAAGAAAAATGCAAACTTATAATCTTGGTACAGAATAGTTCTGGCATTGTTCATTTTTTTCATGCAACAGACTAAAGGTTTTAGGCATCAAAGCATACCAAATATGTTCTGCAATCATCTTATCAGTGCAGGGCGTCCAAGCTGAGAAGACTCTGGAGCCTATAATAGTATTGTTCTTGGACTTAAGAGAATACACCCGAACTTAGAAAAGCTCTTGGTGTTTCCGTGTTTCCACTCTGCTTCTGTTTTAGCAAGAAGTACTCCATGTTGTTGCCGTCACAGGATTGGTGGTCAGTGAGTTCTTTGTAATCCTCATCAGGCATTGTGCCGTCGGTGCCAAATCTGAGCCATTTCTGCCTAGTTTGAAATATATAGCAGTGTGAGTAATAGACATATCTACAGAAGCAAAAAACCTGGGAGCTTAATCACATCGAAGATAGTTCAAACAACGAGCTCTGTTTGTATGACTTGGCCTTCCGGTATGCATGAGAGTACAGTATTGAAAAGATAAAAGAATGGACTAGGTCCTTTTTAGAACCATTTCAAGGTTATTCTCAGGCATCGTTCCACCTTACCAAGGATCAATCAGTAAACATGTTATTTTGATATTTCAATATATCTAATGGATGATGAACTTGTGAATCTTGACAGCGCACCTAATTATTTCCTCTCACAATCAGAAGGCAATCACAATGAAGTACTTTTTTCTCTCACAAACTTTGCATAATCACAAATTACCCTTGCCAACAGGTTTGGCAAAAATATCCATCAGATATCATTGTGCAGAGCAAGACTACCAAACACAGCAGTAACCAGTATGACCAATTGAAGTCACGGAACAAGAAAAATCTAAGACAAGAGTGGATACAAGAGAAACTGATTCCACACGAGATCCACAGCATAAGACTTAACATTGGTAGCGATTGATATAGTCATCAAGAGAAACGACAACAATGACTACAACTTCATTCATTCATTCTGCCTCACACAACACACATTTCTTTCGCAGACATTGTTGTCGACAAGAGACGAAAGAACATGTCGATTGTCAACCAAACAAAACGTGCAGGACAACCTTGCTGAGATCAAAATGGAGAAGTCGCAGATACGGCCTCTTTTAATTTCAAAACATTTACTCGATTGCTTAAGGCGGTGCTCAAAATTGGCAAAAGGATTTTACCTGAGAACCTCTGCAGAATGGCTGAACAGCAAATCGAGAGCGTCGATTGTGGTCAAATGTTAAAGATCACCTTCGCTGTCCTCCCCTCGAGCAGAAATATACCCTTGCGAAATCAATCGCTGGATGAGACGAAGCACGAATTTTTCCTCATTTTTTTCTCGCACTCTTCGAAATGAAGCGATGTGCCCGAACCTTTCAGCGATTTTTTTCATGTCCCTCCCCAAATCAAATCGAGTATGGAAACATGATATCCGAAAATTAAAAATGCAAAAATCTGGGAAACAAGGTCCCACGTACCTTCAGTGAAGAAAATTAGGGCTCGATCTAATATCCAATGTCTATGTTCGGGATATGAGCGATCTTGTCCCAGTCCTCACCTGCTTGTCTTTCGCATCTCTGCTGCAATTTTATGCAACCTGAGATTCGTAGGTGAGTAAGGGATATGAGCCTTCGCATTGCTTCAGGGAATGATGTTAGGAAGTAACACCCGATGATGTCGAGATTTTGAAGTGATTGAAGGGCCTCGATTTGCTCTGGTATATCCTTCAAATTGTGGCAATTCCAAATTCTGAGACGCTCGAAATTGCGGGCCTGTAGAAGCCACTGTGGGAGAGATGTCAATTTGGGAAGCTCATAGATTTCCATGGAGCGGAGGCTCTAAAGGCATCCATGGAAATCCAAGATGTTGCCACTTTCATCTTTGGATATATCCAACTCATCACAATACTTGAAACAGAGATCCACGAGGCTCGATAGATGTCGCATACCTTGCGAGAGGGACTGACAACAATAACCGATACTAAGAGATTCAAGGGAAGTGAGACTTTGGAAACCCTCCTCAGGCAAACATTCTAAAAACTTTATTTTGTAGATTTCCAGTCTCTTCAACTTATTAAGGCCAGGCATCATCTGATTTATCAACAACGCTCTGACTATAGTCAGAACTAACCCCTCAAGATGAGGAGTTAGTGGCATGGCTTTTAATTTTTCGCAGCGACGGATCTCCAAATACAATAGACTAGGAAAAGATGCTGGTGAAGGGGATGATTGGTCCGACTCGATATATTCCAATTCAGGCATATCAACGATACACAAAGACTTGAGGCAAGGTAGTTGGTCCAGTGGGGGTAGACGTTCACATCTTTTGCAAAAATAAAACGATGCGTCAACTAAATGTGGCAAGAAAGATACAAGGCTATCCATCATCCACTTGGGAAAGCTCTCATCTTTATATGCCCGGATCTCTAACCTATGCAGATTTGAGGGTAGCTTCAGTCTATCAAACAGCACTTCATCTCTTACTACATCATCAGTATCGAAATAGCCCCACATAAGTACCAAAGATTCTAGAGAATGCTTCCCCATCAATATCTCATCCTCGCATTTGAGTTCCGCATTTGTTACGTTTCCCAAATTTTTAATTGAAAGTTGTCCCCGGATGTTATTAAGCCCCTTTAGCTCCCCAAGTCTGCAATAATTCTTAGCACGAGCTTTATCTTTAGGCAAAATGAAGTTTGTTAGCTTATGCAAAGAACTCAATTCCCCTATTCCATGTGGCAAATAACTAAGTTTGTCACAACTACTTATGTCTAGATTCCGAAGGCTAACTAACTTCCTTATATCACTTGGCAATTCTTCGAGGGCATCACAATAATGGAGATTAAGTGTTTGCAAGCTTTGCAATCTCGTAATGGAGTTAGGAAGCCTTTTGAGTGTATGGTTGTAAGAGAGATCGAGATATGTGAGATACTTCAACTTATAAATGGACCGTGGCACCTTCTCGACCTTCATGCGATGTAGATCCAAGGTGCGCAACCTCTTGAAATTTAGAATAAATTGGCCTAGATCCGCTTCACTTTCTTCCCAATTATATCTAGTAGTAGATAGAAATGTTCTCAGTGCACTTGCTTTCAAGCGTGAGATTGGAAGTCCACCCATCAAATTGAAAGTCACACCATATGATAAATGACGAGTTCTTTCATCTATAGATTTTGTGCCGTCCCATGCAGCCAAACACTCGTTCCCTGCAACTGAGCAAGCTAGATCATGCATCAAATCATGCATCTTGCAAGTATCCTTGTTCAATAGATCTTTTTTGTAATCTTGGAAAAAGTTATTCCAAAGTAGATCCATGAAATATCCATGAGCAATGTCTTCTAAATGCTGACTTTCATTTGATTGGATAAATCCTTCGGCCACCCAAAGACTGACCAAAGTTTGCTTGTCCATCTCATAATCTTTGGGAAACAATGAACAAAACGCAAAACATTGTTTTAAATGTGAAGGAAGATAGTCATAACTTAACCTAAGAATAGATACTATGTAGTATTCCCTTTGAGATATGTCTGGGAGCTCATTATCTTTGAAAAATGACCATTCTTGTTCACTTTTCTTAAAGAATAGTAAACTTCCAACAGTTCGAACAACCAACGGAACCCCATAGCACTTTTTAACTATCTCTTTACCGATGGCTAGCAAGTTAGGATCTTGCATCTCCTCTATTTTTCGACCAGACATTTGCATTAATAATTCAAGAGACGCATTTTCAGATAAGCCCCCGAGAAAATGTGGCTGAGCAGTGCCGGTGATCTCCGCAACTGAAGAAATGCGTGTTGTTATAAGGATCTTGCTTCCTCTAGCACCTCCCACCAATAAAGTTTTCAAGCTCAGCCATGTTGCTTGTTCTATGCTCCACATATCATCTAAAACTAAGAGATATTTCTTTCCATTAATTTCTGCCCTCAATTTGCTTTGCAACAGTTCCATCGTATCCTCAGTTGGTTCTTGCTTCGTTGCACAAGCTAACATCTTTTTCACTATTTTTTTCACGTCAAAGTCAGTAGAGACACAAACCCACATATTCAAGTCAAATTTACTATCTCCATACACATATTTAGCAAGAGCCGTTTTTCCAAGTCCACCAATACCAACTATTGGAAGGATGGAAACATTCTCTTCCATGTTTGAATCCAATAAAAATTTCATAACTCTCTCCTTATCATCTTCTCTTCCTTTACTATCTTCCTCACGAATAAATGAATGCGTCTCTTCTCTATTCCTCAACTCTTTCTTGGGGTGCTCCTTCAAGGTGGGTATTCTATTAGCCTTAATGGCTTCTATTCTCGCCCTCACTTCTCTTACTTTGTCACTCATCTTCAATTTAAAAGCAAGCTGGTTTGAACTTGAGAAAAATGTCCTTACCGCCTTCATCATTTCATTGTGGCCCCTCAGTTCTCTTCGCATAGCTTCTATGTTGAATTCTTCAAGCACATCCTGCGCCTCATAGAAAGCGTCTTTCAGTTGCTCAACCCAAATTTGGATGTGGCGATGGTGGTATTGCTCTTCTGCATCATCCAGTACAGGCTGAAGAATGGAGACAGTGTCCTTGAGGGCCTTGAGTTCATGCCTGATGCCCCATAACTTTCCAACTGTTTCTATTGCTTGAGAACCTATAATCTCAATGATCTTTTCAGCAATGTTACCAATGACAGCTTCTGCCATTTTTGTTCTCTATATCTCTCTTTCTTTGTCTCTCTATGGATCAAAAGACATTAGTACAGCTGTTCCAAGGCTATAGGCTTCTCAGAACATGTATGAGAAGCTCATGTTGATGCTTACGTAAGGCTTGGCAAATAAAAAATCCTAACAAATCTAATATTCAACTTCCTTGACTGACTCGAGTTGTTGAACGTGGGAATTCTCATCGTCCATGCAAGCGGCAATCAAAAATGCATGTGGGACCCACGGAGGTCGAGTTTGAGGTCCGCGATTGAAGCCTAATTGTACATTGTTATTAAGAATTAAACCTAGGTGTGGTTATTGGTGCATAATTTCCTGACGAAATTGAATTTCCCCATATATCAATCTTTTCAAAAGAAGCCGGCCTTTTTCAACTTTTTTTTTTAGGATTATGTCGAATTATTTTTAAAAACCATTCCACAAAATAGCTTAATTGGATGGAGATTCTCCCAAATTTCCAAAAATTGCATTAATCACGTTAAGAGAGAGTTTGAGAGGGTTAAAGAATTTCTAGATTTTGGTTAATTCATGATATAATAGATTTTATTATAATATCATTCAATGAAAGGTTTGCTTAGTCAATATAAATATTTAAAATTATTGTTTGTTAACACCTGAATTTTTATCGATATTTTAAATATCCATTTATTTTGTGAAAATATAAAATTTATATAAAAAGTTAAAAATAAAAAGAAAACTATATATATAAAAAAAAACGAAAAAAGAAGAAAAAAATGATGAAGTCTAGTGGACAGCGTGTCCGGCCCACTTGGCAACTTTCAGCCCTTTGAGCCCGTTCCCCCTCAACCGGTGGCCAGATGGCGGTGGTGTTCAGTGTTTCCGGCCGAAGGAGATGAGTTGCAGGAGCTCGGTTTCGTTGAAGGTGGGGCGAGAGGTTGGAGATGATCCGGGCAGAAAAAGACAAAAAAAAAGTGAAAAGAAATAAAAGAAATAAAAAAGAAAGGACAAAAATCGTTAAAAAGGGAGAGATGGGTTTTGGGCTGGTTTTGTTGTACGCTAGGTTCCTTTGTAGAATTTGGGCCAGACAAAACAAATTACAAAAGAAGAGAAGCGTTCATGGGCTCATTTAATTATTTCTGACTGGGCTTTCGGGGTTAACATGTTTAGCCCAACCCGATCCGATAGGGTTAGGGTCGGTTTAGTTGGGTCGGGTCTCTTGACCCGGTTCGAATTTCTTACAAGTTAATATTAAAAATATTAATAAAAAAATTAAAATTTTAAAATTTTAAAATTCGATAATTAAAAATTAAAAATTCAGAAAATGATAAAAAAAATTAAAAGCTTTAGGAAATAATAATTTTTTTTGGAAAATTCGAAAAGTAATAAAATTTAGAGTTTTAGAAAATCGTTAAAAAATTTAAAAATCTGAAAAGTTCATTAAAAATTATAATAATTAAAAAATTTTAAAAATAAAAATCCTTAGAAATTGAAACCAAAATTGGACAAGCCTTTAGGGCTTCATAATAGGGTTCTTTATTTTTTGTTGTTTTTTTAATCTTTAGAAACGATATTAGGATGTTTGTGCACTTTCCTTTATGATTATCTTTGATTATGAATTTCAATATTTTGGGTATTACTTTCTTACTCTAGAATGATTAGGACGAACCTTAGATTTCTTTTGGATAAGTTGTTATGGTGTTAGCTAGCATATGATCAAGTTAGGTATCGAAATGGCGTTACTCTTAGGGCTAACGTAATCAAGTCTCAAGTCTAGAATCTCTAATTGCGTGAATAGTAGGATATCCTCCTGTATTTTATTGGGTTTTTAGTTGACCAAAAAAGGGCTAGTGGTGAGTCCTTTGTTAAATTTTGCATACGCTTAATTGATTAAAATTTTGAACACTCGATGTCGCGAGTTGACAATATCCATAAACCTAACAGTTTCTCCCTTATAAGGAGTTAGGTTGTGACACTATTCTTTGTTTAAGACTTTGTTTTTTTTTTTTTTTTTCAAAGGATGGCAAGTCATTCTCTAAACTTGTGGGATGGATTTGATGTGTGACAAAGTTAGTATCAAGAGCTTACGTTATGAACCAAGGGAATATTAGTTAGCTTCAATCAGGGAACTGTGTTGTGAGAATTAGTGTATATGTACATACATACGTAATATGCATTAGGATAGAGATTCTTTCCTTAAATCAGAAAGTTTTGTATGCATGCGTGACATGATCAATCTGTAAACATTCTAATATGAACACTATCTCTCGGTTTAAAACTCTTCTTCCTATTGTCACATGACATTATTGCTATTATTTTACTAAAACATTGCAATTTGATTTAGGAAGTTCCCTCTCCTTGCAATTCTCTCAGATTTATTTGCTTCCTATGAACAAATGCTTCTATATTTTTTTCGTTCTTTCTTAATTTTTTTTCCTATTCTCTAAGTAATTGCTTTAAAGATCTCTTCCAATGCTAGGCAATGTGAAATTCTATGTTTAGGCATTTTATGGATGTCATTCCTTTTTCATGAATTTTAGTACTCCCATCATTTTTTGATGGTGCCCATTTTTCATAGTTTCATCACATGCTTTCCTTAGAAAACCATGCACGTTCACATGCTTTCCTTAGAAATCGATGCACGTTCACATGCATGCCCCCAATTTTTCAGTAATAACATCGAGTACCAAAATCAACCGGATCTGGTTCTTGAGAAGATAGAAAAGTGTTATATAGTATCTAACTTCAAGTGGCAAAAAAACTTTATGGTCATGAATCTCTACTTTTTCCCATTTAGTAAGAAAAAGAAGAAGAAAAAGATTTTGAAGTATTGTTGTGAAAACAAATAAGCCCAACTTTTTGTTCATGAATTTCTGCTTTTTCTAATGATGCCCATTTTTATGGTTTCGTTGTTTAGTAGTGACATCAAAGTATTAAAATAACGGGATTGGATCTAATAAGTAAGGCGAGTTCCTATTTACATTATTCTAGATACATAATGTTAGATTATATGAGATGATTAAGTTTTTTTCTACTATACTGTTAAGTAATATGTCTAATTAACATTAAGGGAAATGGGAGGTGATTGAGTGATGATATGGTTCAACCGTTAAACTCCATTCTACCTACCTTTCTTATTAGTTTGGTTTTCATATATGACACATAATAAATTCGAACGAAACAAGGTAATCACAATGGTCATAGGGTTTTTGAAAAGTAAAAATAATTCTGTTCTTTCTCTTTAAAATTCAAAATGTTATTCAAATATAAAAAAGTTATGATTCAAATGACGTATTAATGTTTACGGATTTTGAAAATTTCATATGTTTAAAGACAAAATAATGTAAAATGTAGACTGAGCAAGCTATTAGCTACGTTGGTGATGTTCTTGAAATCTCTAGTGTTCAGTAGACAAGATAAGCTTATGTTCGGTAATACAATGTTGTACCTTGCAAGACCGTACGTGTCAGAGAACAAGACAAATGAAGATTTGAGTCAAAGGTCCACTGTCCTAGTCAATTTGTGCACAATCTCATCTGAACTCTATATCAAGCCGCTAAATGTTACACTCAAGTACTACTCTAAATCACGTCGAGCAAGTAAGATAAATGTACTCCAACATATAACCTTGCACGAAGAAAAAGTATATAAAGTGGCAATCATTTGAAATCATGTGCAATTATGAGTAATCGTACGAGTCCTAACATGAAGTTGGAAGATTTCACTAAACATTTGGCAAGATGTTTGGGATCTTCACGAAGGATAGCAGGTGTTGCACGTTCTTATTTGCTTCTAATCACGATTAGTTTTTGGAATTGGTCACTCCCCCTTCCACGTTAGTTGCATGTTCAAAATTTCTATGGATACCGATTCATTTATATGTCATTCTGTTTCTTTCTAACCTTCCTTGCTCTGTTAGGATTTTCAAAAATAAGCCTTTAGATTTTACAGCTAATTTCACACAAGACTAGATTAAAAAATAAAACAAAAATAACTCCTTAGTTGTTCTTGCGTAAGTGCAGAGCTTGAGATCCACCATGGGAGGTGGACCAACTAGAGTTGTTCAAGATAGGAATTCTCATCCTTTACGCACATTACAAGATGAGGCCTAAAACAATATGCTTATGGGACCCACCGTAGTCGGGTCCGAGGTTCGTGATTGGTTTCTCTTAGATTGGGCGTGCTTCTAGTGTTTGCTAGTCTAACATGCTTGCAAAGGCAATGAAAATTCTGGGGAAAACAGATCACTGACCTTATAGTTGTTAAAACAATAATCCGATGCATGCATGGTGAAAATAACTTAGAGAGCGAAATTACCGGGAGCGCTGGTGATATCGAAGGACCGAATTTGACAGCAGCAAGACCGAATGAAATACAAGCAACAAGATGAGAAATAGTGAAGGAATGGTTCTTGAGTGCGGCCTGCATTTGTCCTCGTCGCACATTATATATAGAGAAAGAAAAGAGGAACATTCCTTTCTTATGTCGACACAAGAAGGAAACTTGGGAATCGATCCCTTTCTTTGCCTCCTCAGTTACCGTTCCCACAAGAAAGGGATTTCTTTGCATTTCATTCTTGCAAAAGGGGCCATGTCTGATTACTTTCCTTTGTTCGACGGAATGATTCTTTCATTTGCAACAATCATATTTTAGTAGGAATAGTTTTAGCACTAAAATGAAATGTTCGAGTTACAACCCAAAACATCGGCAAGTATTTGATATTCCAAAAAATCTCGCAATGGTTAAGTTGGTTTTAAAAAGGTTGAAAAAGTTATATCTTTCGTATTGGATGGTCTCTCCCAATCCATTTTCTTCAACAACCATGGAAATATTATCTAATCAAAGTTTTTTCCTTTTCCTTTTCTATATTATAAATATAGATATATTGATTTTAAAATTAGGCACTCTTTATAGAATTATTTTATTGCTTATGATTCGATCGAGTATTACTTGTATTATTTTTTTCTGTATTTTGTTAATGCATTTCCTATTCCTTTGGTTAGGTATACTTATGTGCTAGTCTCAATGCCCATTGGCAGGCAAAGGCTATGCCCTACTGTTCATTATGGTATTTAAAATTTTGCTGAACATTGCGAGATTATATTCTTAGCAAATTGTATGACAATAATTTCAAACATAATGTTATATATTTTATTAGGGTTGGTTTTGAGCCGATTCTACCCTTAATGAGAAACCTATCGGGTCTGGGCCGGTTTCCAAATATTTTGTGTGGAAATTGGCCTTATCGGGTCAATTACAGGCCATATCATATGGGGAATTTTTGAATCGATTCATTGCTCACCCCTGGTAAAAATGACCATCTCATGCTTCGATGGACACATATATTTGGTCTTTTGATATTTATCTACAAAGTGATCCCATAAAGCGAGACATACGGGTTGGACCTTCGAGACAATAGAATTTGCAAAAGATGCTTAAAATTATAGAAATTTTAGGTGCACGATAATTAGGCTATACCTATTATCTTTGAGCTCAGTGGGCTTGGTTTTCATTATGGCTTCATTTACATTCTTCATAACTATCGCTCCTTCTCCAAAATTTTGGCCCATGACATCTCTTTTCAATAATTCTTCAATTTGCGATCTGAAGAATTATCATCACTATAAAAAATTGTAAAATGTAATACCCATCAAAACTTAATCCTTCTCAATCCTACTGCATAGGTTCTCAAATTCAACAAATGTCGAATCTACCTAAGGCATTGCCATGTCAAAATCTCCAACTTCTTTGCCAATCTTATTGGCATACGGCTTCAATCATGTGCTTGTTGTCACTAACAACACAATTAGTATCCTTATTCTTAATCACTAAATGATTCTTCACAAAATATATATTGCCTTCCTTTAGCAAATCTCAAAAGCGATTTGCAATGTTGCTGTTGATAGAACCATGGATGTATTCGTTCTAAACAAAACATGCCCAAAAAAAAAAAAAAACATCAATTGGCAAGCAAAATAACTGAAAATATAAAAGAATGACGACTCACCTTCTAGAGAAGAACCATACTGATACTTTCAGTTTTCTATTTCTTTCAGCGTTAAATCATTCCATAGTGTCGAAAATTGTACTGTGATTTTTTCTTCTCAAATTTCGAGTAAAGGAACCACTACATACAAAAAAAATTCAAAAAACATTTGAATTTGACTATCACCTCTTTGTCTGAAGCGAAGATTCATGATTTGTAAAATAGGCGCTTGTCGTATGAATGATTTGACATTAGAGAAACTTCTAGCTATAAAAAATACCAGTGATGGGAATTATACAAAAAAATGGGAATCTGCGTAATCAGGAACAATTATCTGAAAGAGCTTTGCATATCTGCCCCTAATTTTTATCATTAATCATCTGCCCCTAATTAAACATTGAAATAAACTTTTATCCTCATCCTGAAAAGCCGAGGCCTAGGACGTGCGCACCTGAGAAATTCCATCTGTTCCTGCACATATACGTTGCTTTGCACGAGAGCAAGAGATAAGAATCTCTTGTAGCTATGCCAGCTTTGGCTTTGTGCATCGCATTTTCAAGACATAAATTAGAGAGGAAAAACAGAATATATGAAAGAGCTTTGCATATCTATTGAGGACCACTGCTTCTGTCCTGCTTTTCATTCTTAGTGTAGCTGGTAATTTTCCAATACTGTTGGCAAATTAATATTGCCGTTTACTTGCTTGTCAGTTCATCCGTTAGTAAATTACTAAATTTATCGAGATTTTACCAACGTCTAAATAAAAGTAGTCAATCATCAACTCCTCCGAAATAGTATCATTAGCAGTTTAATGACATTATAGTAAATTTACACACATTCCACAAAATTAGTAATTTACCATATTTTTTTTTTTTGAAAAATTACAAGTTTGATTAGCAAATGACCGACTCTATAAAGAATTTGCCCACTTGGCGCTAAATTACTAAGTCACCAACTTTTTTCAACTTTTACAAGCTTGGTTTTTGAACTACCAACGCTATAAAAAAAATGTCAACAATCCAAAACGTTCAAATGAATTAGTAAATCTACTTGCCAACTCTTCTGAATTTATACAATTGTCACTAGTAACTTATTAATGCTTTAATAAATTTACCAAATTCCAGTAAATTAGTGACTTAATAGCTTCTTTGTAATTTTTCAAGTGTGATTAGTGGAATAACAACCATAAAGGAAATTTTCCAAATAAATTAGTACGCTACCAACTTCTTTAATTTTTACGAATGTAGTTTATAAACTATCAAAACTATAAAGAATTTACAAATGATTTAGGGAATTGCCATCACAATTAAATTTAGTAGATCACTTATGTTGTAAGGAATTTACCAATGTCCAAATATATTAACAAATTAGTACATTTTTAAATTTTACAAGTGTGGTACATAAGTTACCAATAATGTAATTAATGTACCAATAGCAAATAAATTTGTAAGAATTTGTTTGGAGGAAAACGTTCTCCTTTTTTGGGGTATTGAAAGAGGAAAAAGGTGGACTTGGTGAACTTTGTAAATGGTTTCTTTAACCGGATAAAAGTTAAGCTTGAGGTCACGGGTTTGACCCTATCTATTCCAAACGAACACTCCGATTTTGATGGCTCCAATGTTTGGTAACCAAGTCTATTATTGTCGTAAATTATTCAAGGCATTGTAAGAGGTCGTCATAACATGTGAGTTGCTGAGCAGAATCCCATAACCAAATTCATGAAGGCAAATAATTGATTTCATCAAATGTTGGAAGTTTACTACTCGATCTTGTAAAATTTTAAAGAAGTTGGCAAATAATTAATTTCGTGAAATGTTGGAAAATTCCTTATAAGGTTGGTATTTTGTGTAAATTTTAAAGAAGTTGGCAAATTATTAGTTTTTTAGGTGTTAGTAAATTCCTTATAGTGCTGGTACATTACTAGCAACAATGGTAGAATTTTAAAAGAAGTTGGTTGCTTACTAATTTGTTAAAATATTAGTAAATTCCTTGTAGGATTGATATTTTACTAAATTCACTTGTACCAGTTCAAAGAAGTTGATAGTGTTGGTGATATCCTAATAAATAATTCAACATTTGTTAACACTTAAATTTTTGCCAAATGATCATTAAATAAGAACTTGCTCTCATACCCAAAAAAAAAAAAAAGTTGATTTTCTTGCGTAAAATTCTCTTAAAGTTTCCTACTCACGTACCAAGTACTAGCGGTTTCTGCTTTGTTGATGGTATTGACCACATTCTAATAAGTTGATAGTATCTGGTTAATTAAATATTGAGTTTTTGCAATTTAGATTACTTAGGCATTTTGTACATTTATAAAACAGGATTAGTTTTTTCGGAATCTTCTCTCTCAAAAAATAAAAAATAGTAAATATAATAGCAAGCAAGAGAGAGCGGTGGGACTTCTCGGCCATTCATCCCACAGACGCGCACAGCCACCGCCAACCACCGCCAGTAGCCAGTCTTCCATCTCCAGCCGCCACAAACGCGCTCGGCACAATGTGCAGCTGGAGGCCAACTCGGTGACCTCAGCAGGAGGGAAGTACAGATCTCTTCCTCTTTGCTCGGATCCTCCACAGAGTATCGGATGAAAGTTGGGAGCTGAACTCCATGGATGCAAGAAGGAGAAACAGAGACGAACGGCGGAGGATGCAATCGACAGACTCCACAACCTGATCGCGATGATGCTCCGGCGAACGCGACTCTCCTCTCTCTCTCTAGCTGGAACCGGAACACTCCTCCCTCCTGATTCAATTTGTGGCAGAGCTTCAGCCGACGCACCAGAGGCTCTGTTTTCGGATCCTTTACTCGCCCTGGTTCAGAAGCTAGCTCTCCGCGTTCCAATCTTTGTCCGTCCATTCCGGAAGCTCCAGACGTTCGTTCCGCACTTCGGCGACGATCCTTTATTATTTTTATTTTTATTTTTATTTTTAATCTTCGTCGTCGTCGTTTCCTCATCTTCCACCATCAAAACACTTCACAGTAGTACTTCGTCCTCGCGCACCTGTCCCTGGCAATACACGCACATATAACGACACCCCTTGGAATCGTCAAATCTTCCCTGGACAGCCCCACAGCATACTGATCTGTGATGCTGTGTGTTCGTGATTGATATTGTTGTTCGCTTATTCGTCGCTAAACCTGAGCTGGAGTTGGACCGGAATCAGCTCGGCCGAGTTTCAATTTACCAGGTCGTATCTTTCCCGATTAAACTCTAAATGTGATCCTGATTCATTCTAGATTTGCTTATTCTCTGTTTTCCCGTCTTTTCATCGTACTGCGTTACTGGATAATCACTGAGCCATTGCAGCATACGAGATTCACCATTTCTTCTGTCCGTAAGGTTTTATGTACTAATTGGTTCTTGAGTGGTGTGTTTGTGTCCAATGCAGTGGCGTCGAAGTAGGATGGTACCATTGCGTGAGATGATGCCCAGACGGTGTTTGATGAAATGTCAGATAGAGGGATCTGTAATGTTGCCTCGCTAAATTCGATTAGTCTCTGGCGGGATAATAGGAATGTGCTTATCTCATTTAGAGGATTTCATCTCCAACGGATAAACTAAGTCAAGCATTGCTCTGTTCAATTGCTTGCTATTACACTTTTAGCAGCTCATTTTCGTGTATTCCAGTTTCTATCCATTTATGATGTTGTAATAAGTAACTTAATCAGAACATATGAATATTTTATTTTCAAAGAGTTTGAAAAAATGTTATTTCTACTTTTAATTAATTTAACTAGTGTTGTAGGGGCACATGCTAACAAGGTTCATTTCGATTTTTAGAATGCTAGTTGGCCACGTCGCTAAACGACGACTGTTTCCAGAATCACATCTAGAATCACATCTAACTGATGGAGCTAAAATTGATATAAAATGAAGATAGTCACGATTACAATCTCTTATTATCTTATGTCTTCACCTCATTATTGAGAGAGAGATATATGAACAGCAATCTTGCGATCTTTAATAATTTAAGAGAAATTAAAATAAAAAAAGAATATAAAAAAGAATGGAGGCCATGAAGAGAGAGGATGGCTAGTTGAGCTGCTACCCCTCAGTCAGTTTGCAATTTTTAAGTAATTTGAGACGTTGTTAAATGTTAGAACTGTTCTTGATTGGTGTGCTTCGCTGGAGCTTAAAGGGTTTCAAGATCCTCAGTCAGTTTGCAAGGATGATTGTCTGTTGTATATGCGAACGCATTAGCAATACAATGTGATTTGCTTAGTTGACATTTGACCACGTGCTTAGCCTATGGTCGCTTTGCTTAGAATTGATTCATTATTTGGTTTTGACTCTTATTCAGAGTAGAACAACAAATTAGTATTCTGTCTGTTCTATTGTCCTTACGGATTTTTTTTAGTTTTAGTGTAGAATATGTGACAATGCAACATGGACTACTGATATTCCTGATGCTGCTTTCTTTTGGGCCTGGTGGCTGAACAAGATCAGGCGATGGTCAGTGATAGATTAGAATGTCTAAATCGAGTTTTTGGCTGTATAAGAATAATGCTTGGTGTACAGACGCAGTTTACAGAAATTGGTATACATATGGCAGACTCCTATTGCGTGTTGACTATGATCCATTTATTTAAAGGACCACTTGCAGTTGGTCGATTCACTTTGTATTCGAATTTTATGGACTAGTTTAAGTAAATCTAGCATGACTCTTTCTATATTGATAATGCTGTTATTTTTTTAAGTAATGTTGCTTATGTCTCGAGTCCTTGATTGTCCTGATATTTAGCTATAGTTACAATGAGCTAATTTATTGAGGTTTCTATATTATCTTGCTTACTTTATTTTCTTATTTCCGGTACAGCTTTGAAGACTGAGGAATGCTTGGTGCTGTTTGTGAGAAGGATTTCAATGAGGGCGGAGGAAGAAGAGTTTCAACAGGAGCCATAAGTGGGATCGGAGTTTGATACTGCTGTTGATGCTCGTATATTCTATGGCATTTATGCATCGTCATTGGGTTTTAGAATACGGTCTGGTCAATTGTATCAAACGATAGTGGATGGTTCGGTTTGTAATAGGAGATTTGCATGCTGGAAAGAAGGGTTTCAGATTAATTCATGGACAGGATGCCCTGCATTCATAAGGGTGAACAAAATCTGATTCTGGCAAGTGGGCCTTTGACCAATTTGTGAAAGATCTTAATCATGATCTCAGTGCTTGTGATGAGAATCATCCTGCCAATTGCCAGTGCAAAAGTTCAGCAACAACTGCTAGAGTAGTTGATTTGTGCCGTAAGCCACGGATAAAACAGCTTGATGTTGTTGATAATGGATGCTCATCTTCTTCAGGTATTGTCAGTGCCAAACACGTTAAACTGGGGGCAAATGAAGGACAACTGAAACTTGAGCCCTATGTGGGTCTAAAGTTTGATTCAGCTAAGAAAGCATACCAGTATTATGATACATATGCTGGGAATGTGGGATTTAGAGTTCATATTGGTCAGTTGTTTCGATCAAAAAATGATCATTCAATTACTTCTCGGAGATTTCTCTGCTGGAAAGAATGATTTTAGCATCCTTCTAAGGTTGGGCGTGGTGCATTTATGATGATTAAGAGGCATGATAATGGAAGGTTGATTGTTGATCGTTATCAACTAGAGCATAACCATGAGCTTGAGATGCAAATGAAAGGCAACAGAGGTGCAGCTTCTAGGAAATTTTTTAGAGAGATTAATGAAACATTGGAAAAATTAGGCATCACTAAAAAGCACAATGAGAGCCTCATAAAGAAACATCGTGTGAACAACATAGGAAGGGATTGGTATACAGTGCTTCATAATTACTTTTCTGGGCTGATGGCTGATCTAGCTTTTCCTGCAGTCGGTTTGGTGATGCCATCATTTTTATGCCTCCTATAAGCAAAACAATTATGTGGTGCCATTTGCTACTTTTGATAGTGTTAATCACCACAAGCAGCCGGTTCTTCTTGGATGTACTCTAGTTGCTGATGAATCAAAGAAGTCCTTCATATGGTTGTTTGAGACATGGCTCAGGGCAATGTCTGGGTGCCATCCCTAGTCGATAATAGCTGATCATGATGATTCCATTCTGCAAGCGATTGCACAGGTTTTTCCTTCGAGCCATCATCAATTCTCAATGTGGCAAATTAAGACAAAAGAACGTGAGCATTTGAGTCCATTGAGTAGTGATTGTAAATATGAATATGAGAAGTGTGTTTATCAAAGTCATACAGTTGGTGAATTTGATGCTACATGGGATGCTCTTCTCAGCAAATATGGCCTGAGGGAAAATGCTTGGCTGAAGGAAATGTATGAAAAGCGTGAAAACTGGGTTCCACTGTACTTGGGAACATTTTTGCTGAAATTCCTATTGATGGAAGCCTAGATGCCTTTTTAGATCCATATTTAAATTCTCAAACGTCGCTTGATGAATTCGTTGTGAGATATGAGCAAGGGTTCGAGCGACATCATGGCAATGAAAGGAAAGAAGATTAAAATTCATTTAACTTGCAAGCATTTTTGCAGATAAATGAACCGATGGAAGAGCAATGTAGGAGGTTTTATACCCTTTCCGTTTTCAAAGTTTTCCAGAGCGAATCAAAGCTACAGGTATCTGGGTGTCAAGATTCATGAACAAGGGGCCATCAGCAAATATTTGATCTGTAAGTGCGGCAGTGAGAATGAGAAACATATTGTCACCTTTTCTTCATCCAATCTCGATGTGATTTGTGGCTGTCAAATGTTTGAATCAGACAGTGTATTGTTTAGACATGCTTTGAGATTGTTCTGGACTTTAGATATTAGGGAGCTTCCATCTCGCTACATCTTACATAGGTGGATGAGGAGTGCTTAGTATGACACTGTACATGATTTTGAATCAGGAGGTAGCTCCCGTGAAATTAAGGCTAAGATGGTCTGGAGTCTTCGTGAAATTGCTGCAGATATGTAGAGTTTGGTGCCACATCTTTTGAGAAATACAAACTTGCTTATGAAATTATACCTGACGGTGGGAGGAAACTTTGCTGGTAGAGGTAAGTTTAGGATAATTTTGTAGTTTGGAGTGCGTCTCTAGTTTCTTTTCTAGCAGCCTGACTTTTGTAACGAGAGGGCATCAATTTGTTTTATACGGTATAAAAGCTTTCTCAATTAGAAGTGAAATTATGTGGATATGAAATTATGCATTCTAATGGTTCTTTTTGCTGGTTTCTTCTGTTTATCTTACCTCAGAGACTAGGGGTAAGGGAGGGTATAAGTCGAGAAGAGTGAATGAAGAACTATGCTTAAAAATTGTACCTTAAGTAAAGGTAAATTTCAACAAACGTCTAGTGGGGCGAAGCCATCATAATCCCCGACTGTGTCTTTGAGAAGCTGACCTGATATTTAATGAACCTGTAGACCTTTGCTCCTCCAAGTTATCCAATCTCTCTCTCTCTCTCTCTCTCTCTCTCTAGTGTAACTTTGGCAAAAGGAATGGCAGACATGGATGAATCTTAGTTTTGGTCCTGAAGTTAGCAAGAGGCACCTGCTGGTCTGGCCTTTTAATGAGCTAATCATAGTGAAGTTAATGAAATTCGTGAGTTGTGATTTGCATTTCAATCCTCACTCTGGATAATCTTACACGATCATAAAAAGGAAAAGCGAAGTTCATCTAATAGAAATATCTGAGTCAATAATCAATCACACTCGAGCACCTCAGTTGCAGTTGTAGAAAGTTACTCAGTAGATGTGATTTTCTATGTGGTAATGATTTTTCCAGCAACATTTGGAAATGCCATATGACATTCCATGACGTGGCTAATCTCTTGTATCATTTTTTGTATTTCATCTTATTTCTTGGCCATACATTTGCAATAGGACATATCATAGCGACAAACTTCTGTTATTCAACGATGTTGAAATGTTCCACTATATTGGAGTGTGCTGAATAACTCTCGCGGTACAGATTTGAGTATAAAGAGCAATAATGATGCAGACAATGCAAAATGAGATATCTCACAGAAGTATAGTAGAAACTCTCAGTCGTATGTGTGATACTGGCTCATGAAGCAGCAAATTTGCTCTTAAATAGATATCTGTCCATTAGCACTTAAATATATAAGAAAACTAGGGCAGTCACAACTGTGCTGGCAGATAGATTTGTCCTTATGGCACTTCTTGTTATAGCAAGTTGGGCTACTCTCACCAGGGGAAACCATGAGAGAATAGTTGGCCAAGGGACCAAGTTGGCGAATATAGCTAGCTTAAAGTTAAACCATTAATATGTAGCTTAGACTTCTGAGGCCAAAGCTGATATACAACACCTGTAATTAGACAAGATTCAGAACTGCATGAATTGAGATTTGCCTGGTCGAGTGCTTCATAAAGTCCATGTTCATATCATATATGACAACCTCTAAAAACTTTAGGAACACTTTGGTATGGTATGATATGTTAACATTGTCTCCAGATGCCTCGACTTGAAACCTTGAGCTTGAATATTATTTGAGATCTGAACATGCCTAGTGCTTTGTAAAAATCATAGAACAATAATAAATCAGGATCACCCCTAGTTAAATTCAAATTACATTTTCTTTTTCAGTTGTATCCTCCTAACTAGGCTTGATACACTTAAACTGAAACTCGCTGAAATTATACAAAGAGAACAGAATTCTTATTATTTTCGTGAATTTTTCTTTCAAGGTAATGTCAGAGTGTGTTTTGATTGTTGGGTCACTGTCCATGCATCTCTTTAAGAGCATCCTAGTAAAGCAAGTGACTAATACCATTCTGAGGCTCGAGTTTTATGTGGTTGTAACTAAGAAAGAGTTTTGAGCAAAAAGAGTAAGAACTTGAAAGGACATTGAAGCATGTTTTGGTGAAGCTTTTTTCCTAGAGTTGGCTCTGCAGCTTGCATTGGCTGTGTCTGAGAAAGGTATTGCCTGCTTCTCCAAATTTGTTATGGGCTAGGATGGTTTAAGACTTTGGAGTGATCCGTCTGTGCTTCATTTTCTCTTTGATTTTCTTTACCTTCAGCAACATAAAATGCTTTTAAGTTCATTTGTTCTAATTTCAGTTTATACTTCTAAAGGAAATTGTAGGAGTTAGCAGCCGTGGCCTTCTTAGAGTAATTGAATAGGCAAGACATGATCTTAGGGTTGTCAAGATGATTACAATAACTACTTGTTGGAAGGAAATGGCCCCAAAGATCGCTGAATGCTGCTCTTTGGGGTCATCTCTAGTCACCTCTTACCATGGAAATTGTTTGGTTGTGCTCAGTGGGGAGACTATCATGAGCCTGTTGGATTAGTCAGGTGCACTGGAATGCCAAACACCAAATTACAGAACACTAATAGAGAATCAGCAAGAAACACGTCTGCAATTTTTTAACTGTAAAACCCTATGAAGCATGTAATTGATCAAGCATCATTACCGATGTTGGCCTAGGATTTGGTATAAATTTCACCAATACAAGACTGATTGAGATGGATGAGTCCTAGGGGTGTGCAACAGAAACTGCCAGAACCGGGACCGGATCGGACCGGACCAGCCAATTTTGGGCGGTTCCCACAGTCGGCAGTCTGGTTCCTTGTTCCTAATATTGGAACCGGCGGCCGGTTGGTCCGGTTCCCGGTTCCAAGGTGGGAACTGGACCGACCGGACCGGACCAAATTTTTTTATATATAAACACATATAATATATGAATATTATACATGAAACTTACTGCAATCCGAATTACAATTGAGGTAATAACATCTTATGTGGCCAAAAGACCACCAAAGCTTTTGTTGTTACTCTTTATTTATAGAGAAAACTTACTTGTTAGTTTCATCTTCTACTCGATGTGGAACAAAGCTCTAGGAGTTCCTCATGCTCACACTCTCTCTCTTGCTCCCCTCACTTGCAAACGACAAGGCACTTCAAGACTCAAAAAGTCCCGCATCGACTAAACATTCAAAGCATAGGAAAGAGATTGTTTATAAAACCTAAGCCAAGCACAACCTTTAATCAATTTGTTCATGGCTTTTATGCTTAAAATTAAACGTGAAACACATAAACTGTGTTTGATATTCACGCAAGTTTAGTTTGAATATTTTGTACATGGAAACATGTGTGAGTAGTTTTATTAGATTGCCTAGGAACTGAATTGGATTGATCGATCCGGAGCATGGTCGTTCTCTAGTGATGGTTGTTCTTTAGTGAAAAAAGAAAGTGTCGATTCTGTTGGACCGGACTGGACCAGAACCGATGGTCCGGTCCAGTTCCCGGTCCTAGGACCAAACGGTCCAGTCCACGGTTCCCAGGTTCTCCCAGTCCAATTCCCGGTTCCACCTTGGAACCGGACCGAACCGGGAACCGATCACCCCTAATGAGTCCCATGAGAAAATACAGTGGACGGTGAATGAACATGGTGAAGCTTTGACACATAGAGTTAAGAAATTAGTGCTTTGGGGGGGTTGGTCATAGGGATGAGACCTGGTCTTAATTTCGGGAGTAGAAAAAGAGAAAAAGGTAAGGTTTCTATTTGAACATGACAATATTGTAGAGTGAATGAGCTTTTGAAAGAGTTGGTCAAGCTTGTGGGCATTATATGACAAGAACTTTATTAATGAACATTGCAGGTTTGACTTTAGTACTTGGACAAGGATTTAGACGCTCTCATTTATCAGGTATAATTGTACATTCCTTTCCAAATTCATACTGGGATGCCGATCGAGAGTACTGCATTATTTTCATCTTTGTATTCTAAGACGATCTACTGCATTATTTTATCTTCCACTGCATAATTGATGACAAAAATAACTTGTATCTAAAGAAAAACATGTAGTCTCTCTCCCCCCCAAACCAATATGTGCAATTTTGCTGTTATTTTGTGGTATCATACTAGATTTTTGCGACCAGTCACGATTCATTACATTGAGAACTTTTTACTTGGACTCATGCCCATTCTGTTTTCTGGATGGATGATTGAAGTAAGTTTTTATAAAAAAATTGCCTGAAAAGTTAGGAAAATAAGCAAGAAGTTTCTTTTTCGGTGGGCTCATAAATTCGACACAAGATACAATGCCTACCGTTGTAAATGGACTTGCTGTTAAATCAACGACCCAAAAAATCGTGTCACCAATTCACCGATGCTCTGTTTCCACGTCCTACACATGAAAGCTTTCTATTAGTCAATTCCAGTATGATGATGCAAAAGTTGTAGAGATCAATAGATGGTCTTCAGCAGCCAAAGAAAATATCATCTCGGTAAAAAGTTTTGGGTATCCTGAGACCTAATTATGACATCAATCTCATTTATCGTGTTTGTCCTTCCCCCTTATCGCATAGCGTAATTGTCACTCTCTAATTTCCGCACAAGAAAAAGGGAGCGACACTGCTGTCTTTCCAGAGAAGGAAGAAGCTCCAAACCAATCTCGCCACGTACCAACTATACCAAAAAAACATACATATATGTGCCAAAAGCTAATACCAATAGAATTTAGCTCAATAATTTGAACGTGGAAGTTGCTCCTTTTATGTGTCACAGGGAAAGGAACCCAAAAGGTTAAAGAAAAGGAGGGACTAAATCACAACTCGATGAGTGATAATTATCTATGTGATCGGGTACTAACTATGCACTTTTTGTAAGTATCACCTTTGCTAAGATCAATTAACCAAACTTATACAGCCAAAGCAAAATACTTGCATTAATAGATCAAGATATTATTCTCAACAAAGCAACTTTGCGTAAAACATAACTAGATAGCTGATTGAATGTCGGACCAACAATAGCTTTATTTTCCCTGGTTATATATGGATTGTTCATCTAATTTTGTTTGGACATAATAACACGTGCTTATGTTGTTACATGAGTCCATTGTACGTAACTCATCATTATGTCCAATTATCTATCTAGATAGAAAAAATAAATTCACACGAGTATCGATACAGGTTGTAACCTCTATGACAATATGTTGTAACTAAGGATTCTTTAGTAGTAGTATGCTCATTTTCTCGATTGTCACATACATATGTTAGTTAGTTTATCCATACTTCATTAAAAAAGATGAGATACTCAACTAGTAAATTCTGACATGACTGGCAAAACATTGTGTGACAGCTTATGACAACCCTTCATAATGCCGTGAATAACTTACAATGAGAATAGACTTGGCTATGAGACATTGAGCAAAATCTTACGACAGTTTATAGCACCTCTCCATAGGGCCTTGAATAAGTTACAACAAGAATAGTGGGATCTTGTATGTTACGAAGAATGACCATTAAATTTTCACCAATCAATTTATTTGTCCTCTTGAATTTAATTTGTCTTTCAAATTGATCAAATACAATTAACTTGAAACGCACTTTAGTTTTTTTTTCTGTTATAACACAATAAATGAAAGTCGTGATAGATTTTGGAGGCATGAGTCGTAAAAAGGTTGTAAACCCAGTTATGTTGGATCATGCATCAGTTCAATTCTATCCTATGAGCATGTTACAATCTGTCTGTTCATTTGCATTTTTTTTTTTTGGTCAATCGATCACTATTAGGTTTGAGATGATCGCCATCGAGATGAGAAAAATGGATGAAACAAAATATAGGCATCGGAACATCGGCTATGTACATCATAGAAAGTTCTAAACCTTTTAGCTTGTTTTGAAACTCAGTTTTATTGGGTCAGGTTTAAGACCCATTACATGAGCAATAAGTTGAAATCTGTAAGTTACGATCGAAATCGCGCTGATTACGATGCATTCCCTCTAAGCTTACGACCTATTACAAGCATAATACTTCAAAATGACGAGGTAGCGATGGAAATGCCCGTTGGCCACAAACATTTCCTTCCAGCTTATGACTTATTACAAGTGACGTTATTGAAAATCAGCAAGTTATGACAAAAGAGGCCTTCCTCGCGAAATGTTTGCTCTAAGTTGACGACTTTTTACAGTACACCTATTTACAGTCTTTGGTGTTGGGGACATGTGGAAACATCATTTTGAATTTTGACAATCATAAGAAATTGTAATTTCAATTATGTATTTTTGTAATATTAGAATAAATGTGCCATAACAACAAATTATTTATATGGTAACAAGTTGTCAATCCTATTAGCTTGCTTTGTATCTAAGACCAATTTGTCGGTGGGTGCAAGAAAATTAAGAATATTAAGTATAAAATTAATTTTTCACTGAGGGACGAGTGAAATTATTTTTAAAATAAAATATGAAATTTCTGGCGAAATTGCTAGAAACATAAAAAAATATTAATCATTAAAACATGGCGAAATAAAATATCGGTCAGTACCGATAGTTCTCAAATAGCGAAATATTGCATTTATTTCCTATTTTTAATAAAGCTTTACATGTTCTAATTTAGAGGGATAGTTCTAGATTAAGTGTTTAATGGATCCTTAACTTTGCATCTCTTTATTAATGTGTAACAGGCTTTTCTAAACTAGCAGTAAGACTCCTTATATAATGAGACTTTATTAAATTCCTTATAGGGATTCTATTTTACCAAGCATCCATTCAAACTTCCAAAGAAGTTGGACTAATTTAATGGGATGTAAGTAAGACCCATAGATATTGGAAGTTTTACTAACCCCACACTCGTAAAGTGTGTTAGAACTTGCTAACTTACTAACTTATTGAGATGTTTGGTAACTTTGTTATAGCATTGGTATTTTACGAATCACATTTGTAAAATTTAATTGAAGTTGATAATTTTACTAATTTATTAAAATTTCGATAAATTCATTATGGTGTTGATAGTTTACTACTCAATCTCGTAAAATTTTAAAGAAATTGGTAAATAATGGAATGTTGGCAAATTTCTTATAGGGTTAGTATTTTGTGTAAATTTTAAAGAATGTGGTGATTTACTAAATTATTAGGTGTTAGTAAATTCCTTATAAAGTATTTTACTAGCAACAATGGCAGAATTTAAAAAAAGTTGGTAGCTTACTCATTTGTTGGAATATTGGTAACTTTCTTGCGGGGATTGATACTTTAGTAAATTCACTCGTAACGGTTCAAAAAATGTTGATAAATTACTAACTTATTGCAATGTTGGTAAATTTATTATAATATTTACTTGTGATGTTGGTAAAATTTAAGAAGAGTTTGTAATTTATTAAGTCATTTGAAAGTTGGTAAATTCCTAATAGTATTATTAGTGATTTCCTAACCGGTCACTTGACCTTTGAGTTACCGGTCATACTTTTTTTTTTCTTTTTTTTATCAATAACATTATAAATCTACCAGCAATTTCATAAATCTATTGATAGCAGAAAATTTTGCAGTTCTTTCCCTTAACCGGACCCAATCATCGTCTAAGAAGTCCAATTTGCGTATCTTCTCATCCCTATTTCAAGAGAAACACCTATCCTCCTTCTCAAATTTTTCAGTCTGCTAGACACGGCAAGATAGGTAAGTTGGCTCTGTTAATTATTTGTTCTATTGTTGAATAAGACAGTTGAATAGGTTTGAGGAAAAGAGAAGGTACCGAGTAACATTCAATCCCGTAGAAGCAAAATGGTACGTATTGCCAAATTGCTGTTTTTATATTTGTACTGCACTTTACATGGGGAAGAGAACATTTCTTTGCCTCACAAAGGAAAAAGAATTGCCTAGTTGCATAGACAAACTCGAGCACAACCCCAAGGATTGCGGTCTGTTTATACTTCCCCCGAACTTCTCTTGATAAGATACTGGAAGAGATGAAACAAACTAGTGCATCTCACGTTTACTGAATCAGAAGCCAATCTGCCTTTCATTCAAAAGAAAGTCAAAACTGTTGGATAAATTATCTTCAGGTATTTTGAAGTTGACAAAACATTTTCTTCAGTCTAGTCTGATGACTTACAGATTCTACTGACAAAGTCTGAAGATCAAAGTCTGAAGACTTATAGACTCTACTGGCAAAGTTTGACGATAGCAAGACTCAAGTTTTCAAAGTCTATCCTCATGGACAGTTTCCAGACCGATAAGATCAAAACTTCTATTCCGATCTTATATGATTCCAATGGCTATGAAATATATTTCTACTGGATTCAACACTAGAAGATCTTATTTTCTTATTCGAATAGATATAGATTCTCTAAAGATTCGCAACTTATATTTGGAAGGATTTACTTATGGAAACCTAGATCCTGATTGTATGGGCGAACATGATTGATGGGCTATCAACACTTACCTTAAAGAGCTCAAGATCTCTCTAATTGATTCTGTCCAACGGGTTGATTAGAAGAACTTCTTTGGAAGGTGCCAACGGTAATGAAGGCATAAAGAAGTATATAAGAGAGACGCTCCAGTTGTTGAAGGGTGCCGGATAGAAGAATTCCAAAGTCTGAATCTCTGTTTATATTTTGTGATCTTATTCTTCGAGTGTTATATGTAATGAAAAGAGAGATCATACTGTGGTGAGACCTTGAGGAAGTGTAGTAGAGTTTCTACACTGTGGACTCAAGAGCGTGAGACTGTAATCACTCATTTGATTCATAGTGAAATCCAGCCAGAATGGCTGTCCGTGCGGGAGAGTAGACGCAGGCTTGGATTATGCCGAACCACTATAAATCTGGAGTCTTGATTCTCTATCCCTAATCCTTTTATCTTTCATTGCTTTCATTTGCTGTGATTGTTGATTTTTATTCATTAATCTCTCATTCGGATTAAATAGTTTGAAATTGCCTTAATCACCTATTCACCCCCCTCTAGGTGCTAATTCTAGTCCTAACAATTGGTATCAGAGCTTGTGTACTCATTCTTAAGAAGTGTCTTTACTTCTGAGTAAAAGATCCATGGCTAGTATGTTGCCTACAGGGTTGGTTGAAGGTCAAAGCAATACCAGACCTCCATACTTTGATGGAAAAGACTATATCATATGGAAAAACAAGATGAAAGTATTCCTAAGGTCGGAAGATCCTTTGGAATGGGAAGTGGTTGATAAATGAATCATTCCTGCTGCTGCATCAGAATCAGAGAGAGGAAAAGAAGTTGCTGATCCCACTCTTCTGACTCAAGAAGAAATCACCAAGAGACAGACTCTTGACGTCAAAGCTATTTACTCCTTATATTGTGCTTTATCCCCTACTGAGTATAACATAATATCTTCTTGTGATACAGCAAAAGAAGTCTTGGATAGGCTTCACATTACCTATGAAGGGACTGATCGTGTGAAAGAAACGAGGATCAATATTCTCTTGGGACAATACGAAGTCTTTAAGATGAGATCAGGAGAATCAATAACTGACATGTTTAGCCGCTTTACTGAAATTGTGAATGGTCTTGAATATCAGGGACACCCAATCTCAGGACATATGAAGGTCAACAAACTCCTACGAGGACTCTCTAAAGACTGGAATCACATAAAAACCTCAATAAGAGAGACACAGAGGATTGCTCTACTCTCTGTAGATGAACTGGTTGGAACTCTTCAATCTTATGAAGTGGAACAGACCAACGAAGAGGAAGATTCAAAAGGTAAGAAATCTATTGCCTTAAAGTCTAATGACTATTCTGATGCTACGAGACTCAAGAAGATCTAGATGATGAAGAACTGGCACTCATGATAAAGAGATTCAGAAAGTTGAACAGAAAAGGGAGGAAATTCAATTGGAAGAAACAAAGTTCACAAAGGTTTCAGAACAAATCAACAGAGGAAGATGATTCTAACAAAGAAGTGACTTGCTTTGAATGCAAGAAAAAGGGACACATAAGACCCAACTATACTCTGTTAAAGAAGAGAAAAGGAAAGACAGAGAAATACAGAAAAACACTCAAAGCAGATACTTGGAGTGATACTGAATGTGAAGAAAGTGATGATGATTATGCCAATATCTGTTTAATGGAAAAATCAGACTCAGACTCAGATCTTGATTCAGACAGTGAACTCGAGCTTCTGCATATGGACTTGTTTGGACCTACTAGAATGCAAAGCATTGGTGGAAAAAGGTTCTGTCTAGTAATAGTGGATGATTATTCACGATTTACTTGGGTCTACTTTCTTTCAAGTAAGTCTGAGACTTTCTCTCACTTTTCAAAGTTTGCTAAGAAAGTGCAGAATGAGAAATGTCACACTATCTCAAGCATTCGAACAGACCATGGAGGTGAGTTTGAAAATCAAGACTTTGCTAAATTTTGTGATGAATTTGGTTTTCAGCATAAATTCTCCTCTCCATATACACCAGAACAAAATGGAGTTGTGGAAAGGAAGAACAGGTCTTTACAAGAAATGTCAAGAACTCTGTTAATTGGAAATAATATTTCTTCAAGGTTTTCGGCTGAAGCTGTTTAAACTGCTTGCTATATTATAAACCGAGTGTTTTTAAGGCCAATTCTTGAGAAAACCCCTTATGAAATTTTTAAAAGAAAGAAACCAATAGTTTCTTATTTTCAAGTATTTGGTTGTAAATGCTTTATTTTAAAGAAAGCTAATGATCGTGTTGGTAAGTTTCAAGAGAAATCAGATGGATTCTTTCTTGGTTACTCAACTGCAAGCAAAGCCTACAGAGTTTTCAACAAGAAGACTCGGGATCGTGGAAGAATCAATGAATGTCAAATTTCAAGAATCTCCACAAATTCAGCAAATTCAGAATGAAGATTCAGAATCTGTTCCAGACTCTGCTAGAACTATCTCCATTGAAGCTGTTAAAAATTCAGAATCAGAACAACAAGCTACTGATGAAAAATCTTCTCAAGAAAGAGGTCAACGATCTATCAGACTGTCTAGTAACTGGAAGCACAAGTCTAGTCATCCTGAAGAACTCATTATTGGAAACATTAATGAGGGAATTCGAACAAGATCCAAAAGGCGAGAAGAGTCTAGTGTTGTTGCTCTTATTTCTGAGATAGAACCCAAAAATATTGAAGAAGCTTTAGCTGATGAAAGCTGGATTGAAGCAATGCAAGAAGAGCTCAGACAATTCAGTATTAACAATGTATGGGAACTGACTCCTAAACCAAAAGGCAAATAAGTTGTTGGAGCTAAATGGGTATTCAGGAACAAAGTTGATGAAAAAGGCAAAGTAACGAGAAACAAAGCAAGACTCGTGGCTAAAGGATACACGCAAGAAGAAGGCATAGACTATGATGAGACCTATGCTCCAGTAGCAAGGTTAGAAACAATCAGATTACTACTTGCTTTTGCTTGTTATAAGAATTTCAGGTTATTTCAAATGGATGTCAAAAGCGCATTCCTGAATGGATTTATTCAAGAAGTCTACGTGGAACAACCTCCCGGTTTTGAAGACTCAAAGAAACCAGACTCAGTGTTCAGACTGAAGAAAGCTTTATATGGTTTGAAACAAGCTCATCGAGCTTGGTATGAAAGGCTAAGTAATTTCTTAATTCAAAATGGCTTTTCCAAAGGAAAGGTAGACACTACTTTATTTATTAAAAAGGAAGGTGAAAGCTTTCTACTTGTTCAGATTTATGTTGATGACATTATATTCGGATCAACTAATGAGTCTTTGTGTAAGAAATTTTCTAAGACTATGCAGGATGAATTCGATATGAGCATGATGGGTGAACTGTCCTTTTTCCTTGGTCTACAAGTAAAACAACTAAAGGAAGTGATATTTATTCATCAAGAGAAATATGCAAAAGAACTTGTTAAAAAGTTCGGTCTGGAAAACTACAAAAAGACTGACATACCAATGTCAAGTTCCTTGAAGATAGACAAAGACGAAGCAGGGAAGAAAGTCGACCAAAAATTATATAGGAGTATCATTGGATCACTTCTTTATCTTACTGCATCCAGACCTGACATATTATTTAGTGTTTGCATATGTGCTAGATTTCAATATGATCCTAAAGAATCTCATTTAAGTGCTGCTAAACGTATCATTAAATATGTTGCTACTACTGCTAAGATTGGTCTTTGGTATCCCAAAGAAGGAGACTTTACCCTTCTTGGCTATTCAAACGCAGATCTTGTAGGTTGTAGAGTTGAAAGAAAAAGCACTTCAGGTACTTGTCAATTGCTTGGAAACAGGGCAGTATCTTGGTTTTCAAGAAAATAAAGTACTGTGGCTCTCTCAACAGCAGAAGCAGAATACGTAGCCCTTGGAAGTTACTGTTCTCAAATACTATGGATAAAACAACAACTACAAGACTTTGGCATTGAAGACTCTTGCACAGAGATCAGATGTGACAATACCAGTGCAATTAATCTTATAAAGAATCCTATACTACATTCGAGAGCAAAGCATATTGAGATTCGACATCATTTTATAAGAGATCGTGTTCAGAACAAAGAAGTCTTGATACAATTCATAGACTCAAAGAATCAACTGGCAAACATCTTCACAAAGCCACTTGAGAAAAGCTTATTTGAGTCTATTCGCTCAAGATTCAATATTTTATCTCTTGAAGAATGTTGAAGCTCAGACTCACAATCTTAAAGTCTGACAAAGTATCAGACTCAAAAGAGTGTAGACTGAGAATACCAATCGACACATCTGTAAGTTCACTTATTTACTTAAATCTGTTATTTCGAAAAGGTAAGATTGTCTGTTTATCTCTAATTGAGTTTATTAAGGCAGTTAAATTCAAAAAGGGGTGTTTATCGATTTATTAAGGCAGTTTTTTTTTAAAAGGAAATTCTTAATATTTCTTATTTGTGACGCTTGATTTACCCCGATTCAGTTATCTCTTATATTCACCTTCTCCTTCGTTTTCACTTTACTCAGAAACCCTAGTTCAAAAGCTTTTTACTCTGAATTTTTCTCTCTCAAATTTCTTCATCTCAAGCTTTTAACTTTCTTGCGACACAAGTGTGAAAGTTTCTCCAAGAAAGCGACAATGTCCTACCAAAAAAAATCTTCAAGGATTGCAAACAGGGGACCACAGGGGCTCGGAGAGGGACCTACGCACTTCGATCTTACGGAAGAAAGCGACTTTCCAACGAACAGTCTCCTCAACGATCTCGGCGCGCTCCTCCTCAACTAGACCTCATGATCGTCGCCCTCAACATGCAGAAGAAGTTCTCAAAAATATTGAACCAATAAGATCACTCAAGCCTGCTTTTGTTTATAGGCTTTACTCTGCATTGAAGGAAGGTGGTTCTGCAATGACCTTCATTGATGAATTTCTGAAAGAAAAATGTTATAAAAATGAGACGCACCGTGATGGAAAGATCAAGCGTTGTTCCTCTGAATAACAACAAAAAGTTTTTGCAAACTTTCCCAAAGACCCTAGGTTTGGTGGTTTCAATCAACCAGAGGGAAATGATGATGATGAGAAAATGTTCTTACAATTTAAACCTTGGATGGGTATGGCTGCAAACCTTCGAGGAAAGAAGGATGAACTGTTTCGATCTGATGGACACAGGAAGATGTATGAGAAACTGCTGAAGCGTGGGGTGATGAATCCACGGACGGCGGACTTTGATTTTCTGGATTTACTAAGCATTAATCTCGGAAAAGTTTGAGAAGCTTCAATTGCACAAGTTTTGCACTGAATGTGATATGGCTTATTCTAAATTAACCGCATATTTTTACTCCAATCTCAGTTTTCTTGATGCGAACAGCTTTTCATTTAGCGTGCGAGATAAGGAATATGTTGTTGATATGGACACTCTGGCAGATGTAATTAGTGTGGAAAGAGGTACTTTCCAATCAATTTCTGTGTCCGTAAGTCATGCCACTCTTGAACTTGCAAGAGACCGAATTGCTGAAGGTTGTCTCTCCTACTCCAGAATGAATGCAACAAATATTCTGCTTCACAAGGTTGTGATCAACCGTCTTAGACCAAAGTCAACATCAAAGACAGATGTATCCATCTCAGAGGCAAAGTTGATGTATGCAATCAAGATTGGTCTTAACTTCTCCTTGCCACACACTATCATGTTTCACATGTACAGGACCATGGCAAAGGACAAGGGAAAACTCCCTTATGCTGCTCTCATCACTCGTCTTTTCAGACACTTGAACATTCAGTCTCCTCATATTCTCTCTGTGAAGACTATTGATCAAATGGTCATTGGATTGAGGATGATAACCAAGATGCGTCTGAAAGAACTCAGCAAAAAGTTAGAGTAGTTCAAGGAGAAGACTCCTGTCAAGACCAGACCAGACTCTGCTGCGGCAAAGAGGAAAGGAAAGGAACCGATGACTGGTCCTATGAAGAA
Organism: Eucalyptus sp. ANBG9806169; assembly: GCA_014182395.1. NCBI lineage: Eukaryota > Viridiplantae > Streptophyta > Magnoliopsida > Myrtales > Myrtaceae > Eucalyptus > Eucalyptus sp. ANBG9806169. The sequence goes on along the minus strand of CM024574.1, from coordinate 16,802,888 downwards.
GAGAAGGGCAATCATCTTGGAGGATGAAGATGATGATGATGCTTTGTCTATCTCTGCTCTTGTCTCTCAGATTTCTGCACATGTTCCAGTTGTTCCAGAACAACATTTTGCAGAAGACACAGAAAAATGACTTTAGGGAAAAGGATCCTTACAAGAAGAAGCAGAAGAGACAGAAGAGAAAGAGGAAGAGAAAGAGGAAGAGAAAGATGAAGAGAATGAAGAACAAGAGGAAGAACCAAAGCAAAGACAGATTCACCAGCGAAAAAGGTGGATCAAAGACACCTTGTCATTGAGGAAACTCCTCAGAAAGAAGAGTATTTCTCTCCTCCAGAAGACATTGAAATAGGGGGAGATGACCAAAGAGAATGTACTCCTCTTTTACTAACCTTTACAAGTGCAAGTGTTAGTCGATCGCCTCCTAATACAGAAGATGTTCATGCTGCTCATTTCCTAAGGGAGAGGCATCATCTCCACATATTGATCTCCCTTCTGATATTCACACTGGTTTGACTCCATCGTCAGACAGAGTTGACGCAAGCACACGACTGAAAATTCAGATTTTGGCGACGCTTGACATCATTTTGGAGCTTAAAGGCCAAATCTATGCTATGGGGTATGAATTTCAGACTCGCAGAATGAGAATCATGCCATGTTCATCACCATGCATGATCGATTAAAGATGTTCGGCGTCAGATTCAGGCCACTTTGCCAAAGGCACTGTTCTTGCTCAACTACAGGAAGATTTGAGGAAGCTCAAAGGAACTGTCAAGTCGATGGAGGACTTTCAACTTGTTCGCATTCCTCGTGCTTCTTCTTGATTTATTTTTAATGTTGACAAAAAGGGGGAGAAGACTTTGCAGATTTGAAGACTTTCACTTTCAAGACTTTCACTCTATCCTCTATCCTCACTCCAAACCAAATCTTTATTTTTAAACATTTTTTTTTGGTTTGTTATGATTGTGATTGATACTTTGACTTGATCTTGAGTTTTTTGAATGTGTGCTCATTATTGCATCACTTAAGCTATTAAATTAGATAAAGATAGTAATGTCTGTATATGACTAATGAGGTTTCTATAGATGCAGATCTGTGTACAGGGTACGTCTGTGTACAGGACATCTGTGTACAGGATAATTTCTACTATTTTTATTCTAATCTTTTATGAGATATCAATGTTTACTTAAGAGTTGCATTGTAGGGCAATAATATTCAAATCTGCAGGAAAGTTTTGTCACCATCAAAAAGGGGGAGATTATTGGATAAATTCTCTTCAGGTATTTTGAAGTTGACAAAACATTTTCTTCAGTCTAATCTGATGACTTACAGATTCTACTGACAAAGTCTGAAGATCAAAGTCTGAAGACTTATAGACTCTATTGGCAAGTCTGACGATAGCAAGACTCAAGTTTTCAAAGTCTATCCTCATGGACAGTTTCCAGACCGATAAGATCAAAACTTCTATTCCGATCTTATATGATTCCAACGGCTATGGAATATATTTCTACTGGATTCAACACTAGAAGATCTTATTTTCTTATTCGAATAGATATAGATTCTCTAAAGATTCGCAACTTATATTTGGAAGGATTTACTTATGGAAACCTAGATCCTGATTGTATGGGCGAACATGATTGATGGGCTATCAACATTTACCTTAAAGAGCTCGAGATCTCTCTAATTGATTCTGTCCAACGGGTTGATTGGAAGAACTTCTTTGGAAGGTGCCAACGGTAATGAAGGCATAAAGAAGTATATAAGAGAGACGCTCCAGTTGTTGAAGGGTGCCGGATAGAAGAATTCCAAAGTCTGAATCTCCGTTTATATTTTGTGATCTTATTCTTCGATTGTTATATGTAATCAAAAGAGAGATCATATTGTGGTGAGACCTTGAGGAAGTGTAGTAGAGTTTCTACACTGTGGACTCAAGAGCGTGAGACTGTAATCACTCATTTGATTCATAGTGAAATCCAGCTAGAAGGGCTGTCCGTGCGGGAGAGTGGACGTAGGCTTGGATTAAGCCGAACCACTATAAATCTGGAGTCTTGATTATCTATCCTTAATCCTTTTATCTTTCATTGCTTTCATTTGCTGTGATTGTTGATTTTTATTCATTAATCTCTCATTCGGATTAAATAGTTTGAAATTGCCTTAATCACCTATTCACCCCCCTCTAGGTGCTAATTCTAGTCCTAACAAAAACATGCCAAATGGAATGAGTTCGGCATATGACAACACTGGAAATTTGGATGAATTTCACTGAAATATCAAAGCGAACAACAATTCAAACATAGGAAGATGTCCATGACGCTAAAGGGTAATCATGAACTCAAATGCCTGAAGCATTGAGACTACTTGCAAATGCAGGACAAAACCAATGTAAAGGAGAACAGTGTCCGAGCTTGGACGCCTAATTTTATCTCCCAGGAAGCTTTGTTTACATGCGGATCTTATCTCTCCCTTTTTTTTTTTTTTTTTTTTTTTTGGTCGGTACATGCGGATCTTCTCTCAATGACCTAAATCTGGAGGAAAAGGGGTTTAGAGTCTCTCAGCTTGTAGGTCCTCCCTGATTTGATGAATGCATCTGGCCTTTCTTAACCAGCAACTTCAATGCTAACTTCTGAGCAGCAAGGGCCTCAGCCTCAATGGTGGGCTCCCATAAAATTGCAGTTTCAGCCAGTAATGAGGTCACTTTGAGGCAGGATGCCTGTCTTCCAAGTAACCTGTATCATTTTAAGCCATTAATTGACTGAGCAAGGAATGTGAACTTTCTATGTTTTATCAATAAGATTCAGAAATAATGGAGCATTGCAGAAAGTTTTCTGAGGCACTAAAAGAAGCGAGATGTCCAAGTCTTAACTTCAATAAAGTCCCGTATGTTGGATAAATTCTCTTCGAGATATTTTGAAGTCGACAAAACATTTCCATCGGTCTAGTATGAAGACTTGCAGACTCTACTGGCAAAGTCTGAAGACCAAAGTCTGACGATATCAAGACTCAAGTTTCAAAGTCTACTCTCATTGATAGTTTCCAGACCGTCAAGTTAAAACTTCTATTATGATTTTATCTAATATGGTTTTGAGTCTAACGGCTAAGGAATATTTCTCGACTAGAATCAGCACTACAAGATCTTATATTCATATTTGAATAAATCTAAATTCTCTAAGATTCGCAACTTATATTTGGAAGGTTCTACTTATGGAAACCAAGATCCTGATTGTATGGGCGAACATGATTGATGGGCTATCAACACTTACCTTAAAGAGCTCGAGATCTCTCTAAATTGATTATGTCCAACGGGTTGATTGGAAGAACTTCTTTGGAAGGTGCCAACGCTAATGAAGGCATGAAGAAGTATTTAAGAGAGACGCTCAAGTTGTTGAAGGGTGCCGGATAGAAGAATTCCAAAGTCTGAATCTCCTTCTTATTTTGTGATCTTATTCTTTAAGCAATACATGTAATCAAAAGAGAGACTGAAGTGTGGTGAGACCTTGAGGAAGTGTAGTAGAATCTCTACACTGTGGAATCATGGGCGTGAGATTGTAAACACTCTTTTTGATTCTTAGTGAAATCCAGCTAGAAGGGTTGTCCGTGCGGGAAAGTGGACGTAGGCTTGGTCTAAGCCGAACCACTATAAATCTGGAGTCTTGATTCTCTATCTCTAATCTTTTTACCTTTCATTACTTTCATTCGCAGCGATTATTGTTTTTAATTCCTTAATCTCTCTTCAGAGAAATTGCTTATACATTCGGTTAAATTTATAAAATCACCTTAGTCACCTATTCACCCCCCTCTAGGTGCTAATTCTAGTACTAACAATTGGTATAAGAGCTTGTGTACTCGTTTATAAGAAGTTGTGTCTTTACTTCTGAGTAAAATATCTATAGCTAGTATGTTGCCTACAGGGTTGGTTGAAAGTCAAAGCAACACCAGACCTCCATACTTTGATGGAAAAGACTACAACATATGGAAAAACAAGATGAAAGCATTCCTAAGATCGAAAGATCCTTTGGAATGGGAAGTAGTAGACAAATGAATCATTCCCGCTGCTACATCGAATCGAGAGAGGAGAAGAAGTTGTTGTTCCTACCGAGATGACTCAAGAAGAAATAACCAAGAGACAGACTCTTGTCGTTAAAGCCATTTATTCCTTATATTGTGCTTTATCCCCTACTGAGTATAACATAATATCTTCTTGTGATACAGCGAAAGAAGTCTGGGATAGGCTTCACATTACCTATGAAGGAACCGATCGAGTGAAAGAGAAAAAAGGTGGACTTGGTGAACTTTGTAAATGGTTTCTTTAACCAGATAAAAGTTAAGCTTGAGGTTACGGGTTTGACCCTACCTAGTTCCAAACGAACACTCCGGTTCAAATCCAACACTTCAAAGAGCCCCACAAGTTTTCTATTGTTCGCCTTCTTTGCTAGATTTTGATGGCTCCAATGTTTGGTAACCAAGTCTATTCTTGTCGTAAATTATTCAAGGCATTGTAAGAGGTCGTCATAACATGTAAGTTGCTGAGCAGAATCCCATAACCAAATTCATGAAGGAAAATAATTAATTTCATGAAATGTTGGAAGTTTACTACTCGTTCTTGTAAAATTTTAAAGAAGTTGGCAAATAATTAATTTCGTGAAATGTTGGGAAATTCCTTATAAGGTTGGTATTTTGTGTAAATTTTATAGAAGTTGGTAACTTATTAGTTTTTTAGGTGTTAGTAAATTCCTTATAGTGCTAGTATATTACTAGCAACAATGGTAGAATTTTAAAAGAAGTTGGTTGCTTACTAATTTGTTGGAATATTAGTAAATTTCTTGTAGGATTGATATTTTACTAAATTCACTTGTACAAGTTCAAAGAAGTTGATAGTGTTGGTGATATCCTAATAAGTAACCCAACATTTGTTAACACTTAAATTTTTGCCAAATCATCGTTAAATAAGAACTTGCTTTCATAGCCAAAAAAAAAAAAAAAAAAATGTTGATTTTCTTGCGTAAAATTCTCTTAAAGTTTCCTTGTCACGTACCAAGTACTAGCGGTTTCTGCTTTGTTGATGGTATTGTCCATATTCTAATAAGTTGATATTATCTGGTTAATTAAATGCTGAGTTTTTGCGATTTAGATTACTTAGGCATTCTATACATTTATAAAACAGATTAGTCTTTTCGAATCTTCTTTCTCAAAAAATAAAAAATAGTAAATATAATAGCAAGCAAGAGAGAACGGTGGGACTTCTCGGCCATTCATCCCATAGACGCGCACGTACACCGCCAACCACCGCCCGTGCGCCTTCCATCTCCAGGCCGCCACAAATGCTCTCGACACAATGTACAGCTTGGAGGCCAACTCGGTGACCTCAGCAGGAGGGAAGTACAGATCTCTTCCTCTTTGCTCGGATCCTCCACAAAGTATCGGATGAAAGTTGGGAGCCGAACCCCGTGGATGCAAGAAGGAGAAATAGAGACGAACGACGGAGGATACAATCAACAGACACCACAACCTGATCGCGACGATGCTCCAGTGAACGCGACTCTCCTCTCTCTCTAGCTGGAATCGTTACACTCCTCCCTCCTGATTCAATTTGTGGCAGAGCTTCAGCCGATGCACCAGAGGCTCTGTTTTCGGATCCTTTATTCGCCCTGGTTCAGAAGCTAGCTCTCCGCGTTCCAATCTTTGTCCGTCCGTTTGGAAGCTCCAGACGTTCGTTCCGCACTTCGGCGACGATCATAGAAGCTCCATGATGGTTTTTATTTATGAATTAATGTGATGGGCCAAAGTTAGCCCGTCCGCCCATGTTGGCCTAAAAGCCTGGCCCACAAGTTTAGGACCCATGGATGGAGGGATACGTTGAAGAGTTGTAACTTTTGGGGAAACGTCTTTTACCAAAAAGACACGTCCTTTGGAGAGGACGTATTTAAGAGAAAAAAGAGAGGGAGGAATGCACCTTTTGATATTATGTACGTTCCTCCTCCCTCTCTCCCTCCAAAAGAAAAACAGTAACAAAGAGACGACACTCTCTTCCCTTCAAGGCCAATTGACGTCATCGGATTGAATGGGATCAGTTTTTTCCTCCTTATATCAGTGTCGGTGTTTAATTTGTGGCTAACAAGATACGTTCGATTCTGTGATGTGCTTTAGGATCGGTGATACATGTGATTTTCCCAGGCTCGTCTTCCGCACTCTTTTTAGGGGTTCGATTTAGCGTCAAATCCGGTTTTAGAGAATCAGTAAATCCCAACACTCCAGTTTCACCTAAAAGTTAAAACCAATGTCGCAGAGCAGAGGCCGAGTGTACTTCGTCGTCGTCGTCATTTCCTCATCTTCCGCCATCAAAACACTTCACAGTAGTACTTCGTCCTCGCGCACCTGTCCCTGGCAACACACGCACATATAACGACACCCCTTGGAATCGTCAAATCTGCCTTGGACAGCCCCACAGCATACTGCTCTGTTATGCTGTGTGTTCGTGATTGATATTGTTGTTTGCTTATTCGTCGCTAAACCTGAGCTGGAGTTGGACCAGAATCAGCTCGACCGAGTTTCAATTTACCAGGTCGTATCTTTCTCGATTAAACTCTAAATGTGATCCTGATTCATTCTAGATTTGCTTATTCTCGGTTTTCCCGTCTTTTCATCGTACTGCGTTAACGGATTGTAGCATACGAGATTCACCATTTCTTCTGTCCGTAAGGTTTTATGTACTAATTGGTTCTTGAGTGGTGCGTTTGTGTGCAATGCAGTGGTGTCGAAGTAGGATGGTGCCATTGCATGAGACGATGCCCAGCCGATGTTTGATGAAATGTCCAATAGAGGGATCTGTAATGTTGCCTCGCTAAATTCGATTAGTCTCTGGCGGGATAATAGGAATGTGCTTATCTCATATAGAGGATTTCATCTCCAACGGATAAACTAAGTCAAGCATTGCTCTGTTCAATTGCTTGCTATTACACTTTTACCGGCCCATTTTCGTGTATTCCAGTTTCTATCCATTTATGATGTTTCTCGTCCAGATTAAGTTTGTTGCTGATCTCTTCAATTGCTGGCTGGAATCTTGCCATTGTGTCGGTGATGGTCGGTACCATATCTTCAGATACGATTTTTTTGGACTTCTAAACTAAGATCGAAGTGCAGATGATTATTCTCTGATTCTTGAAGTGGATGGTGCTAGAATTTCACGTTAAGAGAGAGAATAAGAAACTCTGGATGAGAAGTCGATATCAACTCATTGATCTTTAAGTTTTGAGCCAATTTAATGCCTTACTGGTTCGAGTGTGATTTATGCCTTGACATGCTTACCAAGAAATTGGAAGTTTATTTTTTAACAGCTATGTTGGTTATGATTGAAAAATTAACAACACTATTTCTTTGTGTAAGATTCTCTTAAGTTTTCATAGTCACATAACCCTTTCTCAAGTACTTGCGATTTCTGCTTTGTTTGCTCCTTAATTTCCAAGCAGTAACATCAAGTCCAAATCATAATTCGTTGTTGCAATCTGAAATCTGTATTTGGATGGCCATCTCAGTCTATGATGCTTGGTTCGTTTTCACTCCATCTCATGCGTCAACTCTGTTGGAACTTTTCCTGTATTGTATTCTCATTTTTGACTTAATTGCACAATTATTTTTATCTCGGATACATGTACTAAAGCTGGCGTGTTTATTATAAGTCGACAATAGAAGAATCGGTATACTTATGACTTGGTTCCTCGGTTTGTTAACACGCGACTTTCAATGGCCAAATGTCTTATTCAAATGTGCTGAGTGCTATCCTCAAATGAATGTGGCTTTTGACTGGATGAGTCTCGAGATTGAATCTTTTTGTTTTGTATCTCTTTGGGTGGTTCTTCGTTTCACTAAATCACTCTCCTTTTCAATTTTTTTGTTTATGTATATCCATCTCTAGGTATGTGATCTATTTTTCCACTAAATAAAAAGGAAAAAAGATATAAAAAATGAGAGAAAGAAATTAAAAAAAAAACTCATAATTGCATTTATGGATGGATCCCTTCGATATAAGTCTTTGTTTCAAGTATTGTTTAATTGGTATCTTTTAGTAGAGAATTCTCTTTTCTATCAGAATTAGCCTTAAATTTAATTCTAGCTCGTGGAGGCTTATATCCCGAGACTCACTAATAAGGCCATGTATAATCTTTACCTGACTTGTATCGGGTTTATTTTCGGCACATTGTTCTTACTTATCTTTGTCATTTTTTCATGCTCTGTGTTGATCTCTTTATATCGCCTTCATGTTTATCAACATTATTAAAATTTATTGGCAATTTGATAAATTTATTAATTACAGAAGTTTAAAGATTTTCCCTTGGCTGGACCTGGAATTGTTGAAGTCCAACCATGGCTTCTCATCCATCTGTCTATAGAAACACCTATCCTACTTCTTGAATTTTGTTATCTAGATACGATGTGATTAATAAATTAGCATCAATATCATTTTTAATTATTTGTTCTATTGTTGAATAAGACGTTTGGATCAGTGTGAGGAGATGAAAAGAAAAAGGCCCTGAGTAACTTTCAGTTTCGTAGAAGCAAAATGGTAGGTACCGCCAAATTGCATCTCAATGTTTGTACTGCACTTTCCATGTAAATGAGAAACATTTCTTTGCCTTGCAAATAAAATGAAGTTGCCAAGTTGCACGGACAAACTTGTGTGACCTACTTCCCAAAGTTCTCTTAAAACTAACTCATGAATCTCATGTTTACTGAATGAGAAGTCAAACAATCTTTTATTCAAAAGAAAGTTGGACATGCCAAATTGAATGACTTAAGCGTATGAGGACACTCAAAATTTGGATGATTTACGCTGAAATGTCTAACTGGGAATAGAAAGACAAGAAGTCGCCTCGTGACACTAAAGGCAAATATGTGAACTCAAATGCCATAACGATGAAACTACTCACAAATGTAGGATGAAACCAATGTGATGGAGACCAGGTCTGAGCTTGGACACCTAATTTTCTCTCCCTCTAGGAAGCCTAATGTACATGAGGATCATCTGTCAATGACCTAAATCTGAAGAAAAAGGGGTTCATAGTATCTCAGCCTAGAGGTCTTCACTAATTTAATTAAGGTAGTTGGCCATTCTTAGCTAGCAGTTTGAATTTTAAACCTTCAATGCTTGCTTCTCGGCAGCAACAGCTTCAACTTCGATGGTGGGCTTCCACAAAATTGTAGTTTCAGCAAGTAACGAGGTCATCGTGGGTCCATGTTTGAGGCAGGACTCCTGTCTTCCAAGTAACATGTATATCATTTTAAGCCGTTTAACTAACTGAGCAAGGCAGGTGAACTTTGTACGTTTTATTGATATATTCAGAAATAGTGAAGCATTTTAGAAAGTGTTTGATGCACCAAAAGAACCAAGATATCCAAGTCTTTACTTCAGCTTAGGAAGCAAAACTGTGGGGATGCTTTATGATTGTTAAAAAGTCAAAATTCCTTGCATGGTTGCAATCATAGAATTGACTAAGACCAGAAAGGATAAAGAATACTTATAGGTATTATTTTTTTCATTGTAGTGTTTCTGGAATCATTTGATTAAGTTGAGCATCTCCAAATGATTTTCAGATAGAGCACAAAAGAGAACTGGTATGGTCATTGTTATGGTACCTTTTCTTTGCTTCTCATTGTCACGGCCCCCACAGATTGAACAACCACAATCGGTAGCTCCCTGCATAACGATACATGTAATTCAGGCATCACAATAAAATTGAGTCCATTAGCAGGGCAATCTTCAAAATTTGACTAGTAATCGGTATGCTTCTTCTTAGCATTACCGAAGACAACTTGTCGGTTGGCTGTTTCACGCTTTCCCGTCAACCTTCTCCATAGGCGCTAATGTGCTCCTCGTGGTGAAGTGAGAGATTCTGAATCACCTTCTTTATCACTTCAAAGCCTCCCTCTTCTCTCATGCTTTTTGTATTGCAAAAAAGTCGAAGAACACACTCTCAAAGGTCCCTCACTGAACAAAAATTCTTGACCAAGTCCATGTTATTTCTATGGTGCGAACCTATAGTTAGTATGGCATCCTGCATCATTGCAGTCACCCTGAGAAGGAAGAGAATGTTTTTACCAACTTTGGGGTAAAATATTGCGTAAATGGTGATAGTGAAGTCAGCTACCTCTATTGGCTTTGGATCTTACATGAGGACAACACCAGCTTGCTCGGTTATTCTTTGTTGTATAAAAAACATAAACAATCAAGTAATTAAATACCTTAGAACATGTCTGTATGCACTTATTTTGTTTGCTGTTAATGGTATTTCATTAATTTCTTGAGCAAGTAAATGAAATTTCACCTCAAGAAGGTATCTTTAACACCATAGATGATCTCCTCGCTTCAATTCCCATGCTTGGTCCAACTTGGTGTTCTCACTTTGCAAGATAGAAGCCAATGTTGATGGCAATAGCTTTGTGCCTTTTTTTCCTTTTTTCCTTCTCGAAATAACAAGCAAGCTGGAGGTCAGGTATTACCTGGCCCAGCATCATCACTCCATTGGTGCCATTAATGTTGATACCAGCATATAAGCAAGCGTTGAAGTGAGCATCGATATATATCTCGGTCGGATGGCTTATCAGCCCCAGCACTACAGTAATAAGGCCCCTAAATGAAAATAAAACCTCACATCACAATACAATTTTTTTGTCATCAACTTAAAGCCTATTATCCATCAATATACAGGGAAATTCATTAGGAAAAAAATTTCTCACCTGGGAACCTGGATATTCTCCAATTGGCCAACTGAATGGCCATTGAACATTTATCTGCAATAGGGTCTTTTCTTGCTCAATCCAATACCTAATGTGAACATTTAGCCCAAAATCATGAACTTGTCCATTTCAAAACTTTCTAATTCATGATATATAAATCATGTTTTTGAATCTCCCAAAGATGAAACTTCATTGATAACCTTTGGGTTACTGAGTTTCAGCAACCCTGACATGTTTGGTCGCTGGGATCCGCTCACAGTTGGTGTGTATGAATTGCAAATAACTCGCAAATGAACAATAATACTCCGTAAACTAATTGAAACGCCCTTTCTCGTTTCATCAACCTGTTCAGATGATCTAACTGGCGGTCAGTGAGTTCTTTCTAATCCTCATTTGGCATTGTGTCCTCAGTGCCAAAATTCACACCATTTCTGCCTAGCTTGAAAAATAAAGCAGTGTAAGTAATAGACATACCCACTAAAACAAAAACCCTACGAGCTTAATATCATGGAAGATAGTTCAAATGACTAGCTCTATTTGTATGACTTGGCCTTCTAGTATGCATGAGAGTCCAGTTTTGGAAAGATAAAAAGAATGGACTAAGTACTTCAAAGAAAGGCGTCTCCTTAGCAAGTGACATCGCCAAAAAGTTGAAAACCGCTTTTTGGAGACTGGTTTCATGAAGGACAACTTACATTTTGAAGCATAAATAGTGAGTCTTATCAATTTCCCTAAGGACACTACCACAAATTTCCTTTAATAATAAACTAAAAATAGTGGCATAACTATGCCTACCATTTTGGAACCATTTCAAGGTTATTCTCAAGCCTCATTCCCAAAAGCGAGCTTGCAAACAAGCAAAAAACTGAGGGCAGTTACAAAGTTGAAGGAAGTAGACTGTAGAGTGCAACAACTTAAGAGATTAACCACCTACCGAGGATCAATTAGCAAGCATGTTATTATGATATTACAATAGATATAATGGATGATCAACTTGTGCATCTTGACAGTGCACCTAATTCTTTCCTCTCTAAATCAACAGGCAATCACATTAAAGTACTTTCTTAAATCTTTTAATTCGAAAAAAACAATTGATTTGCAATTGACGTGACATATTTGAGATCCTGACTTCTATTTTAAATAATGGGGTATTTTTATTTGATATCGGGAGGTTATTTTTTTGCTGGTATCGGAAATAATCAATCAAGTACTTGGACCTTACGTGGCTTGACCATAATAGATACGAATAAGCCATTCTGCATTTATTCATGAATAAACCAGGTATAGGTTTTTTTTTTTTTTGGTAACCGAGACTCTACCCGTGCCCGAACGGTTCGTGAGGGCCGAGTCCTTATACCTCGGAGGAGACCAGTCCAGCAACCCACCGCCAAGACCCCCACTTAAATCGCTAGCAACTGCAGGTTTCGAACTCTCAACTTCTGCGATGATGGAGGGACTTTCAACCAACATAGCTACCCACGAATGGATAACCGGGTATAGGTTTAATCTCTCAACTATTGATTGATCGAGGGAAGTATTTAGGTTGAAACGGAGCGCTATCATTGTGATACTTAATGCTGACACTAAACTAGGATCTATGGATGGGAAATTCTCATGCCAAATGAAGATGCATCGAATAAAGTTGTGTGGATAACACAATGCGATTTTTTCATTAATATATACGTAATCAAGTTTCAAATGGACATAATTATGGGCTTGAGGGCCCATGGGCCCGCTGGAGCCATGTTGGCACCATGATATGAACTTTTATGATGAGGAGGCTTGGACAACACTTGAGGCCCGACCTAAGTGACCGGTCGCACCCATCAATCACCTCTTAGTTTCAAAAGAAGTGGCTAGACATTACTTTATTCCTCGTCGCGGGACATATCGTCCGTAAAAGCACTGTTTTTTTTGTTGGGACTAGAGGGAAGAGGGCTGGGGGTGGGGTTGGTGCGAAGTGCCATGAAAAAAAGGGAAAATATTCTTTCTTTCCTTTTTTTGTATCATAAGAAGAAAATAGGGAAAGAAAGAAGATTTTCCCTTTTTTTGTATCATAAGAAAAAAAGAGGGAAAGAAAGAAGATTTTCCCTTTTTTTTGTATCATAAAAAAAAGAAAAAAGAGGGAAAGAAAGAAGATTTTCCCTTTTTTTTGTATCATTTTTTTCGCACTTTCCATTGTAATCCCACGCTTCCTTAAAAAGCATTTTCCCTTCATCCTCAATCTGCGCCGCTTCTTCTCTCCTTCTCTCTCTATAAAAGCAACAGTACCACACCCTTCTCTCTCTATATATATCGCTCTCCGTGCAGTTTCCGTTTCCCATGGTCGAACTCCGAAACGCAGCGCCTTTCCCCTCCGTCGAAGGCCGCGCGTGAGCCCTAGCAAGGCCGCCTCCGTCGAGGACCCGCTGCCGCTTCTCGGCGGCGTAGACGACACCCGACGATGGGTCGTCGCCACTCGGACCTCCCCCTCTTGGCCCTCCTCCTCCTCCCCCTGCTGCTGCCGCTCCTGTGCCTCGCTGCCTCTGCTCAGACCCTGCAGAGCGACGTCCTTGCAATGCAAGCCCTCAAGAAGAGCCTGACGCTCCCTTCCTCCCTCGACTGGTCCAACGACGACCCATGCAAGTGGTCCCAGGTCGGGTGCACCGGCAACCAGGTCGTCCGGATCCAGATAGGTAACAAGGGCGTGTCCGGGACCCTCCCTTCGGACGTCAGCAAACTCACTGCCCTGACGCGGTTTGAGGTCATGAACAATCAGCTCACCGGCGCCCTCCCGAGTTTCGCCGGGTTGGCTCAGTTGCAGGTACCGAGTCCGTGGTCTTTTTTTTTTTTTTTCTAGATGATTTTCGGGGAAGGAGCGAGTGATGATTCTGTGCTTTCTTGGCCCCTTCTTGGAACAGGTGTTGTATCTAAGCCGCAACAGTTTCACCTCCATTCCTGCGGACTTCTTCACTGGTTTGTCGTCTCTGCAAGCGATTGACCTGAGCCATAACAACTTCGCTGCTTGGGGGATTCCCGCTAGCCTGAAAGATTGCACCTCCCTTCAGAATTTCACCGCGACCCAAGCGAGCATCACCGGTCCAATCCCTGATTTCATCAATGGGGGGAATTTCCCCAGCATGTTCGCGCTTCAGCTGGCCTTCAATAACCTGGAAGGCGGCCTGCCTGCAGGCTTCGCCGGGTGGACAATTCAGATCCTCTGGCTGAATAATGGGAATTCAAAGCTCAACGGGCCAATCGACGTCATAGCGAGCATGACCCAGTTGAGATAGGTTTGGTTGCAAAGTAACCAGTTCACGGGTCCGATACCCGACGTTTCGAATTTGAAGAATCTGTGGGATTTCAACGTGAGGGATAACCAGTTGACTGGCGTTGTCCCCGATTCCCCGGGTGAAGCTTCCTAGCCTTAAGGTTGTCACTTTGACCAATAATCTGCTCCAGGGATCGATGCCTGCTTTCGATACTAAAGCCGTTCAAGTCGATAACATTGGTAATAGGTTTTGCTCGTCCGAGCCGGGCATTCCTTGTGATCCCACGGTTGATATACTACTCTCCATTGCTCGATCGATGGGTTACCCTGTTAAATTTGCTCAGGGTTGGCAAGGGAATAGTGCTTGTAACTCAGCGAGTGCGTGGACAGGGATTTCATGTTCCGGGGGCAACATTGTCGTTATTAGTTTCCCAAATATGGGTCTTTCTGGAACTATTGCTCCTGAATATTCTAAACTTACGTCGCTGCAGAAGCTGTTGCTGTCCCACAATGATCTTACCGGTACAATACCTAGTGAGCTCACGACGCTGCCTAATCTAAACCAGCTGGACGTTTCCTACAACCATTTGTCCGGTAAAGTGCCTACTTTTCGGAGCAATGTGAATATAAATACAGAAGGTAATGGTGACATAGTGAAGACATTACGCCTGCTGCCCCAGCACCGGCGCGTCAATGGTGGTGACAAGCCCACCTAGAAGCTGGAAAAGTATACATATCCTCGACGATTATTCTCTTTAGTTTCGATCATAAATCGCGTACGTTTCCAAGTGCTGATGGTGCTTGGGCTTTCTTTATGCAGGCTCTCGTGAAGCTGATATCTGAATAGCACCTGATAACACCAACGAGGAGGCTACTTGTTGGTGATTATGCTGATGGTGCTTGGGCTTTCTTAATGTTGCATGGTTCTGTAATGTTGTTTGCTTATCATGTGTGAAATCAGCATCGCGAAGCTGATGATGCCCATGTCAATAAATAAAGTCGTGAACTTTCGAAGCGAGTATTTTCCCTATGATAACATGTAGGAGAGGCCCCAAACCCAACTGTTCCCCTTGGGTGTTGCCATTTCCCTACTCAACTCGTGTCTCCAAGCAGCCTAGAGATAGTAAGAAATGATGAAAAGAAGACTGATATAAGAGATCAAAACAACGTCGCTAGCTTCATAAGTTTGGAATTTGTGTTGCACGGCCATCCATAAATGGCGCATGCTTTCTCTATGGCTTGCCACGAAGCATTTTGGAATTAATAATTGTTTGTCCTAGGGGTTATTATATCGTCCACCGCCCGTAGAATCCAAATTCCACCGTCAATTGAATGAAAGGGAAAACTCCATATAAATAATTATATAAGTTGGTTGATAGCATATACCTTATTTTGGATCGAAATTACTAAAAAAATCATAAACTTATTACATTTACACCAATTCAGTTATAAATTTTTCATTTACCCAATTGAGTCCTAAACGTTTTTGGTTGCGTTTGACAATTAGAATAAAATTCAGAATACCTATCTTGCATTTGGTGTCTACTCAAGATAGAAGACAGTTGGATAAAATGGGGATATAGACTGGATAAAATTATTTCATGGAGGAGATAGGATAAAGGTGGATAAAATGGGGATATAGACTGGATAAAATTATTTCATGGAGGAGATGAGATAAAGGTGAATATGATTTTTATTATTTAAATAGGAAAGTTATTTTTCTCAAATAACAAATTTATTAAATTAACAAAATTAAAATTATATTTCAATATAAATAATATTTGAATTATAATATAATAAATTCAAAATAACAAAAATTAGTTATTTTAATTTAATTTTACAATTCAAATTTAATTCTATTTTATAATTTTAATTCAATATATTTATTAGATATTTTAGGAATTTTAGTATTTATGGTATATTAGTATAGTTTACTATATAATAAAATTTTATTAGAGAATGATGGAAGGGGAAGATAGAAAGAAAAAAGAAACTAATTAACAAATAAGGAAAATAAAAAAAATAAGTAAATAAAAATAAAGGAGACAATAGTGTTGCGATAGATTTTTACTATCTCCATTTATATAATTTTTGGTTCATTTATACTAATATACTTTTTATACCAAACAACATACATGACATATATGAATATATCCAACTCTATTAGTGCAATCACCAAATAGTTGATATAATATAGCAAAATTCATATATTTCATATCTTATTTTATCCAGTCTTATCATGATTAAAAATCTGGACGACCAAACATAACCTTTATTGATTTACCACTATAGTCCATCTAATAAATTTTAAATGGAAATCATTAATGTGAACGCTAGCCATTCTACGTCAATGGCTAGTGTTGATATTGTTGTAAAATATTGCGTTGCAAATATATAAAGAGAGAATAGAGAGATTGAGTAGAGAAAATTTGGGACACCGGAGATAGTAGAGAAAGCCAGAGAAGAGGGTGTGACTTTTATTCGATAGTTGTTCACGGTGATTGTACATTAAAACTAAACTCCTATTTATAGGAGAACAAGAATGTACTTATCATTAATATCAATGTATCGAATGATACATGTACTGGATATGGGAGATGAACGTACATTGTATAGGGAGATGTACTTAGAAAGTATGATATAAATGTACCATAATAAGTACATTAGATAAGATGAATATGATGAATATTCATTCATGTATTTCATCCATTCATGTATTTCATAACACTCCCCCTTGAATATTCATTGTATTCATTATGATTGTGCATCAAATGATACTGCCTCATTAAAAACCTTAAGCCGGAAAAACCCAGTGGCACAAAAACCGGACAAAAAGAAAAAAGAGTGCAATGCATATATAGCCACTGCAGGGGCTAATCAATCTTGCATCTTGTGAACTCGCAGCATATCAATGCTGCAATGTATAGTTCATAATATCTCCCCCTCAATTGAGCCATATAGCCACTTCTGGGGCCAATCAGTCTTGCATCTTATGAACTCGCCGCATACCAATGCCATATACTAATTTTTCAAAAGTTGATGTTGGCAATGATTTGGTAAAAAGATCTGCAAGATTATTTATGGATCGAATCTATTTAACATCAATTTGTCGACTTTCTTGGAGTTCATGAGTATAGAAAAATTTCGGCGAGATATGCTTGGTCCTATCACCTTTGATATATCCTCCCCTGACTTGTGCAACACAAGCATCATTATCTTCATAAATTATAGTGGGAGAATTTGTAACCGGTATTAAACAACAAGAATTATGAATATGCGTTATAACAGATCTTAACCAAACACACTCTCTTCCAGCTTCATATAAAGCAATAATCTCAGAGTGGTTAGAAGATGTAGCTACTAACGATTGCTTAGTAGAATGCCAATAAATAGTGGTGCCATTATAACAAAATAAATACCCGGTTTGAGAGTGAGCCTTATGTGGATTGGATCTATATCCAGCATCAGCATATCCAACTAAACCAGAGTTAGTGGAATCTTTGGAATAATATAATCCCAAATCTATGGTTCCTTGGAGATAACGGAAAATATGTTTAATTCCATTCCAATGTCTCTGAGTTGGCTCAGAACTAAATCGTGCCAATAAATTTATCGCAAAAGCGATATCTGGTCTCGTACATTGTGCCAAGTAGATCAAAGCCCCAATTGCATTGAGATATGGTACTTCATGACCAAGTATCTCTTCATTTGATTCTCTAGGACGAAATGGGTCTTTTTGGGGATCTAGAGACCTTACAACCATAGGGGTGCTCAATGGGTGAGCTTTGTCCACGCTGAAGCGTTTAAGCAATCTTTCAACGTATGCTGATTGATGGACGATTATTCCATTTGCTTTATGCTCAAGTTCTAGACCAAGACAAAGTTTGGTTTTACCCAAATTTTTAACTTCAAACTCCCTTTTCAAATATTCAGCAGTTTCAGCTAACTCTTCTGGAGTTCCAATTAAATTTATATCGTCAACATAAACTGCTACAATAGCAAATCCGGTTTCTGATTTCTTAATAAACACGCACGAGCAGATATGATCATTCTTGTACATTTCCTTAATTAGGTACTCACTTAGGCGTTGATACCACATGCGACCAGATTGCTTTAACCCATACAAGGATCTTTGCAATTTTATTGAGAATAAATTGCGGGGAGTGCATGCTTTAGGCATTTTGAATCCCTTGGGAATTTTCATATAAATATCAGAATCTAATGAGCCATATAAATATGCCGTCACAACGTCCATAAGGCGCATTTCCAATCTTTCGAAGATTGATAGGCTAATGAGAAAACGAAATGTAATCATATCCATCACAGGTGAATATGTCTCATTATAATCAATCCCAGGTCTCTGGGAGAATCCTTGGGCAACGAGTTGGGCTTTATACCTGACAACCTCGTTTTTATCATTTCGTTTTCAGATAAATACCCATTTATATCCAACGGGCTTTACATTATCGGGGATACGAGTTACAGGTCCAAAAACCTCTCGTTTAGTTAGGGAAGCTAATTCAGCCTTAATTGCTTCCTCCCACTTAGGCCAATCTTGCCTTTGACGACATTCAATAATAGATTGCGGCTCACAATCATCATCCATAATTTTATGGGCAACGAGAATGCAAAAGCATCATCAATGATGATTTCATTTCGATCCCAAATTTCATTATAATATGTAATGGAATTCTCAGTATTCCCGGGATTGGTGTTCCTTTCATGGGTTTGCACATCTTCAGGGGCAATAAGCTCCGTTCATGTTTTTCCCATATATATATATATATATATATATATATATATATATATATATTATATATATATCATTGTTTAAAAGAGATCAAGAGAGATATAAATGTGATCGATCGATCTAGGGTACTGCATACTAAATCTACTCGGAATGTGATGCCCATTATGAGCTGCTATATATTCCTAATAGATGTATAGCAATGAGCTCTCAAAGTATGCTGGTTGCACGGATTATTCACCGGTATGAATGTTGAAGAGAGGTAAAGAGGATCCTGTTTGGCCCACTATGTGCGAGTGGGAGATGATGGTTTTATTAATTATGGTGATGGGCCTAAGTTGGTCCGTTCGCCCATGTTGGGCCTAAAAGCCCGGCCCACAAGATTAGGGCCCATGGATGAAGGAATATGATGAAGGGATACGTTTCTTTTTGGAGGGGACGTATATAAGGGGAAATAAAGAGGGATGAACGTAACTTTTGGCATTACGAATGTTCCTCCTCCCTCTCTCCCTCAAAAACATTCCAAAAGAAAGAACAGTGCGCAAGAGGCGACACCCATCTTCCCTTCAAGGCAAATTGACGTCATTGGATCGAATGGGATCAGTTTCTCTTCCTCATACCGGCATTGGTGTTTAATCTGTGGCTAACAAGGTACGTTCAATTCTGTGATGTGCCTTAGGATCGGTGATGCATGTTGATTTTCCCGGGCTCGTCTTTCGCATAAATTTAGGGGTTCGATTTAGTGTCGAATCCAGTTTTTTGGGAATAAGATATTCCCAACACTTTTAAAGTTGCTTTCATAATCCAACCTCTCTTTTCTCTCTAGCCTCTCCTCTAGCACAGAAGTGGTTTCAATTTGCAATGCTGATATATCATGTGGGCTCGTGATCTTCGAATAGGCCATCCGAGGGAATTTAGAGGCACATTTGCTAAATTAAATCAGTCAAATCTGAGAAAAAAATCGTAATAATATCCACAGGAGAAGAGTATCGATAGATTTCAAACTGCTAAAAAGTATGGACAAGATTTTACTCGAAGGACATAAAAATTCTCATCGTTAAATTTTCCGTTCGCGCAAGTCTTCATGTTTGCCACCTGACAGGTTTATAGATCGATCGTGGACCATGTGGCAAGTCTTCATATTTGTGAGGTGTGCGAACTTAAATGCAACGTGACAAGCATGTCCACCAACAAAAAAAAAAAAAAAAAAAAAAGAAGCTGGCAACCACCATTCTGTTTTTGAATTTTGATGTACTTTCGAATCTCTACAGACAGAGTCGCTTACGCTTTAATGTTCTCTCTCTGTTATATCCTGCCAGACAACTCAGCGATTCGTCGCTCGATGCCTGTTGCAGCGTCGACCTTGCGTCGTCTCGCGGCGGTAACATACCAAATCGTTACAGGATGCCACGAGCAATTTGACGGATACGAGTCAGTCTTTTCATTGTATTGCCTTACCGGATCATCACTGAGCCATTGCCGCAAGCGAGATTCACCGTTTCGTCGGTCCATAAGGTTGTGTTTTAAAAATTGGTTGGCGAATGATGTGTTTGTGTGCAATGCGGTCGTGTCAGAAGTGTGGATGGTGCCATTGTGTGAGACGATGCGCAGAAGGTGTTCGATGAAATGTCCGATAGAGGGATCTGTAATGTTGCTGTGCTGAATTCGATTAGGCTCTGGCAGGGATCGTAGGAATGTGCTTCTCTCGTTTAGAGAATTTCATCTCCAAGGAATTAGCTAAGTCAAGCATCTCTCAGTTCCATTGCTTGCTATTACACTTTCGGAGCTCATTATTCATGTATTCCAGTCTCTATCCATTTTTTTTTTTTTTTTTTTTTTTTTTTTTTTTTTTTTTTTTTTTTTTTTTTTTTTTTTATGTTTCTCGTCCAGATTAAGTTTGTCGCTGATCTCTTCAATTGCGGGGCTGGAATCTGGCCAGTCATGTCGGTGATGGTTGGTGCCGTATGTTCAGGTACGATTTTTCTCAAGTTCTAAATTCAGATCTAAGCGTTAGTGTCATGCTAAACCCAAACGATATGTGTGCTTTATGCCTTATTGGTTCAGTGTGCTCTATGCCTTGACATGCTTCCCGAGAAATTGGAAGTTCATTTTTGAACAGATATGTTGGTATTGCCAAATTGCCGTTTCTATGTTTGTACTGCACTTTCGATGTCAATGGGGCAAGTCTTCACCTTGCATATAAAAAGAACTTGCCAAGTTGCATGAACAAATTTGTGCAGAAGGATTGCGATCTGTTTATACTTCCCAAATTAATAAGACATTTGAAGAGATGAAACTAACTCGTGGATCTCATGTTTGTTAAAATCGGGAGTGAAACTGCCTTTTATTCAAAAGAAAGTCAGAAGTGCCAAATTGAATGAGGTCATCATATGACACTGAAAATTTGGATGAATTACATTGAGATGTCGAAGTAACTGAAAAGACAAATACAGGAAGATGTCTATGACACTAGAGGGGCTTACGGTGAGCTCAAATGGCCAAAACGCCGAAACTACTTGCAAATGCAGGATGTAACCAATGTAAAAGAGACCAGGTGAGCTTGGACACCTAACTTCTGTCCCTCTAGGAAGCTCTATTTATATGAGGATCTTCATTCAATGACCTAAATCTCAAGGAAACAAGGGTTCGTATTATCTCAGCTCGGAGGTCTCCACTGAATTAATTAATGCTTTTAGCCTTTCTTAACCAGCAGCTCAAATTTTCGACCTTCGATGCTAGCTTCTGAGCAGCAAGAGCTTTAGCCTCAATGGGGCTCCCACAAAATTGTAGTTTCAGCAAGTAACGAGGTCACAACGTATGGGTCCATGTTTGAGGCAGGATGCCTGTCTTCCAAGTAACCTGTATATCATTTTAAGCTGTTAACTAACTGAAGTAACCTGTATATCATTTTAAGCTGTTAACTAACTGAGCAAGGAAGGTGAACTTCGTATGTTTTATTGATTTTAAGAAACAGTGAAGCATTCAAAAAAGTTTTTTGAGGCACTAAAAGTACTGAAATGTCCAAGTCTCAACTTCTATTTAGGAAGCAAAATGGTAGCAATGCTTTATTATCGCAAAAATTCCCTGCGTAGCAGTAATCATAGAGTGATAGAATCAGCTGAGACCAAAAAGGAGAAAGCATACTTGTATATATTCTTTCTTTATGGTAGTGTTTCTGAAATCATCTATTAAAGTTGGTTGATATTCAAATAGAGCACAAAAGGGAACTGGCATGGTCATCAATATAGCACCTTTTCCTTGCTTCTAAGTGTCATGGACGACACAAATGTAGCAACCACTATTGGCAACTCCCTGCGTAACAATTCAAGTAATCCAGGCATCACAACAAAATTTGAGTTCATTAAAAGGGCAATCTTTGAATTTGACTAGCATTGGTACGCTTCTTTTGAGCATTACCCAAGAAAATGTGTCGATGTCGAGGTCGATGTCAGCTATTTTAGGCTTTCTTGTCAACCTTCTCCCATTTCCTTCTCCACAGGCGCTAATGTGCTCCTCGTGGCAAAGTGAGATTCAGAATTGTCTTCTTTATCACTTCAAAGCTTCCCTCTTCTCTCATGCTTTTTGCATTGCAAAAAGTCTGAGAACACTCTTAAGTCTTCCATTGAGCAAAAATACTAAACCAAGTCCATGGTGTGAACCCATAGTTAGTGTGGCATCCTGACCATTCTAGTCATCCTGAGAAGGAAGAGAATGCCTTTTAATCAACTTTGGGGTAATATATTGCGTAAATGGTGACAGTGAAGTCAGCTACCTCTATGGGCTTTAAATCTAACCTCGGACAACACCAACTTGCTCAATAGTTCTCTATTATATGAGCAACAAAAACAATCAAGTACTTGAATACTGTAGAATATGTCTATGTGCACTTCTTATATTTGCTGTTAATGGCATTCGATTATTTTCTTAAGGAAGTAATTGAAATTTCACCTCAAGAAGGCATGTCGAACACCATGTGCGATCTCCCGCTTCAATTCCCACTCTTGGTCCTACTTAGTATTCTTACTGCACCCTAGAAGTCAGTGTTGATGGCAACAGTTCTGTGCTTTTTTTTTTCCTTTTCAAAACAGGCAAGATGGAGGTCAAATATTACCTGGCCTGGCATCACCTCTCCATTGGTGCCACTAATGTCGATACTGGCATATAAGCAAGCCTTGGAGTGAGCATCGAATATGTCTCGGCCAAATAACTTATCAGCCCCAACACCACGGCATCTAAATGAACATAAAACCTTGTATCACAATACAAACTTTCTCATCAACTTAGCCTATAATCCAGCAATACATAGGGAAATTCACTGCAAAAACAATTTTTCCATAGGGGCCTTGGATATCCTCCATCAGTCTAATCCAATGGCCATTGAACATTTGTGTGCAGTATGGTGTTTTCTTGCTCAATCCCATAACTAATGTGAACATTTAGCCAAAAGTCATGAACTTGTCCATTTCAAAACTTTCTAATTCATGATAGAAAACTCATGTTATTGGATCTCCTACCATGGAACTTCATTTCTAACCATTGGGTTACAGAAAATTTCAGCAACCTTGGCATATTTGTTCGTTGGGATTGGCTCGCTAGCTGGTGTATACGAATCACAAATAACCTACACATGAACAATAATTTTCCATAAACTAGTTGAAATGTCCTTTCTCGTTTGGTCAACCTATTCAAATGATCAGATGGATGAATATTTTTTGACGATATAATTCTTGTTTTGTGGATGATTACCAAGATATTGTTGTCACCTCCGAAAGGATACTTGAAAAGGGCTATTAAAAAGTCCAGAACACGATGGAATGATATGAAGGTAAATATGGTAAGATGGTTTTAGGTTTATGTCATCTTACTTGGTCACTTCACCATCATCCCCTGGAGCTTGGCTAGCACTTGATCCATCGTAGTTCCACTTGGGAAGTGGAGAGGGGTGCTCAATAGGTCTAGGGATCGTGTGATTATTCAGGAATCAATAGATCAGTAGCATATAGCACATAAAGAGTAAAAGGCTACATATTTTATCATCACCATTCATACCCTTGATTTGCTTGGAGATCTATGTCAAAACCTCCAATACTGTCTCGTAGTTAGACTAACATCAAAATGCGAAATAAGATTTGCTAATGTAGAAATTCAAGGGGAAAAAAAGAGAGAAAGGTGTCACTTGTTGAATGTGCATAAAACATATTATTACTTGTTCTGATGGTCCATTGAAGAAAGATGCAAACTTATTATTTTAATACAGAATAGTTCAAGTATTTTTCACCTTTTTGTGCACCGCATTTAAAGGTTTCAGGCATTAAAACATACCAATTATAATATGCAATTATCATACCGGTGTATGGCATGATATCCAAGTTGAGAAGACTCGAGCTCATAGTAGTATTGTTCTCGGACTTTAAAGCATACACCCTGAACTTAGAAAAGCTCTTGATGTTTCCACTCTTCTTCTATTTAGCAAGAGAGAAATCCATGGGTTTCATGTCATGGGACTGGCGGTCAGGGAGTCATCAGTGCCAAAATCTATGCCATTTTTGCTTGGTCTAAAAAATAAAGCTGTGTGAGTAATAGACATATCTCTCGAAACAAAAAACCTCAAACTTAATCTCATGGAGGATACTTCAAACGACGGGCTCTATTGGTATGACTTGGCCCTGGAGTATGCATGCGAGTTTAGTTTTGAAAGATAAAAGAATGGATTGGATACTTCGAATCAAGTGCCAGCACCGAAAAGTAGAAAACCGCTTTTCGAAGACTAGTATCAAGTAGGAAAAAACTAACATTTTGAAGCATAAATAGTAGGTCTTATTGATTTCCCTAAGGACGCCACCGCAGCCTCCTTGAAAAATAAACTAAAAACAGCCGCATAACCATGCTTGTCCTTTTAAGCCCATTTCAAGGTTATTCTCAGGCCTCATTCCCAAAGAGAGCCTGTGAACAAGCAAAAAACTAAGGGCAGTTACGTTGTTGAAGGAAGCAGACTGCAGAGTGCAACAGTTTAAAAAATTATGAAATTCTACCTTTCTTAGGATCAATCAGCAAATGTGTTACTCTGATATTTCATTAGATCTAACGGTCGATCAACCGATGAATCTTGACAATGCACCAAATCTTTCCTCTGCAATCAAGAGGCAATGATAATGAAGTACTTTCGTTTTTCACAAACTTGGCAAACTGCAAATTACTCTTGTAAACTACTTTGGCAAAAATATCCATCAGATATCGCCAAGGCAGAGCAGGATACTGAACATAGCAATAATCAGTATGACCAATTGAAGTCATAGGACAAGAAAAATCTGAGACGAGCATATACAAGAGAAATCGCTACATGAGGTCCACAATGTGGACGTAAAATTGGTGATGATTGATTTAGTCACCAAAAGAAACGACAACAAATAGTACTGCTTCATTCATTCATTCTGCCTTCCACCAAATGCAATTCTTTTGCAGACACTGTTGTCAAAAAGAGATGAAGAACATGTCAATTGTCAACCAAACAAAATGTGCAAGACAACCTTCTAGTTATCAAAATGGAGAACTCATAGATTAGACTCCCAGTTCAATTGTCATAAGATCACTTTTAATGTCAAACGTTTACTCAATTGCTTAAGATGATGCTCAAAATTGGCAAAGGATTTACCTGAGAACTTCCGCAGAATGGCTGAACAGCAAACCAAGTATTGGAACAGCATATCCTAGATTTGCTGGGCAGATCTATGCTAGAACCTCCGATTCCATGAGAGCGCATAGAGATAATAAATTTTAAGGGAAGCAAACCAGCAGCCATTCTCCAGAGAAGCATTTCATCAGTTCATCTATGAAGAGAGTTATCCAGAAGCATCGGATTATGCAGGCATTTCGCTCCTTGTGAAATCAAATAAGCAGATTGCACATTATATCTATAGCATGAGTCATGAGCCAGATTTAATGAGCTTGCAGTTGGAAGACGAGTATGAATTTTCATCATTTTTCTTGCACATTTGGGAATAAAGCGATGTTTCTACACCCTGCCAACATATTTAAACCTGTCCAAACCTTTCACCGATCTGTCCACTTACCCTGGTGGAGAATTTCTAGTCACAATCATCGAGCTCGTGAGTTAAGTTCGGGATATGAGCAATCTTGTACCAGTCCTCGCCTGCATCTCTTTTGCACCTCTCCTCCAATTTTGGGCAACGGAAGATTCTTAGGTGAGTTAGGGATGTAAGCTTTTGCATTCCTTTAGGTAATGATGTCAACGAGGGGCAATCGAAGATTTCAAGCTGTTGAAGTGATTGAAGGGCCTCAATCTGCTCTGATATAGCCTTCATATTTATGCATTCGGAAATTTTGAGACGCTCAAGATTGCCGAGCTGTAGAAGCCACTGTGGAACTGATGCTAATCTGGGAAGGTTAAAGATTGCCACAGACTGGAGACTCTGAAGTCCATGGAAATCCAATAAGTTACCACTTTTATCTTTGGATAAATCAAGCTTCTCACAATCCCCAATAGAGAGATGCCTCAGGCTTGATAGATGTTGCATACCAAGTGAGAGGGAAGTTAACCGAGGACATCCACTAATGTGAAGAGACTCAAGTGAGGTGAGACTTTTCAAACACTTCTCAGGCAAACATTCAAGAAACTCCATACTCCAGATGCCTAGCCTCTTCAACTTGTTAAGGCCAAGCATATGATTTATCAATGCTAGGTTTGACTCAGTTAGAACTAAATCCTCAAGATGTGGAGTTCGTGGTAGGGCTTTCAATTTTTCACAGTATTCAATACGTAACGTCAATAGACTAGGAAATGATGCTGTTAAAGTGAATGAATCATCTGACTTGATATATTCCAATTCAGTCAGATCATTAATCTTTAAAGTCTTGAGGTGACGTAGTTGGCCCAGTGGAGGGAGATGTTTACATCTTCTGCAATGCTCCAAGCATAACTCGACTAAATTTGGCAAGGAAAACATAAGGTTATCCATCATCCACCTTGGAAAGATCTCACCTGTATAATTCGTGATCTTCAACTTCTGCAAATTTGAGTGCGGCTGCAATCCATCTAATAGAGCTTCATCTCTATCCCCAATCATTACATCATCAGTACGGAGATAACTCCAATGAAGCTCTAAAGATTCTAAAGAATGCTTACCTATCAGGTTTGCAGCCCTGGATTCTTCTACTACATTTATTGTGCTTCCCAAATTTTCAATGCAAAGGCTTCCCCGAATATTATTAAGCCCATTTAGCTCCCCAAGTCCGCAATAATTCTTAGTAAGAGCTTTTTCTTGGGGCAAAATGAAGCGTGTTAGCCTATGTAGAGAGCTCAATTGCCCTAGTCCCCGTGGCACATAACTAAGTTCCCAACAATCACCTATGTCTAGATTTCGAAGGCTGACTAACTTCTTTATACCCCTTGGCAATTCTTCAAGGTAATGACAACCGTAGAGATTAAGTGTTTGCAAATTCTGCAATCTCGTAATGGAGTTAGGAAGCCTTTTGAGTGCCCAGTTTCCAGACAGATCGAGATAAGTGAGATACTTCAACTTACATATGGATGTTGGCACCTTCTTTACATATGTGTCATGCAAATCCAAGATGTGCAACCTTTTGAAACTTTGCATAAGTTGGCATAGATCTCCTTCACTTCTTTGTCGAGGCATAGCAGAAAGAAATGTTCTCAGGGATCTTACTTTCAAGCGTGAGATTGGAAGGTCACCCATAGATATATGACGAGTTCTTTCATGTATAGATTTTGTGTCATCCCATGCCACCCAACATTCATTCCCTGCAACCAAGCAGGCTAGATCATGCATCAAATCATGCATCTTACAAGTCTCCTCATTCGTGTATGGATCTTTTTTAAAATCTTGGAAGAAGTTACTCCAAAGTAGATCCATGAAATATCCATGAGCAATGTCTTCTAAATGCTGACTTCTATTTGGTGGCTGGATAAATCCTTCTGCCATCCAAAGATTAACCAAAGTCTGCTTCCTTATCTTATAACTTTTGGGAAACAGTGAACAAAATGCAAAACATTGTTTCAAATGTGAAGGGAGATGGTCATAACTTAGCCTAAGAACATATTTTATGTGCTCTTCCCTTTGAGACACATTTGGGAGCTCATAATCTTTGAAATGTAACCATTCGAATTTAGTTTTCTTAAAAAATAGTAAACTCCCAACAGTTCGAACAACCAATGGTACTCCAGAGCACTTTTTAGCTATCTCTTTGGCAATAGCTAGCATTTCAGGATCTTGTATTTCCTCTTCTTTACCACAAGCCATTTTCATTAATAAATCAACAGACGCTTTTTCGGATAAGCCCCCGAGAAAATGAGGCAAAGCAGTGCCAATAATCTCCGCAACCAAAGGAAGGCGTGTGGTTATAAGGATCTTGCTTCCTCTAGCACCTCCCACCAATAAAGTTTTCAAGTTCAACCATTTTTCTTGATCTACATTCCACAAATCATCTAAAACTAAGAGATATCTTTTTCCATCAATTTCTCCCCTGAGTTCACTCTGCAAATGTTCCATAACAACCTCGGTTGGTTCTTTCTTCTTTGCACAAGCTATGATATTTTTCACTATTTTTTTCACATCAAAGTCATTAGAGACGCAAACCCACATTTTTAAGTCAAAATATTTAGTGACCATCTCGTCATTATATACGCATTGAGCAAGAGCCGTTTTTCCAAGCCCACCAATACCAACTATTGGAAGGATGGAAATGTGCTCTTTCACGTTTGAATCCAATAAAAATTTCATGACTGTCTTCTTATCATCATCTCTCCCCATAATATCTCCCTCGCGTATAAACGAATGTGTCTCTTCTCTCTTCCCCCACTCTCTCTCTGCTTGTGAATCCACGGGACGCTCATCCAAGTGGAATCTCCTACCAGCGTTAATGGCTTCTATTTTCTCCCTCACTGCTCTTACTTTATAACTCATCTTCAGTTCAAAAACAAGCTGGTTTGAACTTGAGAAAAATGTTCTCACCTCCCTGATCATTTCACTGTGGCCCCTTAGTTCTTGCCGTATAGCTTCTATATTGAATTCTTCAAGCACATCTTGGGCATCATAGAAAGCATCTTTCAGTTTCTCAAGCCAATCTTGGATTTCAAGATTACAGTATTGCTCTTCGGCATGTCTCAGTACAGCTCGAAGTGTGGAGACTGTGTCCTTGAGCACCTCGAGTTCATGCTTGAAGCCCCATAGCTTTCCAACATTTTCTAGTACTTCAGGAATCAGATAAGCAGTGATCTTTCCAGCAATACTAACGATGAGAGCTTCTGCCATTTTTGTTCTTTCTCTGTGGATTAGAAGATATTAGTCCAGTCGGTCGAAGGATAGAGACTTCTCACACCATGTATAACAAGTTTGTCTTGATGCTGACCTCAGACTGGCAAATCAAAAGCCTAACGAATCTAATTATCTACTTCTGTGACCGGCTTGAGGTATCGAAGATAAAAACTCCAACCATCTACGCAAGCCCAAATAAAAAATGCATATTGGACTACCGAGGTCGCGTCCAAGGTCCACGATTGGTTTGTCTAAGATATTTGGTGATTACTTTGTTTACTAGTCTAACGTGCTTGCAAAGGCAATGGAAATGCTGGTGTTGAAGTTATCGAAATACTTATTCAGCAGATTGATCTATCTAACAATTTGTCTAACAGTCCCGATGCCCAGGAGCAGACGAGATTTGTGAAATGAAGTTGCGTCTCCAAGGACAAACACTTTTATTTTTTCAAATGCTTCATTCTTTATTTTTTTTTTGTTTTTTGAGAAGATGACCAATAATTTTTCTTGGGATTAATTTGAGGTTTGAGAAAGTTGGTATCAAAGCTTACGTTATAAACCTAGAAAATTTTCGTTTGCTTTAATTTGGGCACTAAGAGATGTGAGGTGCGATTCATAGTTACTAATATATTGTGTACATAGGAGAGAGATACTTTCTGCAAAAATAGGAAGTTCTATATGTGTAGGTAACATAGTGGATTTGTTAATATTATGATGCCAAACGCTGCAACACTCAATTTAACTCCCCTTCATTCACATGACATTATTGCTAGTATCTTACTAAAACATTACAGTTTAATTACAGAAGTTCGCTCTCCTTTCTAATCTCTCAAAATTATTTGTTTCCTATGAAAAAATGCTTCTACATTGTTTCTTCCTTTCTTTATATTTTCCCGTTCTCTCAATGATAATAAAAAGCTTCCTTAAAGCTCTTCCCATACTAAACTTGCACATTTATCTAATGTAAAATCCCATATTTTTGGAATTTTAAAAGGATTCCCATGTGAGGGCAGACTGACATACATACTCTTCGCTTTTTCTGGCATATACAATTTGTACACAATCTTCATAATAATTTGGTGTGCATGCCATACATCTACTTTAATTAAATTGCAACATGCTCATCGTCCTACCAGTCACAGAAGTCGTCATAATTATTTTTTATGCATATTTCTCAATGCATGACAGTCCTTTTAGCATGCTTCAATGAATTCTCATGTAGGGTTTGGTTCATATTTGATTAATATATCATTCCTTTAAACAATTTCATAAATTACTATCAAATGGCATTATTAGGTAATTGTCACAAGAAATTTCACATGAGCATTGCTCCATGCAAGAATGGCTTGATATAGGCGGCACCCTCCCGATTATTTTTATCTTTTTGTATATTTTGGAGAGTTTTTGTTTAATGAGTTTGCAATTGGGCTTACTGGAGTTGACTTGTGCCTATTCCCTACACCTTTCTAGTGGGTCTGGTGTCCTATGTCCTCCTGACATGTAGTAGTGTATAATTGGGTAGTGTCCTCCAAGCACATAGCAGTCCATCCATATGGCATAATCCTCAAAGCAATCCCTCTTATCCTCTCCCTATTAATAAGAAATCAATTACCAAAAAAGCTCTAGATCTGTTGTAATGATGGCAATTTAATCATAAATCTTATTTTTGCCAAATTAGTCCTAAACATGTTCCATTTGTGTCAAGTTAGTCTATCCAATTGATTTTGATAAGAAATAATTGATATGAATGCCAACTGTCCTATCTGGCGCAGCTAGCATCGGCATGGACATTTTTACTAATATAATAATAATTTATATTTTAGTAATTTTTTTCTTTTTTATTTTCTTTGTCTTTTCTCTACTTTTATATTTTTTTTCCTAATTTTTGGGCCAAGGGCCGGTGACTCTGGCCCTCGGTCCCCCCATAATAAAATAGAATGAAATAAAATAATCAAGATGATAAGATTTAGCTAAGGTTTCTTATGACTTGTTTGTTTGTGCTTTTTAAAAAAGCAAAAGTAATTTCTTGCTTTCTTGCTAAAATTTAAAACATGATTCAAGTCTAAAAATTATGAAAAGATTGAGGTAGTTTAAAAATAAAATAAAAACAAGCATCTAACAGTTTTGCCGATGCTTGTGAAAGCATAGAGCTTGAAATCCGCCATAGGAGGTGAATAAAGTTGAGTTGTTGAAGATAGGAATTCTCATCATCCACGCACATTACAAGATGAGGCCTAATCAATATGCAAATGGGACCAACCAAGGTCAGGTCCAAGGTCCGCAATTGGTTTGTCTAAGATTTTACGTGCTTCTATTATTTACTCGTCTAACATACTTGCAAAGGCAATGAAAATGCTGGTGAAAACAGAGTGTTAATCTTATATAGTTCACAAAACAATGAACCGATGCATGCTTGGTGGAAATTAGTGTGAGCGAAATTACCAGGAGCGTGGGCAATGTCGAAGGACCGAATTTGACAGCGGCGAGCCTGAATGTAAAATGCAAGCAACGAGATAAGAAACGATGAAGAAATGGTACTTGAGTGCTGCCTGCATTTATCCTCCTCGCCTGTATTTATCCTCTGTCGCGCATCAAATGGAGAAGGAAAAGAGGAACATTCGTTTCTGAGGTGGACCCAGCAACGAAATGCGGAACATGGCCCCGTTCTTGCTTTGTAGTTTCGGCAGGACACTGGACAGATAGGGAAAAAGGCGTCGCATCCGACTCCATGATTTTTGGTAGTCTCAATAGTTATTGATGTATTAATATAAATACTTCTGTTTCTTTCTACATAAGACAGTAACCCGATGATTTCCACTAGAGACAATTTTCTACCTGAACTCTTCCAGATTGCAATTATTTTGATCTCTACAATTTTATAATAGTTCAATTTCAGTGATAATTAAGATCTAAAACAAATTTTCCAATCACGATTCTAAAATCTTTATAATTGTAAATAGCACATGGTATACTTCTTAATCTTATATTGTAGTTCATATATATAAATTTTATGATTTTAACATATAACTTTAATTGCTAAAGGAATAACTACTATATCCATAACTAGATAACAGTTATTAATCATCATATAACAGTAAATTCCAATAACGAATCAATCAATGTAAGAAGGGTTACCTTAAGCTAACTGAAAAGTTAAAGTCATAATTCATGCATTCAATTTTTAGTACAATGGAAGTTTGATTTCATCAAGTAGCCATGAATGATCATTTCGTGATACACATAACATTCACTAATAATGACAGTTGATCTCAGTCAGACCCATCTAATTTAAGTAATTATATCTTATCATTTAAAACTAAAATTACCACTGAAAAATTAATATTTGCTAATATATATTTATATAGATGTTGTTGATTGAACCTTACCAGCAAACTGTAGGCTCGTGAGTGGAATTAGATGCCTCTTATTGTCGTCAAGAGTAGAATTAGATGCCATCTGTGAAGCGGCTTGTTCCCATCAATCTGACCCTAGCATATATACAACGCTAAGCACCTAAATGGGATTTAGATGCTACTTAGCTTTAATTTGTCCAGAACAAGATTCGCCCCATCTGTAAAGTGGCTTGTTCCCATCAATCTTGTGATTGGCTCGCAAGATTGATTGACTTTACGAAAAAATTTTGAAGAACATTTTTAGCTGATAGGGTAGTGAAAAAGTGTAAGAAAAGTTATGAATTTATTGTATAAGTGTCAATTTAGTCATAAACTTTTTAATGATGCCAATATAGTTTCAAACTTTCCGACCTTGAGTCAATTTAATCATTCCGGCTAATTTTGACCAAATATTACTTACATGGATATTGGCTTGTCTATGTGGTATAGTTGACAATGACATGGATAATTTTAATGATATTTTAATATTTTTCAATTTTTTATTTTTCCCTTTCTTCTCTTTCTCATACTTTTTTTTTGTCCTTCCCTTCCTTTTTCCTCTAGTCAGTGCCTAAGTGATTGGCCAAAGGTAGACTGGTGAAAGCAAGTCTCGCCAATGGTTGGGCAAGGCATAACCGTGCCCATGACCAGCGAGGTTTGATCCTTGTTGAGCCTCGCCAACCTAACGCAGGGCCACCCTCATGGCATTAGCGAGAGCTTGAGCCTTGCTAGGGGTTGGGCAAGGCACCACCTCACTTAAATTGGCAAGATCGAGCCTCATTGTTGCTGGGTATTTCAATCTCACCGACTCTTGCCTCAAGTTGATCGTTGAGGTTAGGCAATCGGCAAGTGGAAGAAGGAAGGAAAGGGGAAAAAAGAAGATAAATAAAAGAGAAATGAATAAATAATTCGAAAATTATTAATATATTATTAAAGGTTGTCCCTCTCAGCGTTGCCTTTGCCATGTAGGTTAGCAAGCATCACGTTAGCAGTATTTTGTAAAAATTAGCTAGAATGACTAAATTATGTCAAAAGGTTTATGATTAAATTGGCACCATTAAAAGGTTTAAGATTGAATTTATATCCACGTAATTGGTTCCAGACTTTTCTAACATTTTTCCCTAGGACAAGCAGTCTAATTCCATAAAATATTCCAAACTTTAGGTTCAATCCTAATTCTGCCTCGAACTTTTTGTCTGAAAAGAATATTTTAAATTTTCACTCTAGTCATAGATCTGCCCACGAGTCTAAAAGTCACTGCTAGATTTTTTTCAAAATTATCAACATTAGAGCCAATTAGAGGTCCATTATTAGATTTACATCTTCATTGACATTTTCACCTTTGTATAAAATAGCAGTAGCCCCCTAATGTCGATAATTTTGAAGAAATAAATGGAGATTTTTGGATGTGTGGGCAAATTTGGGATAAGTGAAATTGAGGATTTCTTTTTAGACGAAAAAAGTCCATATTGGAACTCAGATTAGAGCTAAAGTTGTGAGTTTTTAAAGGAAACTTTATTAATGAATTGGGATTGGATCTAAATTAGCCACAGCACATAAAGGGAATCATGAATCATTCCATCTATCCCTCCTACGGTGAATAGTCAAATTCACAACCCAAATGTTAGCAAGCATTCGATCTTCCAAGAAATCTCGCGACGGTTTAGTTAGTTTAAACAAGGTTGACTCTAACCCCCAAAAGCTGCCTCTTAATATAGAGAAGGATACTCGCCGATATTTGGGTTGTGAATATGCTATTATGTCAAATTCATTCTTTTCTCATGATATTGTATTTGACTAACCAAAAGAGTTTCTGTCCAAGAATAGAAATAGCGAGGTTTCTCTTCTTCACAAAAGCGTTCGTCAAAGGAAATTATTTTTAGTAGATAAGTCTATATAAATTCCTTTTTTTTTTGGTGTTGTTTTTTATCACCTTATTATAAAGATTAGAATAACTATTGGAGTCTTTCTTATCTTTCTAGAAATGATTGTATTAGAATTTTAGTAGACTCTTGATTGTTGATGTAACATCCTCCATTCTAATCTCGTAGGATTGGCCATAAGGTCCTATATGGATTGACCATGGGTCATTGGCCATGGGATTGATCAGTTCGATCGGTAAGGAATCAAGGATCAGTCATGGTCCGACTGACCAACCGGCCATGAACTAGCCTAGGTGTCGGCCGTAATGACCTACCAACCATACTGGTGGGATCGGATCACCAGCCCATAAGATGACATTTGCCACGGGATGATTTTGGATCGGCGGATAGTCACGATTGGTCATAGCGCCTGGCCGCGGGTGATTCCGCCCGGTTATGCATCGATTCACGACTGTTCGACGCGATCAAATGCAATCGTCTTCAGATAAAAAATACATCATTCCCTATTTAATTCTTAGTGATGGGAAAGGATTCTCGAATTGGTGATATCCAACCATGGATTGGTAATGCACCGACCATGAACCCTACCGGTGGATTGGGTGTCGACCGGAATGAGTTCAGGGATAGACCCGACTATTCCGTCACTTATTCTAAGGTCCATAGGTGTATTGGCTTTGTGTTAGGCCATGGGTAGCCTTAGAATAGGTCTCGAACCAATTAAAGGACAACCGATCCTATTGGTCAACCGACCATCCAAAAGAATGGTTCGAGAGATATGGGACGTAAGGGCCGAACCTTAGGTGTACGTGATTCAATTTTTCAAGGTGTACCTAATGATTCATTCTCTAGCCCCAGAACGAACTAGAATGATAGAATTTTCTAGACGGCATTCCTAATGGAGAAAATGACAAAATAGGGAAAGTTCTAGAATTCCCTCATTAAATGAAAGGGTGAGTTGTCTCTCGAAAAAGTCAAAAGTCATGATGGTGGCAAAATATCTTTGGATATTCTAGAAAAAGGTGATGTATATGTGGACCAATTGGAACGCGCTACACGAGCCCTCATTATGGCCTAATATTCTAGAACCCTTGAGTTGGCACGATTATCATTAGGCTTCATTAAATGCCCATTGAATGCGGGGTGTTGGTGGACCAATGGGAGAGTGAAAAGCGGGCCGTTATTGATGACGCCTAGGAACTAGATTTGCCGAGTAAGGCCTTTTAGCCTTCCAACTCATGACTTAGGCCACAATTATTGGACCCATAGCCTTGCCACCCAAAAAAATTAGGCGGGACACTTGGAAACATTGGAGAAGACCACTTGGTTCGGTAATGATGGCCCCAAGGGCTATAAATAGGAGGAGCTCACTCCATTTTCCCCACTTTGCTCCCATTTTCTCCTCCCGCCATCTCCTTGAAAGCCCCCTCCTCATGCCCTCTCTCTTTGGCCTCCAAGCCAAGTCGCCCAATCTTTGTAGCTCACGTCCTAGTTCAGGGTTCATCCAGTCTTGTAGGCATGGAAGTCTCACGTCAGTTTTGGAAACTATAGTCACATTAGAGGCGATAAGATTTCCCTTGGCCTATGTGGAAAGCTTGTATTGTGATGTAAAAAGAAAAGAGGGCCGTAGAGAAAGGACTTGTAAAAATACTGTTATATTATAAATCAGTGTGTTTTGTGTAATGTATGTCCCAATCTTCCAGCTATTGTTTGTCTGGAGAGTTATTGTTCACGTTTCCACATGTGCATGATAATGAGATAAAAAAAATAAAAAATTGGGATGGCAACAAGCCTGGGACATCGCGAAAATAACCTGCAGCTCGACCTCCGAGAAAAAGGGGGTGTGACAATTGATGTCGTGAATTTTGAGTATCATGGTTCTAACATGCACTTTTTTTCCTTCTCCTATTGTAAATTGCGTAATTGCAATGTTGTGTCTGAGATTTTACTTTGATTTTAGTTGATTATACATTACTCTTTAACTGAATTTACATTTGCACTAACCTATCTAGACATTAGATTAGCAAAACTTTTTCATTATACCTGTAAATTTATGTGCATTTTTTTTTTTTTTTTGGTAATTGCACGTACATCATCAAATGTATAGTTGATTATATCTTTATTATTCAGCGGTATCCTTAGGATAAACGTAGAGCTTTTATTTATTGTCTCATTGATGGAAACATAAAGACCATATAGACGGTAGAAACTTCTATTTGTAATGGCTCATGTATACACAATTAATTGCAAATTGTTATTTGAGTATCTTGACAACTAAATTTCAAAGTTGAAAAACTATAATTTAATATAATCGATCTTGACTTTGTGGTTTTTTGCCAGAATATGTTCCTATAGTTAAAAAATATCGCTTATTTGAGCTTTCCTTTGAGTTTTTTTTATACATTTTATTTCTCAAATGCAAAATGGAGGTTGAAACTCTAGTTACACCTTCTTCAGTTTCAAACTCACATCTCATTATTTTAAAGGAAACCTTGATCATTTCTTAAAATTTTGGCCCACCCACTTTGATATATGAATGTATAATCTATTGAGACCCTCGAGATAGGTATCAGATTGGGGATCAACAATCCCCAATTGGTGTGGATTATCCCAAGTCATTACCTTGTGCAAGGTTGGGATTTCAAATTTTGATCTAATTAATCCTATAAGAATTCTACATGACATGGAGCCGCAACTAGCGTATTGAGGCCGGCTAGGGGCCAAGTAAGATATGAGAATATATTTCACTTCCTATAGAAATAGTGTTCTAAGGTCGAAAACACGATTACAATAGTTATTCAACTAATGTCTTTTCGGTACCTAAACTTGATCATTTGTCAATTAAGATGTCCACACGGTCTTTTTGCCAAATTATGAGTCATGAAGTTTTGATCTGCCAAAAGCCCACATAGTATATTTTGTGTTTATTCTGATCATAAGATATAACCTTATTATTGAATTAAAACAAGCAAATCACAACACAAAAGCGACACAAAAATATCACAACAAATTCATCAGGAATAGTAATAAGAGAAAGAGATAAGAGTGTGCTATAGTAACCCAAGATGAGTTAGTCATGATATAAGATGACAGTGTTATTAAGCCTCAAACAGCAACCCATGAGTTGAATTCAAATTGCATCCAATTTCTTTAGATATGGTCTAAATAAAAGCACGATTTAAAGTTCGAGCATGCTTCAACAATCGTCTCATCGGTACAAAACATGATCCCTTTCTTGCTTTGTGGTCTAGGTAGAACATGGGACGGATAGGGAGAGATGTTACGTCCAACTCGACAACCCATATCTCATTCCCTCCCCCAACTACTAATAAAGATGTTTATAATAAAAATTTCCCATATATAGAATAGTTCCATTTCAGTGATAATTAATGTGTAAAACAATTTTTAAATCATAATTCTAAAATCTTTATAGTTGTAAATAGCACATGATATACTTCTTAATCTTAAAATTGTAGTTCATATTTCTTCTATAATAACATGTAATTGTAATTGCTAAAGAGATAACTAATAATGTCCATTACTAGATAATAGTATCATAATCACCATATAACAATAAATTTAAATAACGAATCAATGTAGGAAGGTGTTGCCTTAAGCTAATTGCAATTTAAAAATTACAATCCATTTCATCGCACAACCATGAACTGTTTACTTAGTGATATACATAACATTTAATGATAATAACAATTAATCTTAGGCAGACCAATATAATAAAAGTAATTGTATCTCATCATTTAAAACTAGAATTAGCACTAAAAAGTTAATATTTTCTAATATAATATACATGTTATTGGATGAACCCTTCCGCCAAAATGTCGATTGGGAAAATGCAATGAATGTGATAGTCTTGATACATTGATGCAAACTTGATTCTAAATCTAAATTAATCTTTGCTTGATCTCCTAGGAGTGGTGGCTGTCACTTACTGAGTCGTAGTTTTCCTCACTCCCTTTTATTTTCATTTCAGGTATTGAACACGAGAATGTTTAATTGAATGCACGTGAAGGATGATTAGGGAGTGGCATTGGAATTGACTATAGGTTATTTGAGTAAGTTTATCAAATTGGATTATATTTATCATTCAATGAAAGGTTTTGATTGGTCGACATATTTTTGTAAAATCACTATTTTTGGTTGAAGTTTTGGTCCTTCATTTTATTAGTATGGCCAGTCATTCCCTAAATTCTTGGTATAGATGTGGGGCATGGTGGATATTAGGAAAACAAAAAGTCGGTCAATATTTTCGCAGAATGATGCCCTTTGGGGATTATTACTAGAATGGACAAGACTCATATTAAGGTTTCATTGTAGTTATTTATGTGTTCTTAGAACAGCGTAAAGGAGATTGAACTTGGTATTATGCCAAACGTTCTTTGAATTGAAAATCCTTTAGTTTAATGAACTACTGTTTCTCATGTGATATAACTTACCATCATAAGATAAAAGGCCAATTGACCTTCGAAGCGATAGTCTCTTGACGATCACATTTGAAGAATCCGAGACAAGTGTAGCTCTAGAATAGCCTCAATTGCAATTCTAGCGAGCCATATGAATCACTGTACTCACGTTTTTGCCCGAAAAAATCAGATAATTGGCAGACGATAAAAATTAATAAGAAAGTATGCATCAGCTAATGACCGCATTAATGAAGATAGTGGTAATAAATGAAGTTATGCATCCTTTTTAAGTACGTAAAGTTATATTCACTTATCAGAGGACTCACATGTTTTAGATAATTAAATAAGGGGATAATGACACAAACAATATCAGAACTTTAACGTAATACGCAATTTGATTCATGAACTTTTAATTTATTTAAACAATCCCTAAATTTTAATTAATTAAATAAAGGGATAATGACACAAACAGTCCACGATTTTAGCCAGATATGCAATTTGGTGAAGAAACTCTAACTTAATGTGCAATATAGTTCATAAAATTTTAATTTATTTAATATAGTTCCTGAAAGTACATGTTCAATATAGTCCATGTATAAAAATATTCATATTGAAAGTATAGAGATCAAATTGTATGTTTTTTTTTTTTTTTGGAAGAGATCAAATTGTATGTTGGGTCAAAGTTCATGAACTATTTGTTTCATTTTCCCATTAAATAATTAACCATCTAAATAGATTTAATTAGTTTTAAATTGGATTATGATTTTCATCGAGAATATATCCAAACCTGTACCATGAAAATAAAAATGATTACGAAATTTCCATGGAATACAACTCTAATGTCTTGAAGCACAGATTAATAGGTGTACTATTTACATCCAGGATTTGTAATAATAACTACTCGTATCTAGTTTTATGTTGTGTCTGTAAATAAATACTAAAATTATGATATCATGTGTTGTCTCCTTTAACCTTTCATCACTTAGCTCGTAGTTTGAGAATGCAAAAGGTTTATTCATAAATCCATAGTGAATTCTTCCAATGCAACGATAGAAAATAATAGAAAACAATAGAACATATCATCAAATTTATTCCGGCGATGATTATCTATATGGAGCATTGCGCATAATTATAACTATTTTGCTTCACAATTCTCTGCATCATCCAGCATGTTTCGTTTTGATATACAACGGGTATGGACTTCAGGAACTGATCTCTCCGTCTCATAGATGAGAAGAACAGAGGGACGACAGAGCGAGTGCATCATAACAAGAGAGATCAAAGAAACCATGAAGTTGCAGTGAACGATCTGATCCTATCAGCGGTTTCCAAAAATAATGAAGTAAGATTTGTAGTACACTCTTGGTTTAAGCAAGCTTATGCTAATGAAGGATGATTTGTCTATTTAAGATATTGGCCAACTTGTTGGAACAAGCTTGGGTCCAATTCTTGCTACTCTTAAACCCACAGACGAATTTAGTTCTTGAGTCTATGAAATCTCACATGTTAGGATGAAACTGAACCGTACAGATTCTGCATTCACATTGCTCGTATTGTTGTGTCTGCTCGTAAATCCTGATCACAAAAATTTAATTCCATTTAGTCAGTTGGAGATGATCCACTCCATGATTTCTATGTCGTTACCACGATAACATCTTACGTGTTAAAATCTATAGTGTTTCTTGGATACGAGATTAATTATTTTTAGCAAATCTAAAATTCACCCATCAAAGATTATATTTTTATTTATTCTTCATCTCATAATCTAACTTTAATGCATACGTTCATCTTTATGAAAAGATGCCACAAATGTAATATTCGTTTCCTTTTTGCGGTTTCACATGTGAATAATAAGAAAGTTGGATAGAATCGAGTTTTGTTGTTGACCTGCATCTTCATGAAGCTCACTTTGCTATAAATTATTTAGAACCAGCCCTTCACATTAATTAGATTAAAAGCTTAATTTTCTCAAATGATTAATACCTGTACTCCCAAAAGTATCACTTCAAGTAAAGTTTAATAAATCACAAAGATTTACTCTGGTGGTCATCCTTCCCACATGAAAAGAAGAAAGTGAGGGGGTTTGAATCCCCACCTTCTCAGGAAGGTTGAGGTGGAGACAATTTAGCTTAAGGTGTGAGTTTCAACTCCGACATCTTATAAGGAGGCAAGGTAAAAGTCTAAGAGTAAGAGTTAGAATCAGAGTAGAGTATAACAAAAAAAGAAGAAGTAAACTTTGATAAATTATTAATTCGTATGTAATTTGAATTGTCATTAAATCTAAAATGCCAATTGAAAAGATTCTTTTAGTCTTTTTCATATATGTGATTGATATATGACGCTTTTATTAATTGATTGTACATCAGTCGTAATATACCTAATGTGACATCCCGAATTTTCGCTTTTGTTTCCTTCTGATTGAATCGGGCGTTTCATTGACGTGTTTATAGGGCTATTCTCAGAACTGATCATTCTTGAGATAACTAGACTATCTGGGGAAATTATTAAGAATTTTAAGGCAATAGACTTGAGAATTCGACCAAGAATCGGCTTCTCGACCGTGTCCATCTTTAGAGGCCATCTCGGCACAGTTAAAAATCGATTTGAAATCAGAGATAGACTGGATCGACTGAGATGTGTGGCTAATCGTGGGTGACACCACTAAATTAGAAAATTCTCGTCGACCGGCTCTAGACTGATTTTCTTATTGTTTTGGTACCCTGTGTTCGTATTTAGATCCTCAAGATTTTCACGACAACCGAGAGTCGCCAATGAGTCGAGTGGGTTCATAGTGGCTCGAAGAAAATCGACCACGAGTCAATTGCACTTAAAAATATCTGAAAGTTACCCGGTAGTCTAGGTCGCGCTAAAATCGCGTCGAATTGAAATTAACCGCCAATTCGAGTCCGATTTCAGAAATTGAAGTTTCGGCCATGTCACAATTAATTCTAGGAATGTCGACTCAGTCTCGAAGATTTTTTCTGTGGTTTCGAGATTTTTACGGAAAATGGGTTCGGACGTTGCGGAAAATCAACGGGAATTTAGATTGGCTAAATTAATGGAAAATTGGACTCTCGGCCGAGCCTTTGTGTGTCGTGGATTTATAGAAAATCATTTGGAATTTTTCTTCGTCGAATCGGGCCTCAATTTGGGAAATTGAGTGAGGAGATTGAATTTAATTGGCGAAATTCGGATTTAAAAAGGGGCAGAAATTTGGA
Source organism: Eucalyptus sp. ANBG9806169 (assembly GCA_014182395.1). NCBI lineage: Eukaryota > Viridiplantae > Streptophyta > Magnoliopsida > Myrtales > Myrtaceae > Eucalyptus > Eucalyptus sp. ANBG9806169. The sequence goes on along the minus strand of CM024574.1, from coordinate 16,760,969 downwards.
GTTTCAAAATTTGGGTTTATTGTGAAAATTATCCTAGAAAGTATTAAGGGGACATACAATTAATGGAATGGATAAGTGGCTGATTTTTCTTTCCTCCGTGGCTTCCCCAACACGCCGAACAGCTGCCCTCCATCTTGATTTTCAACCTCCGCACGTCTCTTTTCCTTAAAACGCCAGCCGCCCCGCCGATCTTTTGGATGGTAGTTTGTTTCTCCAAAGCGAAGCGGCCACAAAATCCTCTCTCTCTCTCTGTTGAAGATCGAAGTGAAGCCGCACGAATTCTCCGAAGCTGGCGCGGGCACCACCGCTTGAAGACATCGAAGCCTCCACCAGCTACTTCGCCGTCCACGCGTCCAAGCTGCTTCTGCGTGGGCTCTCTTCATCGTTCAGCCCACAAGCCGCCAGCCCACGATCGCCCGCCCTCTCCACCACCGGTTGTCTCCTCCAGTCAACTTCAACGCCCACGGAAGACCATCGAAGATCTCTCTCTCCGTTTAGCCACGTCACTCGGTCAAGGTCAGCCGAGCGAAGCCACGTCTCTTCTTTTGCGCGTCGCTGGCCTGTTGAAGTTTCGAAGACCCGCAGCTCCTTCAACGCGCGTCGCCCTCCACTGAACGAAACTCCTTCGTTCGTAGCTGCTGTCCCCACGTTCGCGTGTCCCCGCCCCCAACGAATTCCAAACCCAGCTTGTCCGTGCATCTCGGCCCGTGAATTTCAGCATTTTCGGCCCACCAACAGCTCAGTTGAGTTCAACGAATTGGCCAGCAATTTCAGTCTTCAAGCCCGCAAGATTGAGCCCAGTAATTTCGGCCCATTTTCAGCTGCAAGTTCAGCCCATTTTCAGTTTAAATTTCGAGTCCAGCAAGCCGCAAGCCCAATTGAGTTCAGCCCAGTTCAAAGGTAGCCCAACCTTGCTGAGATTTGTTGGGCCCAAGTCTAAGGCCCGGCCCAAGCCCGCCGGTGTCGCCGAAAATCCGATTTCGGCTGCCGTTGCGATGATTCGGTCTCCGCTTTTGCCAAGTGAGTTTTACTCACTAATGCTTTCTTAGTTTGTTAATTATACTTAGGGTTAGTTAGATTTAAATTAAATGCAATTAGGTGGTTAGATTAAGTTAGATAAATTAAATTAGAGACTCCTTGATGCATGTTAGGTGGTTAGAAATAGCCATTAGCAAGTAGACATGTTCTATTATTTATTGAATGTCTCTCGGGATTTTTCTCGACCCGTTTCGGGCTCCAATCAGGCAATTTGGGCCTAAATTGGATTTTTAATAATTAGTTATTTAATTTTCGAAATTTATTATTTTTCCAGAAATTCAACTGGGATGGCCGGTGATCGAAATTTCGTGCTGATTGTTGTGGTGCATTCCGTTTATTTAATTGAGCTTTAATTTATATAGAATGGATTTAAATTGTGAAATTGGAGGATTTGTCCTTTATTGTTTGTTATTAAATGTGTGATTGGTAGATGATCGAATATGGGTATATAGCGCCGATACGTTGATGGGCTATATAGTAGAGAGAATGGTGAGAGATTACTGAGAATGTTATTGGCTGAGACCAATCAGGTACGATGTTATTGGACACACGTGGTTCGGTGATTGGAAGTATCACTGGCGAAAACGGCGCCTTAAAGAACACACGTGAATGACTTATAGACAAACGTGGTTCGGTGATTAAGGAAATATCACTGGTGAAAACGACGCCTTAAAGAACTCACGATGTTGTCTATTGCCGATGTCACCTTGGCGAAAACGGCGCCCTAGAAAGGACACGTGGTTCGGTGATCGAGGATATCACTAGTGAAAACGGCGCCTTAAAGAACGCACGGTGTCGGTGATCGGTATGTCATTGGCGAAAACGACGCCCGAGAAACACATGTGATTTGGTGAAGGAGTATACCATTAGAGAATTATGGTGTGAGTGGAAATGACCTAGAATGGTCCGACTGATATGTAATCGACTATGTCGATTTAATCGATGCTTTTATCGATGATGTGATTGTTGAGTACCTATTAAACTGTACTGATTTGCAGGTGGAATCTGAGGCCAAGGTAAGTCCTCTGACTTGTGCGTGCTTAGGCAGCCCATAGTGTATTGGCTTACTAATCGAGTCTTAGGGGGTAGAACTCGCTGAGACGTGGTCTCATTGGTTATTGAATAACCATTGCAGGACCCTGAGGAAGAGCTGAGGAAGAGGAACTTGAAGAGGAGAAAGATTTTTGAAGAAGAAGATGATCCAGAGAGGGATCTTGAGTACAACCCGGATGTGGATTGAGATCCCATTCCTTTTGTGAACCCTGTCTTAGTATAGATAGGTGTGAGACTTTTATGCTGTAAATAAAGGTGTGGTTGTGAATTTTTCAATATGAAAAATATGGCATGCTTTTCTATCCCATTGTTTTATTGTCTGGGGATTCTTAACTACTTCCGCATGCGCATAATAAATTGAAAGGGTCGGCGATACATAATCCTGGGATATCGCACTTTAAAATCGACCAAGGTAAGGGATGGGCGCGTGCCCGAGGATCGGAGCGTGACACCTAACACAAACACTTTCTACATATAATTTAGTAGATTAGTCCTGATAAACTTGACATAAATACCTTTCACACGCGCTTGCATTGTGGACAAATATATGTGATGTTCCCGCTCAAAGATACATTTATCCACTAAGGTTATACATGCATGACATGCACAAAGTGCATTTGGTGCGCGCACTGATTTTAGTATCAATTTAATGAAGCGCACGATTTATAGTGTTACATTTGTCTACTGATGCTATGTTTGTTAGGAGGGATTAAGAGGAAAGAGACAGAGCTCAAAAAACATAATTGTGTTTGGAAGGAGGGGAAAGAGACGGAGGGAAATAATTGGAAAAGATTACGAGAAATTATGAGAGATCAAAAGGGATTGATTTGTCAATTCTATGTATGTTATAAACCCTTCGAATCTCTCCGAATATGGGAGGACTCGAAGGGATTTGGAGATTTTTGTTCATTATTTAACAAATTTGTTCTTCTTTCTTGCTTATATCCATCCTTATTCAGTATCAATTGATGTTAAGGCATATCGATTATGCCAATTGCTAACCTTTAGTTTTACAATTGTCTATTAAAGCACTTACATGAATGAGTATGCAATGTTTGAGGGAACATTATTACATATACTTTAACTTAATTTTATTATTTTGATTCTTAAGGTTTGTTAGTCCCACTAAATTTTAGCGGCCATTTAATAATCCATCAAGGAAAAATTTGAAAATCTTCGTAGGGAGTTAGTTTCACATTATTTAGACGTGTCCAGTCCAAGGATTCCCATACATCGATCATGATTTGCTAATTTCGTTCCTTCTAAAAATAAAATGGCATGGATAATAATGTACGGTGTGGTTGCCACGTGATTGCACATCTTCGCATCTAACTTTTTTGGCCGTCCTAAAATGCTAGTCAAATATTGATTGTGTGACATCTAAGGTTTTTGTTTTAAGAAGAAAATATTAAAGAGATGGCCTGCACAACAGTCTCAAAAGCACGTCCATTGTAGGCTCCTGCTCGTCTGCAACCACTTTCGCTGAGTGACTCTTGTTTGAGAGCCGATGGTGACAAGTTTCGTGATCATTTTGCTCGTTGTAGAATGGAGTCCATCTGACCCCTGATGCATCCAACCTCCATTGTCTTGAGATCGAAGGTTGCATAGAACGGAGTCTATTTGCATTTTCTTTTGCTTTCGATTCCGTGATTTATGACCTTGAATTTTGCGATCTAAAGAATCTGGAGGTCTGAGAGGGCTATTATTAAGGATCGATCGAAATTAAAAATATATGTGAGGCAACTAGCCGATAAAAAAGGTTAATGATTCAATTAAGGAATTGACATGATGATACCCATTGAACTTATGCCACTTAATTATTTTATTTAGATAGTGCGTAAAATGTGCCAACAAATGCTTGTGAATTATTTTTGGCGGTGTACAGTTTATGCCTTTATTCATATGATGTGATGGAGGCCACAAACTCCAAGCAGCAGCCCTCGGCTGATGGTTGCCAAGGGGGCAACAGCTCTACTAACCACCCTATCTCTCTTTACGGCTTATGTTCCTTTTATATTCCTTTTCTTTTCTTCTTTTATTTTGATTTTAGTTGTGATAAATGTATTAAAAGCCCTAAAAATTGTTATGAAAGTATAATTGAGTTCTAAAACTTTCAAAAAATTTAATTAAGTCTTAAAACTTGTTAGAATTTTCTGATTGTCAAGTTGGATATATTAAATGGAATGAGACTTGACAAATTTTAGAACTTTGTTATACTTTTTAAAAGTTTTGTGACGTAATTGCACATTTTGAAAATTTTAATACTCCATTGCACTTTTATAAGTTTTAGGAGTTTCAATGCACTCATCACATTTTGTTTTGATTTCTCCGAATTCATTGAATATTGTCTAAATTAGTTATTTTAAATTGGAAAAATATGTTTCGCATGGAAAATTGTATAAGTGGCTCGAGCACTTATTAAGCCCTATTAATTATGCTTTTTAAATGTAAACTTACGTTTTTTTTTTTTTTTTTTTTGGTCAGTCCTACTATAATCCTATTCTAACACTTACTCTCAGACTTTTGCCCTGCCTCCTTGCAGGGCGTGGGAGTCGAAACCCACTCCTGAAATGAAATCTTCCCCACCCCAATCCCCCCTGAGAAGGTGGGGATTTGAACCCCCAACCTCCCCCTTCCAAGATGGAAGGGTGGCCACTGGGGCGAACCCCCAGTAAAGTTACGTTTTGAAGTAAGTGACTTTATTAAAATGCGTGAACTTTTCATTTTCCAATAGTTTAGAAAAATGATATTCCGTTGACTCTTCAAAATGCTAGTTGGCCATGTCAGCTAACCTACTATAATTATTACCAAAATAACATCCGATTGTTGGAGCTACAATTGATATATAATGAAGAGAGCCCCGATTACAATCTCTTCTTATCTTATGTCTTCACATTTATTATTGAGAGAGAGGGGGAGGGAGGGCCCTTCGTAACATTTTTCTATATGAAAAGCAATCTTATAATTTTTAATAATCAAGATAAATTAAAATAAAGAAAGAAACAAAACTAATCTAAGAAAAGAATGGAGGCCATGAAGAGAGAGGATGACTGGTTGAGCTGCCACCATCCTCCGACATGTTGCTGAATGTTAAAACTGTTCTTGATTAGTGTGCTTAACTAGAACCTAAAATGGTTTCGAGATTTTCGATCAGTTTGTGAGAACGATTGTTTCTAGCATTTATACTCGTGTTTGCGATACAACATGATATGCTTGGTTGGCATTTGATGAATGGTGCGATTTGTGTTGTGAATCTGTTTTTGATTTGCTTAAAAAAAAATTCACCCACCAAACCGATAGGGTGCGAAGGAGCGATCAAGGAACCGGCATCTTCATACCCGCTAGGAATGTCTGCTTTCCGTCAAACCTATTCTTCATGGAGTTCTCGGGGGACGGGCCTAAGGGGACTACCCAACTGCTAGGGGATTGGCCCGGGCCCCGTGGATAAAATTTCCCATATTGGTTCGAACCCGAAACCTCTTGCAAAAGCTTGTCATGGAGACATCCGACCACTGGGCTACTGTGCCTGCGTGGGCTTTGCTTAGAATTTATTCCGTTGGATTTGGTTGCGACTCCTACTCAGAATAGAAGTACAAGTCAGTATTCTCGTCTGTTCTATTTTCGGATCTGCTGGCTTTAGTGTAGAATATGGGACGAAGCAACGATGACTATTGATAATCCTGATGCTGCTTTCTGTTGAACCTGGTGGTTGAACTAACTCAGGAGATGGTCGGCGGTAGATTTGAATGTCTAAGTTGAGTGTTTTGGCTGTATAAGAATAAAGCAAGTGGATGCACTGGTTTGTAACAGGAGATTCGTGTGCTGAAAAGAAGGTTTTCAGATTTATTAGAAGACAGGATGCCCTGTAATCATAATGGTGAAAGAAATCTGATTCTGGCAAGTGGGTCCTTGAGCAATTTGCAAAAGATCATAATTATGATCTCAACGCCTGTGAGGAGAATCATCCTGCCAATTCCCGGTGCAAAAGTTCAGTAACAACTGCTAAAGTAGTTGATTTGTGCTGTAAATCATGGATAAAACAGCTTGATGTGGTTGATTATGGATGCTCATATTCTTTAAGTATTGTCAGTGCCAAACGCATTAAACTGGGGGCAAATAAAGGACAAGTGATCCTTGAGCCCTTTGTGGGTCTAAAGTTTGATCCCGCTAACGAAGCATCCGGTATTATGATACATATGCTGGGAACATGGGATATAGAGTTCGTATTAATCAGTTGTTTCGATCAAAGAGCGATGGTTTGATTACTTCTAGAGATTTGTCTGCTTGAAGGAAGGATTTCAGCATCCTTCTAGGGTTGGGTGTGGTGCATTTATGAGGATTAAGAGGCATGACAATGGAAGGTGGGTTGTTGATCGTTATCAACTAGAGCGTAACCATGAGCTTGAGATGCAAACGAAAGCCGACAGAGGTTCAGCTTCTGGGAAATTTTTAGATGAGATTAATGAAACGTCGGAAAAACTAGACATTGCTAAAAAGCACAATGCGAGCCTCATAAAGAAGCAGCGTGCGAGCAACATAGGAAGTGACTGGTATACCGTGCTTCATAATTACTTTCAGAACCGACAAGCTGAGGACATTGGGTTGCTGTAGGAGTCTTTTCTGGGCTGATGCCATCATTTTTTATACCTCCTATAAGCAAAACAATTATGTGGTGCCATATGCTACTTAGGTTGGTGTTAATCACCTCAAGCGGGCGGTTCTTCTTGGATGTGATCTAGTTGCTAATGAACTGGTTGTTTGAAACATGGCTCAGGGCAAGGTCTGGGTGCCATCCCCAGTCGATAATAGCTGATCATGATGATTCCATTCTGCAAGCGATTGCACTGGTTTTTCCTTCGAGTCATCATCGATTCTCAGTGTGGCAAATTAAGACAAAAGAAGATGAGCATTTGAGTCCACTGAGTAGTGATTGTAAATGTGAATATCAGAAATTTGTTTATCAAAGTCATACAGTTGGTGAACTTGATGCTGCACGGCAATGTATCATAAAGAAGGTGTTGGATATCTTGCCGAAAAAATGCAATATTCAATTTGTATTTTCAAAGAAACTCGCAATTTTTCCCCAAAGTTCATATGTAATATTCCCTTGATTGATTTTTGTCGCGACCCTCCAACATGGGGAAGACAGGTAGTGTTAAGTTGGGGATTGGTACCAACTCTCCCAAACCCTCACTTTACGTGATATTGAGATTCTCATTAGTCAATTAGTTAGAATGATGGTTAACCATACTATGAAACATGGGGAAAAAATATCATTGGCTTATAAGAATTCTAGATAAGGAGGAATCGTCACTAATTCATTCGGGTCAATTAAAAATCAAGTGAGGCATAAGATGATGCATCACTTCTTACATGAATAGAGATTTAGAATTGGAGACTTGATTACACTAATGCCATTTTGATACCCTAAAGTTGCGTTTGGTAATCCGGATTTAAGTTCTAAAAAAGACTAATCGATTAGGTGTCACATGTGATCTTTTTAGCCAATTATGAGTCTTAAAAGTCTTGTCCACTAAGTTTCCATACAATATTTTTGTGTATATTATAATCCTAAATGTAACCTAAACATTCAACTAAAACAAGTAAGTCATAACATAAAAGCAAAATAAAAATTGCAACCCAGTCATCAAAGATAGTAACGAAAGAACAATTAAAAAAAGTAAAGTGAAGTAACATGGCCTTGTTATGAAGTCTTGGACAACAATCACCCTAAGCTAAATTCAAATCGAAATTCAATTTTTCTAAGGAGACTATTCAACCTAAAACTAAAGCAGTAAAAATCATCAATTTTCCTAAATATCTAAATGAAGTTAAACGAATTCTAACTCTAAGACCTAACCAACATAACAGGAATCAAGGCCTATTGTTCTAATCATTTTACAATTTTTAAAATCTTTTTTTATTCTTATAAGAGGGGACTCAGGCTAGGTCCTTGGGCCCAAGCTCGGCCCGAATGTGTATCAAATTCATATCCCAAAGGTTCGGTCACTAAAGTGCATGGGTTCATTATAACAAACCCACCTTAATCTGCTTCCTGACTTTTATCCGTCGGCTACCATCTAAAACGACATCCACTCAAAACTCCCGTACACGGCAACAGCACAACCGAAGCAAACAGATAGCGCGAGACGCAATGAAGAAACTGCTGCAAACAAGTGCAGAGGTGTTAACACTCAAGCCATAGATTTATCGCCATCATCTCGGACGTTTTTCTGGAGGCGATCTCCATTGACAGTCATGGGAACACAGCGAAACAGCAAGTAAAAAAAGCAATAGAAAGATGCGTTCAGATTCAATTGTGACAACAATGAAATGTAAATGCAATCAAAGCTTTGCATTACTAAAATGATTAATCTACACCAAAACGCCCTTAGATTGCGCAAAAAATATAAGCTATTTCATAACGGTGTCTTAGAGGTATTTTAACAAATAGCTTGTGTGCATCGAGAACATTGAATCTGGTCACGATTTTCCAAGTAATTTTTCATCTAAAAATGACACTGGCACAACAATGCCATCACATATCATCAGGAAACACTTTAGATTCTCAGTGATTTATGCATGAGTGATATGAACGCAACTCAGTCTTGTATCTTGCAAGAACGACGCAGAACTGGGGATGATGAAGTTACCAGGTCAACAGGACGAGATAAAACAAATATGATGTTGTCAATCGAAATCAAATCCAGTAGAAGTAACTCAAGCGAGATCAGAGCACGTCGGTCTTCCCGGTAGGGAAACAAAGCAAAACAGAGAGGCCACTGCTGAAAGTTTAAGGCAGCGAACATCAATGGCGGCAATAGATATTAGTCGCCTGAATTCGATGAATAAAGTTTGCAAAGTGAAATAAACCAGTGAGATCGTTTGCTCCATACTCCCTGCAGCTTAAAAAAAAAAAAACGATTCTCTGTTTTCCGTTCCTATCATGGCCCACCTCAAAGCAGTCGGAGATGGAGGGGCGACAGTCAACGGCAACGATCGGCAGTGGCAAACAGCGTCCAGAGTGTGATGGTGAATGAAATCGACGAAGGAGCCTCCGAAAATTCAGGAAGAGACCGAGAAACCGGTGTTACTGATTGTACTGAAATCAGGAACGGAAGGAAGGTAGAGGGAAATTAGCTTTTGCGGCGATCAAACAATGGAGAACTGAGTTCCGATCATCTGAGCAGAACTGAGGAATGTCGGATTCAGGATTGGATATCGTTGAAGACTGGATCGACTTGGAATAGCCAGAATTCGCTGTTTTTGTAGGAGCTATGGAGTTCTAGAGAGCTATCTGTGAACTCAGTGTTACAAACTGTTATGAAATCAGGAACGAAAGGAAGTCTAATTGATTCGATTATTTTTAGAGTGAGAATCGAATGCATGAACGTGGGTTTTCACGCACACCGTTCCTTCAGGCGACTCATGCATTTCATCTAGAATTCAGATCGCAACACCATTTTCTCTGTTAAACCCAAAAAGGAGAGTACTTTGTTCTGTGAAATTTTCCTGATTTTTTAAAATATTAGATTTTTCTGTTGTTTTTCAGAAATTAGGGAAATTGCGGAAATTATGAATGATGGTTTTCTTGAAATCCAAAAATTTTCTAGTCAATCTGGTATGTTCCAATATATTATATTAATTGTGGAAAATTCTAATTCATAGCTTTGAAGAAAAAATTGTGAAAAGTAGGTGAATTATTGAAGAAAAAAGTTAGCACGCGCAATATTTGCAAAAATATATATAATTACCAATTTTCTAAAAAATATATAAATCATATTGTGCAAAGAATTATTCTTTTCGGATTGTTCACACAGTTTAAGTGATTTTCGGGTCGTTGGGGGTGCATATCGGGGCCACGGACTCGGAATTGAGGATAGGAGGGCATTCAAGTAATTTTCCATCAGAACGGGAGTTTTTGGCCCAAGTGCATTCAGCCATTGTTAAGAATGTCTAATTTCTATAAACGGTATTGAATTGTGTTTAAGGACCAAGGAAATCTAAGATTGAGTTGTATGGCTTGAATTAGTGATTTAATTGAGGTGAGTAATTTCTACGGCTATTATATTTTGTAAAATATTGCGTGACATGATTTGTTGAGAAAAAGCTATATTGTGACATGGCATGTATTTTTGAAGCATGTTAATAAATATTAATTTTATGGCATACTCTTTTTAGATCAAGCATTGGATACTTTTGAGTCTATGATCTAGAAATATTTTAAGCTGAAATGTTTTTTATGTATATAATATGTGCGTGAGCGCACAAACCAATATTATTTCGGGGCTCAATCTAGACCGATGTGATTTAAAATGTTTATTCATACCTGATGTGATTTTCGAGGCCTAACCGACAATATTTTGGGTTTTATCATGTGGAGAAGTGTGACTATAGGGTTTTTTGACATTGAGTTTGATATATGCCAATTATAGTACGTGGGTTTATGATATAGCGTGAATTTATGATTTATTGAAAGTAAGCATTCTACTTTTTACATGGGAAAATGCAATTAATGTGATCATCTTGATATATCAATGCAAACTCGTTTTTAGAGGTACATTATTCTTTGCTTTATCGCATAGGAGCAATGTCTGTCACTTACTGAGCCATGGTTTTCCTCACCCATTGTTACTACCATTTCAGGTTTCACAAATGAGAAAGTTTAGTTGAATGCACATGAAGAGGGATTCGAGAGTGGAATTGGAATTCACAATAGACTATCCGGATAAACTTCATCAAATTTGACTTTTGAATTTCTAGTAATTGGTTAGTTCTTGATTAACTAGACGCTGTTATAGTTATCATCCAATGAAAGGTTTTGCTTAGTCTACACACACACCCACACACCCACATATATATATATGTGGGTTAAAAGGCTCGATTCTTCATTTTTTTTTTAAAGTTGGATGGCCATTCCCTAAGTTCTGGATTGCATATGCAGATTGATGCGCTAAGGGACTATTACTTGAACAAACTTGACACGTCTATAGTTTTCGATGCGTTCTTTGTAAAGGAGAATGAACTTGGGAGTTATGTGAAAAGTTCTTTGAATTGAGCATCTTCCAATTTAATGGAAGAAATAATAAGATAAAATGCAAATTGGCTTTTGAAGCGATAAGCTCTAGACGATAGGGGATCTAGATAAATAAAAATTGCCTTACAGATCTCTTCGCACACTAGGCCATACCACAACTTATACATTTATGCAATGTACAATCCTATATTTAGGCATTTTATGTGGGTCACTCTATTTTCATAAATATCAAAAGGATTCCATGCGGGGGCAAAATGACGGACATTCACCTCAATTTTTTGGCATATAGAATTTGGACACAATATTTTACCATTTCTTTTTCCTGTTTCCATGATATCGATTAGTTTTTGGAATATCCTTTAACTCAAAATCATAACTTTTCTTTATCAATTTTCAGAAAATAACTTATTTATATCATCAAGTCTGATTATCATTTTTATCCCCTAACATATTCCGTTTCTAATTTGGCTCTATTCAGTAGCTTTACCTTCGATTCTTTTGGAATTGTCACTGAAGTCTGTTCCCTTCAGATTGTAAAACATCTAGCTGGATTGCACTTTCTCGCTTCTGCTCTGTTATCCAGTCAGAGTGCTCGAATTTACTCATAGCTCATTCGATTCTCCTTCACCGGCTTCGATCATTGCTTGCGACACGTCCAAGACTTTCTCTGGTTAGTTGAACTACCGATTGTGACCGATAATCGCTCCTCCCTAAGATAAAAGCTCTGAACTGCCCGAGTCGTATTGGTATAAATATGACTTTGAATCTGACTGAGATCGATTTGTCTGCTTGAACGATTCACTGTACCAGTTGTATAGGTTAAGTAAATCTAAATTGATATTCACTTTTGAGTCCATTCCAGAAGGTCTCAGCCTTGATTGGCTTTTGGGGTGTTCTAAGGCGATCAGCTAAATATGTTAGTGCTTAATTGTAAATACTCGTCATGGTCGTTGGTGTGTTCATGAAGCATAGACTGATCATGTAGACTAATACATTGGAGTGTAGATCCCTTTTGCTGTGCATATGTTTTTCAATAGTGAATTCCGGATCATGTCTTCTCTATGAGTGGATGTAAAATGCAACGCAAATTTGTATTTCGTTCGTGCTGGATCGTGGTTGTTGCTTGCTGGTTATACGTAACCCAATGATGCTGAGTTATTACTTGGAGCTCTTGCATGAACTTTCTTGTCGGTTCTAGATTAGTTTATGTTCAATTGAAAGCTTCGTTAAGGACCCGGTTTAATAGGTGAAGGTAGGAAATAATGTCCATCGATGAGTAGGTTGATGCTGTATTTCCGCTGAGGATGAACGAATTGGGTTTGGTGTCTGAGGTAGGTTAGTCTGGCAACGAGCAAGAAAAGGAAGAGATGAAATTGATTCACCTAGACAACTAACTAGAATTTGTGTTTGGGCCTGAGAGAAAGATAAAGAGAAGGTTCAAAGGAAAGAGAAAAAATTGAACTCCGTGTGTTCTGGGATGGTGGTCTGAGAAAAGGAAAAAATAATAAATATAAATATAAAAGATTAAATATATAATAAATAAAAATTGGAAAATGATTAGGAAAATAGGTCTTGATTAGGTTTAACTTATTCTTATTAGTTTATATCACTTTCTTCCCAATTTAATTGTGGTCCTAATTCCTGACTTCATCTCTCATAATCTATGGGATATGTAAAAGATTGCATCCAATTTTATTTTATTTGTTTGGTCAGTCATCCAATTTAATAATTAACGCAAGTTTATGTTGATATATTGCTCTGGCATTTTAAATTAATGTTAAGGGAAGTGGGAGGGAATAGAGTTTTGTAATGATGTGACTCAATCGTTCAGCTCCATTTTACCTAACTTTAGTTTGGTTTCACAAATGACACGTGATGAAATAGAAGAAGAGAAATCACGATGATCAAAGTTAGCTGAGTTTTCTTAGGATTTATTTGTTTGTGCTTTTTAAAAAGCAAGAACAATTTTCACTTTCCTATTAAAATTAATTATGTTATTCAAATATTAAAAAAATGTGGAAAAATGAATGAAAATAACGAATGAATATTTACACGTTGTCAAAATTTCACATGTTTTAAAGCCCTAAAAATGTAAACATGTGTCGGAGATAAGATGCTTGTAAAAGTTTATAAAAAAATGATTAAAATATGTCAAACGAAAAAAAAATGTAAAATTTGATAAGAAATAGCCCATAGTTGTTCTGAGGCTGCGATATAAACATGAAATCTGAAACTTTAACATTCATCTCGAGGCAGTATTATACACAACTCATGAAGAGTAAACTTCTAAGGGCAATCAAGATGCTCATTGTCAAATCAGTAGTAGCAAATCATCGCAATAAGCTATATCATAACTAACAAAAAACAATTCAATTCCTGAAATTTGAGCTTCGAACAGGAAATTTTGAAACTTCTGAAAGAGATTTAAATTTGAAAAATAATAATTTTTGTCACCTTTAAAGAAAATTAGAAGATCGCAACAAATCTCAAAGAAATTAACTTGATCTGTGTAACAATTAGGCCCGGTGCGATTGTGCCCAAGATTATCAATTGATCACCTTTTCTTCGCGGCTAACCCCATAGCTATCGAAACTCCTCCACCCCAACGCATGGACCAGCGACCATATCTAGTCAGGATTTGATGATATTAAGATATGATTTCAATAAAGCTTAGTCTCTTTGGAGATAAAAAAAGAAAAATTATTTGCCAAATAACCCAAGGACAACAAATAAAAGTGCTGCTTACTCACCAAAAAGAAGAGAAGAGTTACAAGTTTAGAGGCGACAATAGGGTCACACGGGCCTTGAGCCGTTGCTTAGGCCAATTGGAGGGGCATTCTTACTTTCAGGGATGCCTTTACCAATTGCCTATTATCACTTTATTAGTAGTTATCTTGGTAAATTACATAATATTTGGTCAAATAAATCAGAGTGTCCTTTGATAGATGCCACGTACAAATTAGTGTTATAGAATATAGATCAGGAATGGACAGGAGTTCCTCTCGTTGCGGCGTGTAGCACAACAGCTCCTTTCCTTTCCACCGATCATTATAATCCATATGGTTGTTTGAGACATTGCTCAGGACAATGTCTGGGTGCCATCCCAAGTCGATAATAGCTGATCATGATGATTCCATTCTGCAAGCAATTTCACAGGTTTTTCCTTGGAGTCATCATCGATTCTCAATGTGGCAAATTAAGACAAAAGAACGTGAACATTTGAGTTCACTGAGTAGTGATTGTAAATATGAATATGAGAAGCGTGTTCAACAAAATCATTCAGTTGGTGAATTTGATTCTTCATGGGATGCTCTTTTCAGCAAATATGGCTTGAGGGAAAATGCTTGGCTGAAGGAAATGTATGAAAAGCGTGAAAACTGGGTGCCACTGTACTTACGTGGAACATTTTTAGCTGGAATTCCCATCGATGGAAGTTTAGATACCTTTTTTGATCATTTTTAAATTCTCAAATGTCACTTGAAGAATTTGTTGTGAGATATAAGCAAGGCTTGGAACAACGTCTTGGCAATGAAAGGAAAGAAGACTATAGTTCATTCAACTTGCAGTCATTTTTGCAGAGAAATGAACCAATGGAAGTGCAACGTAGGAGGCTTATACCCTTTCCATTTTCAAAGTTTTCAATAGGGACCTTTTACAAAGCTACAGTTATCTGGATGCCAGGATTTATGAACAAGGGGCCATCAGCAGATATTTGATCCATAAGTGCGGCAATGAGAATGAGAAACATACTGTTACCTTTTGTTCATCCAATCTTGATGTGGGTTGTGACTGTCAAATTTTTGAATCAGAGGTGTATTGTGTAGACATGCTTTGAGATTGTTCCGGATTCTAGACATTAGGGGCTTCCATCTTGCCACATCTTGCATAGGTGGAGGAGTGCTGAGTGTGGCACTGTATATGATCTTGAATCAGGAGGTAGCTCCCACAAAATTAAGGCTATGATGGTCTGGAGTCTTCATGAAATTGCTGCCAAACATGTAGAGTTTGGTGCCACATCATTTGAGAAATACCAAGTTGCTTACAAAATTATGCCTGAGGTTGTGAGGAAACTTTGCTGGTTGAGGTAAGTTTAGGATAATTTTGTAGTTTTGAGTGCATCTATAGTTGCTTTTCTAGCAGTTTGTAGCTAGAGGGCATCGACTTGTTTTATACGGTAATTTTTCAATCATAAGTGAAATTCTGTGGATATGAAATTATGCATTCTGCTAGTTCGTTTTTTTGGTTTCTTCTGTTTATCTCTCGTCAGAGGCTAGGGGTAAGGGAGGGGATAAATTGAGGAGAGCAATGAAGAATTATGCTTAAAATTTTTTTGCAATTAAATTGTACTTATGTGATTTCCTAATTGGTAATGATTTTAACGGCAATTTTTGGAAATGCCACATGACATTCCATGATGTGGCTGATCTATTGTATCATGTTTTGCATCTCATTTGTTGGCCATACATTTGCTTTCCCTATGCGGCTTTAATAGGACATATCATAGCGGACAAACTTCTGTTATTCAACGATGTTGAATTGTTCCATTATGTTGGGGTTTGATGAATAACTCTCATAGTACAGATTTGAGTACGAAGAGCAAAACTGATGAAGACAGTGCAAAATGAAATATCTCACAGAAGAATAGTAGAAACTCTCAGTCATATGTGTGATACTGGCTTATGAAGCAGCATAATATGTTCTGTAAGATGCATGAGTAGCTCTTAAATGGATATCTGTCCATTAGTACTTAAATAGATGGGAAATCTAGGGCAATCACAACTGTGCTGGCAGATAGATTTGTCCTCGTGGCTACCGAAATGAGCTACTTCTTCTTATAGCAAGTTAAGCTACTCTCACCAGGAGAAACCATGAGAGGATATTTGGCTGAGGGACCAAGTGGTGTATATAGCTGGCTTAGAGTTGAACTTGCTCGTGGGAAGATAAGTAGCTCAGGACTGCCATTGATATGTAGCTTAGACTCCTGAGGCTGAAGCTGATGTACTACACCTGTAATGAGACAATTCAGAAATGCATGAATTGAGATTGCCTGATCAAGTGCTTCACAGAGTCCATGTTCATATCATATATGACAACCTAGAAGTGTTTTAGGAACACTTTAGTATAGTATGACATGTTAACATTGTCTCCTGATGCCTCGACTTAAAACCTTGAGCTTGAATATTATTTGATCTCTGAACATGCCTAGTGCTTAGTAAAACTCATAGATGAAGAATAAATCATGATCTCCCCTACTTATATTCAAGTTACATTTTCTTTGTCAGTTGTATACTCTTAATTAGGCTTGATACACTTCAACTGAAACTTGCTGAAATCATATATAGAGAACATAATTCTCATTATTTTAGGGATTCTTCTTTCAAGCCATGTCAGAGTATGTTTTGATTGTTGGGTCACTGTGCATGCACCTCTTTAAGAGCATCCTAGTAAAGCAGGTGACCGATGCCATTCTAAGAAGAGAACTAAGTCCTTGAACCACCCTGCTTGTGAGAATTTATAGGGTATGGTTATCAGTCCAAAATCTTGAATGATGACAGAAACACGTAAAAGAGAACTGAACAATTGTAGCTAGAGTTTTTAGTGGTTGTAAAATTACAAACTGGGAAAAAGTTTGAGCAGAAAGAAAAAGAACTCGAGAGTGCATTGAAGCATGTTTTGGTGAAGCTTTCTCCTGGAGCTGACTCTGCAGCTTGCATTGGCCTTCTCTCAGAAAGGTATATCCTGCTTATCCAAATTTCTTCCAGGTTAGGGTAGTTTAAGACTTTGGAGTGATTTGTACGTGCTTCATTTTCTCTTTGTTTTTCTTTACCTTTTTAACACGCAAGTAGCAACATAAAATGCTTCTAAGTTCACGCCGTTCTAATTTTTGTCGATACTTCTGAAGGAATTTGTGGGAGTAATTGGCCATGGCCTTCTTAGAGTAATTGCATAGGCAAGACATCATCTTAGGGTTGTCGAGATGATTACGTTAACTACTTGTCATAAGGAAATGGCCCAAGTTCTGCTGAATGCCACTCTTTGGGGTCATCCCTAGTCACCTCTTACCTTGGAAATTGTTTGGTTGTGCTCAATGGGGAGACTATCATGAGCCTGTTTATTAGTCGGGTGCACTGGAACACTACAGAGAATCAGCAAGAAACATATGTTCCACTTTTTTTAACTGCAAAATCCTACAGAGCATGTAATTCATCTCAAGCATCATTACTAATGTCAGCCAACATCAATACTAGTTCGTCTTGATTTGGCCATTGTATTCCTGGTCTAAATTTCGACAATACAAGAATGATTGAGATGGTCGAGTCTGATAAGAAAATACAATGCATAGTGAATGATCATGGTAAGCATCGACACATTGTAGAGTTAAGAAATTAGTGATTTTTGGGGTTGGCTATAGGGACGAGACCTGGAACTCTTGGGGTGGCAAAAGAGAAAAAGGTGAAGTTTCTATTTGAACATGAAAATATTGTAGGGGGAATGAGTTCTTAAAAGAGTTGGTCATGCTTGTGGGCATTATATGACAGAACTTTATTAACGAAGATTGCAGGCTCAATTTTTGTACCTGGTACGATTGTACAGTCCTTCCTGAAATTATGCTATTATGCCAATTGTTCACATCTTGGAATTCTTCGATGATTTGCTGCGTTACTTTCATCTTCTGCGGCATAATTGAGTATTAAAATAACTTGTATTCAAAGAAAAACATGTACTTTCAGCAGCTGCTGGGCCGAACAAGAATAACTCGCTGGGCTTCTTTTTGGTTCGGCCGACTGATCCACGAGCGGAGGAGAGTGGAATCACGCGGACAGCTTGCTTCGGTTGGTTGCAACACGGAAGACACGACGAAGACGTTGGATGCGTGCGGCTTCACTGGACGCACGGAGGAGCTGCAGGTCAACCAAAGGCTTCATGGCTTGCTGTTGTTGACCGTAGAAATTGATGAAGGCTGACGTGTGGCGCGGCGTTGCTTCGCTGGCTCAACGTGGAAGCGGTTGGCAGGTAGGAAGAGTCAACTCGGCTGGGGAGAACTCCTTCGGTTGACCGAGTGAAGCTAGATCGTGGACAGGTGGTGATGGAGCAGCTTCGTGCTTCAAGCTGTGCTGGCGTCAGCTTCGGTCAACAAACCGAAGCTTGTTGCTGGGGAATTGACTCACAGAGGAGAGAAGCGTGAATGGGGATGGGCCGCTCGAGAAATGAAGCCACGTGGGCTTCGCTTGCAGCTGGACAGAAGCACGTCGTCTTCGGTTGCTGGCGGTCCAATTTGCTGGCTTCTCGGTGGATCACAAAACGAGAGAGAATTTCAGTGGAGTCCAACGGAGGGCAGATCGCAGAAAATGGAAGCAAGGTCAGAATAGAAGACCGAAGAAGCCCATCCTCTGTGGAAATTGTCGAAAGAAGGAGATAGGAACGGCGAAGCAAATGGAGGGCAGCTGGATTTGAGGAAAAAAAGTCTTCAATATTATCCTCCCAATTGATTGCTTGTCCCCCCAAAGGCTCACACAAATATCCAATGTTCCATTATAATTCTTTCTTATCTAAATATCCACAAAATAAGCCACCAAATATCCACTTTTTGAAGCCAAAGTTGCTGCCCTTGTTTAATTTCGAATTTCCCAATTTTAGGATAAATTCTTCACTCAATTTCCCAAATTGAGGTCCAATTCCTATGAAGAAAAATCCCGAACAATCTTCTATAGGTCCATGACACTCAATGACTCGGCTCAGAAGTCGAAATTTCTTTTAATTTGGCCTATCTGAATTTCCGTTGATTTTCCGCGGCGTCCGAACCGATTTTCTGTAAAAATCTCGGAATCTCTGAAAAATCTTCTGAGACTGAGTCGACACCCCTAGAATTAATTGTGACATGACCGAAACTTCAATTTCTGAAATCAGACTCGAATCGGCGGTTAATTTCTATTCTGTGCGTTTTTAGCGTGACCTAGGCTACCAGGTAACTTTAAGATATTTTTAAGTGCAATTGACTCGTGGTCGATTTTCTTTGAGCCATTATGAACCCACTCGACTTATTGGCGACTCTCGGTTGTCGTGAAAATCGCGAGGATCCAAATACGGACACAGGGTACCAAAACAATAAGAAAATCAGTCTAGTGCCGGTCGACATGAATTTTCTAATTTAGTGGTGTCACCCACGATTAGCCACACATTTCTGTCAATCCAGTTTATCTTTGATTTCAAATCGATTTTTAACTGTGCCGTAATGGCCTCTAAAGATGGACATAGTCGAGAAGCCGATTCTTGGTCGAATTCTCAAGTCTATTGCCTTAAAATTCCTTAATGGTTTCCCCGGATAGTCTAGTTATCTCGAGAGTGATCGGCTCTGAGAATAACCCTATAGACATGCCAATGAAATGCCTGATTAATTCAGTAGGAAACAGGTTGAAAAATTCGGGATGTCATACTTCTTGTGAAGGTATATGTGCAAGCACCTACTTCCACTAATATTATATCTCACTGAATTCCATCTCGAATCATTTCGATCTCGCGCTCAGACCATATGATCGATTCATCATGATAAAATAGTAAATTGGCTCTTGGATTGATGCTTCATAATATGTTTGGAGACTCACTGCTTGCATTGAACTACCTCCATAGAGTTTTCTTGATGGAGAACAATAACTATCCACAAACTCATCCGAGTTTCCAGTACTTTCCTCCTCCATCGGCATGGATCGATCCAAATTCCATATCATCCGATGACAATAACATTCCAACGTGGGTTATTGTTGGTGTAGTCATTATTGTCGTCATGCTTTGTGGTTTCCTTTTCTACTACATTTGGAGGCGAGTGAAGGCAGCGGCGGCGATGTAGGAGGCCGGTGGTGGCAGGGGCGGCGGCGAAGGTAGTAGGGGAGGCAAAGGCAAGGGCGGGGGCAGCGGCAAAGGCTGTGGCAGTGGCGGAAGTGTGGGGGTGGCAACGGCTGTAGTGGGGTGAGAAGTGCAAGCATGGAAGAGTACCAGCTTGTCTAATCTAGACAATAAATGAGACAGAAATCACAATAGTCTTTCTTATCTTATTGTATGCTTATGAATTTAGAAGCTTGTATCTATGTTTGGTTGTGAAACTTGAATGATGCATGGTGATAGATTGTCTACTCTACTATACAATATTGGAGATTCGATGCGATGAATAACTTTTGTGTTGGAGGGTTTTTCGAATTTCTTCTTATAATACATGAGCAGTTTTATGGTCATCGATAAATAAATTTTTGAATTATAACAAATTATAATTATTTGCATTTTTTCGTAATTTCTATACAAAATGTCGTAAATCGACCGATCAATCCAACATACATAATAAAAGAGTTCTTGCTCTTGGTGGAGAACCGTTTGACAGATTTGCTCTATTATTGCCTCATATTCTGAAGAGTCATCGGAACTAAGTTGGTTGGTGATACCGGCAAAATAGAACGGACTATTTTATCTGATTTTTTGGGTGGGCTTCGTACTCCAATCTGTATGGGGGGAACTATTAATCCCTACTCGAAATGAAGTGCTGAGGAAGGACATATCAAAAGTGTTCCGTGAGTATATGGAAGTGCGGTTGTGACATATAATCTTGAAAGTCCGACGATCAATGGATGAGACGACATCAATTGTTTCTCATAGGATCCGGCTACCATAACGATTCCTTAATTTATATTGGTGCTGTTGTGGCTACGGTTTTCCATTGCCAAAAGATGGAAATCGGAAGAGCAAAAGGAGCAGTGGGATGGGATCCTTATAGTTTATCTAAAGAAATAAAATCCAACTAATGATGCCTAATGAAACCCCACATTGCCTTTTTAGTAACTTGCTTGAAATCAAAACCAGTATCTTGTGTTTCCATGTACTATAAACTTCTTTATGACGCAAAACACAAAAAAGTAAAAAGATAAACAATTATCAAAAAATTATCGGGCTTAGACATTGCACTACTAGACAACCACACCATCAATCAAACACGAGGCTTGATAGAGTTGGAAGATAAAGCAATCGAATGGCATGACCAGGCTATACAGAAGGTACAATATATGATTAGGAAAAATAGAAAGAAACATCCTACGGAACAAGTTAAATGAGTAGAATCAAGCTTTTAATAATGAAGTTGAATCGAGTTCGATTTCGAGCCCTATTTACTATATTGAGTCGAGCTCAAGCATAGGGATTTGAAACCAAATTTTGTTCACATTCACGATTCAATGTCAAAGCGTTGATTTCAAGTCAGACTTTGTGCAGAAAAACTACTTCAAATCAATAAATAGCTCGATCGCATCTTTATAATTTTTTTGTTAAATGAAATAACTTATCTTACAGTCTTTAGGGCATTGACCTCACTAAAAATATATGATAGTTCTATCCCTGCATGCTGACAAGTATGATGCGAGTCGTCTTCACAATTTCACAAGCCTCCTCCGAAACATGAACATATCCAATCAAAGCACGACTCTTGAAAAATAAAACTGCAATGAATCTTGCAAGAAAGTTTGAAAAAAGGAATAAGATGATAAAATTATGCAATCAAACGAACCAGTTGTGTTTAATCTCTGTCAATGAACACTATATGCAAGAACACATATAGAGGCACTTCTAAATTTCTCGAAAGATACTTATAAAAGTCAAATATATAGGTCCAACTGCATTTGTTGAGATTGAAATACGATAAATGATCTTAACTAGTATCATATAAAAATATAAATCTCATGGGAATTTCTCACATCACCAAATGCAAACATTTTCACATCGAAGCAACATCCCCCTGGTCATTAACTCATACCATACCTGCTACATGAGATAAATAAGATATTCTACGTGCTTGGTGCCTAATCTGCCTTAGATAAAAGCTTCCAAGATAGATAAACATGTTATTACCAGAAATTGACCAAGGCTAGTTATAAATCAATAGGTAAGCCTTCCCTCTTCCTTTTTCCCCTTTCTATTTAGCATAGTTATAGAAGAAGGATAATGAAACAATATATTTCATAGGTATTTCACAATTTTGGTGAAAACTGATTTGTTCCCAATCCAGCTAAATTAAGAACTTTTCAAGCATACAATCGGCTAAATTATTGTGGAAGTTAAAGCCAAGAGTCAACCTACAAATCAAAAGTCAAAAGAGTGGCAGAAATTTACTTTACACTCTACCTGAAATAAAATCTTCACGATTGAAATATAATTCTTGAGTGATCGACTACTTTAATTCCTATTTTAAGTGACTTTCAAACTGCCCAAAAATAGGGAGGATGTAGAAATACATCATCCACCAATTAGTTTCCATTGCTTTTTTTTTAGAATAGAAAATCTTAAGGAATAGAAAATTGTGTGGGGGTAATATGCACAACATAAGTTTGGTTTTCCTCACTAACCACTGCAAACAATTCATGTTGGTACCAAGAAACTGAGTTTTAGCTCAAACCTCACTAGGTACATGAGGTTAATAGGAAATTTCATGGGTTTGACATCCATTTAAAATATAATCTTCCTCGTGACACTATAAAAGAAAAAAAAGGAAAAGAAAATGAGAAACAATGTCATAGTATCGAAAAAGTACCAGGCCTAGACAATGCTAAACTGAATAACCACCCCACCCATCAAACACTAGATTGGATGGTCATGCTTTGCAGAAGGTATGGTTTTTCAATGAATTACTCATGAAAACACATTTCAGGTTCACAAAGCCTTGTCCTATTAACGACAAATCATCCAATTAAAATTTTCTAGTGAAATCAAGTAGACAAAGCCTTCCCTCTCCTCTTTTCCTTTTTGTTGTTTGTTGACCTGCTATTTCTCTTTTATTCAAAATTGTACATGCCTACAGAATCAGGTCAAATTTTATAGATCACAATCTCAAAAGAGAGAGAGAGAGAGAGAGAGAGAGAGAGAGAAAAATAAGAAAAGAAAAACGAGAAAACACAATTGGGTAATAAAACTTGCAGGTGTGCCAAAATAAAAGAGATCAAGCTGAATGCATCTTTATCTGTCAATGACATCTTCATTGGTCCGATAACAATAAGTAAGCTGAAACACCAAATCTCTCTTTTCAGTTAATCAAATGTTAACTACATGATTTCTATCTTCTCCGCGTGCCCTCTCTCTGTCCTCTCTTCTCTACTCCACGCACGAGCCGCCCATCTTTCTCTTCTTCTTTTTTGCTTTTTTGACTTTTTCACCTTTTCTCTCTTTTATTTATTAATGTTAGCTGGTCCCCACAGAGGCGGACCCGGCCTACCAAAATATCCAGTACAGTCCTAAAAGAAAGCATGACCGTCAATTTGATTGTCAGATGACTTATCAAACTTAACGACACCATTGGAAATTTACCGACTTTGAAATGAATTAGTGAATAACCATCTTCTCTGAAGTTTTACAAGTATGGCAAATAAATTGCCAACGCTATAGTAGGTCTCGCAGCATTGTACTAAATTTGTAAGCTCCAATTTCTGCTCCCTCTCCTTATCATTTCGATTTTTTTTTTCATTTGCTGATGATCTCCAAATATCTTTCTCAAAGTTCCTTTTTCATGTGATGAAAATGAAACTCATTCTGCTTTTCAACTCAAATCGGATGGTTGAAACAAGGGAGCCAAATAGGAATGTTTGACCAGGAGTAGTTAATTAGTATATTTCATATGAACGTAAAATTGCTACCTTAAAGAAAAAGAGGAGGGAGGTCAGTGATGCGGTTTAATAGTTAGGATTTTTTCTAAATAAAGTTTCTGAGTAGGTCATTTCTTTGATATGTGAATATGAAATGGTTGAGAGTCGTAGAAGGTGGCCGCAACAATACGTCACGAAAAAAAAAAGAAAGTAGTGGTTATACAGTAAAACAATCAAATGCTATGTGACGGTGAGGAAATGGTTGAAACACAGAGTTGTTCATGGAGGCCTATAAGGACAAACCACAAGTTAAACGTAACTTGTCATCGAGTGCCTGCAACAAGAAAAATTGAAGCACATCGAGCGTTCTTGAGATCTATCTCTTCACTAAGTATTGATCCTAAAAGCTAGCAAGGGTGCCAAAATTATTTGTATACACACAGAAGAAGTGATTGTACTAAGAGAGAATGCAATTGTTTAGTTAAGAGATAAAGTGTGCGAATGATTATTTGTAAACACTTAGAGTTTTTGAAGCCTTGGTGGAACTAAAGACTGGCTGATGACTAGCCTTTACAAAGTGTAAAGGCAGGCTGCTTTTCCCGCGGAACATCTAGGTATGGGAGCTTTCAGGATTGCATTAGAAGCAATCTATAACAGGTAATAGTGAGGTTTCTGCTTCTCAATGGTTAGTTTTGCATGGAGTTTGATATAATATACTCCACAAAAAAATAAAGATTGGCCTATAAGATCCTTGTGTAGGCCTAATTTGCCTGCATGGAGTTTGATATAATATACTCCACAAAAAATTTAAGATTGGCCTATAAGATCCTTGTGTAGGCCTAATTTGCCTCAATGTAGCATAGCGACACACATTAATCTTCAATCTTATGTTTCACATTGTTTACTTGTCCTTGTTCTGTAGAATACATCCCATTCCACTGGTGTATACATCATACGGGAAGCCAAATCCATTTGTCTATGGAAATGCTAAGACAATGTTAAGGAATCTTATGCCATCTTTGTTAAGCAACCTCGATGTGGAGAATACTACAAACTTTGGAATTCGTTGTTTCAAAACCTTATACATGATAGGAAATAATCCAAAAATTGACATTAGAGGCGCACAACAGGTATATTTCATACCAAAAATCATAGTTTATTATATCAGTGAATTTATTTCCAAACGTAATCACCAATATTGCCAACAACTCCTTCAGGCAAGAGATCCTTGCTTTTCTATATTAACAATGACTGGGGTATTCAAGGGAAAAGATAATCATTCAAAGTTCCTTGCGAACTTGGTAAGTAGTTGTACTCTTAACAAAATGTACACATCTCTGTCTCTCTCACTCTTCCTCATATGTAGGGGTGAGTTGATGGTAGGTTCCTACGTGTGCGAGTCGTGTTCATTTCAGCATGTTCACTTCTTTGGTTTAGAGATTTTATATCTATGTTCCTACCGGAAAGTCTGTTGGATGTATGCCCTTAAGCTACTATGTAATAATTACATTTATTAGGGATTTCAGTTGTACTTTCATTATTATTATTTAATTAATGGCAATGACGTATTCATTCATTTGTCAAATTATTTTATATTTATGAATGATTTCATAAGATCAGTTGCAACTAGACCTATTCTTGAGACGTCAAGAATATATGTGACGGGTTCATAGTTAGACTGAATCTTTAAATCGTTCCTGGTCGATGGATTATTGAGTGGATATTAATAATCCTGTTAATACGGTGTGCTCATAACTTCACCATTAAGTATTGGATACTTAAGGGAATGATGAGTCACAAGTCATTAGGTATTGTGATACCTGAGTTAAGAACACAAGTTTTTGTATTAGACAAGTTCACTGAACGTGATGCATATGGAACGATTAGCGACATGGAAGCTTTTGGCGTGGTCAATGTCTAATTGTTCATGCTTTGGTCTTGTGTAAATAATCCTTAGACCTAAGGCACAGTGTTAACTTGTATGTCGAACAACTATGGTTCACATAACTTGTATGTCGAACAACTATGGTTCACAGGTACACGTAATGCCGGGTCGTTGATCCGTCTTTGTACCTGATGGTTGTAGTTTGTTCATATATGAAGTTGCACGTGTGTGCAATATGGAATCCGTCTCCTTGTTAAATGCAATGTATAATAATGATGTCCTATGCGATCTAATTATGACACTGCATTACAATCCTTGGCCGGGGTTGTAACTGAGAATAAATTGTTTATGTCTCAAATAAAATGCATGTCAATTAGATTTGTACATATGATCGAATTAGTGACTTGACAAATATTCTATGGTCTTTGTTTGATCGGGACATAGTAAGATAGAGGGATTGAATTACACTGTAGCCAAAGCTAACAAGTTCATTATGTTCTCAAAACACTCACACTATTTGGATAGCCATGACATATTGCTAGATGATAATTATGGCTTGTAGAACCCAAAGATTAATCGGGACAATTAATTTTTTGGGAGTACTAATGTGTTAGTAAAAGTTTTACTACCAGCTTAGTTATGAACCTAGGGATGTCACACACTATAAACAATTAGGATAACGTGGAACATGAGATAAATATTGTTGCAAATGTGTTTGTAATTACTACAATCGAATTGAGTTGATTTGAAATTAAATTTAAATGAGATTTAATTTAATTTGTATTAAAGTCATGAGCCTATTTGCATATGATGCACATACATGCCCAATGTAAATATATGTTAATGTATTCCTAAATGTACATATAAAGATTATGTTCCTTTTATTTTTAAAGGGGATCGATTAATTAATTATTTATACGTTTAATTAATTAATTAATTAATACCTTTTAATAACTAATAAAAAAACTATATATATTTAAAGTTTCATGCATGTGCACGAAGCACATGCATGAAACTCGGATGGTCAGCAACTACTGACCATTCATGCATGAGCAACCGCTAATGCACGATTGTTCGTGCATGAGCGGGGGACGATTAGCAATGGTTGCTGATCGATGGACAATCAACATTATATATATATATATATATATATATATTTAAAAACAAAGAAGAAGGACGTAACAAAGGGCTGCTGAAAATAGAGAGAGACGTACGTGTTCTTGTGTTGTCTTTTGTGTTGTCTTTGAGACGCAAGAAAGAAAAGGTTTTTCTCTCATTCGGGGCCATGACTAAAACATCAAGGATACAACGAATTGTCTCCACGAGATTGCTAGCACTATCATAGTGGTGGATATCTTAAAGTTCTCTCTTCCGTTTGACGTCCGTTGTTGGTGTGTTTGAACTAGAGGTCTGACGTTTGTGGGGCTCGAACTATAGGACATCTGAACCAATTTGTTTAAAGCACGCTTTGAGAGGTAATTCGTGTAACTCCCTTTTTATATTCATATTTTTGATTAAAACGCATGAACAACGCCTTCAGAGAATCATGTAAAATGTATCATCTTTATATCCGCCGAGTTCTTTTGTTATTTTTTTCTATACATGATTCATGAAACCCAACAGTGGTATTAGAGCCAACCTTAGGCGTTTTTCGTATGTTTAATTGATTTATAGTTCAAATATATTTTTGCATTCTAAATGGCCAATTTATTTTTGTTAAGAGAATTGGTTCTCTTGCTCTTATGTGGCCTATAGAAGTTGATTAATTTATGTGATAAATTTAATCAACTAAACAAAATTAGAACTAAATCAATTTTGAATCAAAAATCCGTAACTTGTTATACTATATTGATATTTGAGACATCTTTTGGTGAGCATATTTAATATATCGGATTAGTGGATCTGGTAGCTTCTAGTGAGCATATTTAATATATCAGATCAGTGGATCTGTCAGCTTCTAGTGAGCTCTACTATCTATATATCAGCTTAAAGTGAGCAGTCCTAAACAGGGTCGGACTTTATAGATAGTATTGGATGAGATGACCGAGGAAGGGTCTTGATGAGATGGAATCGACTGAGTCGATTGATCGATGATTCGATCCGATGTGATGAATTGATTCGTTGATGTGATTCGATGAATTATAAATCGTATTGACTTGCAGGAATGAATCAAGACCAAGGTAAGTCCTCTGACTCATGATTGTGCCTAGGCAGCCATCAGGGCGTATTTTCTTCCTAGTCGAGTCTTAAGGGGTTGAACTTGCTAAGACGTTGTCTCACTCCGTTGTGGGATAACATTTTCAGGTTCATAGATGGCGACTCCCCTTGGGTGTCATGGTTGTCCCATGAGGGTGACCGAGCATGTCTCTATGTTCCATAATCTTGGAGGTTTTTGGACTTATGAGTTAGTAGTAACCACAGTCTGGGTTGAAGAGGTTCCACATCAGGAGATATTTAATTGGTTCAGAGTTTGATTTCGTACAACTCCTTATGGTGTTAGGCTAGGTCCCCTTAGTGGTTTTGATATCCCTGCTACGGTGATTGATGCTGTTCTAGACAAGGATCCAGCTGACCCTCCTGATGGTGTAGTGGAGGACCCACCGTCTCGCCTGGATCCTATAAACACCGAAGAATCAGCGAACGAGTTTGACTAGCTGGTCATAGGTTAGCGTGTTTTTGGAGAATCGACCTTTTTGTAGACCTTGTAAATATTGGCTTGTAATGTATATAAATTAATATGATATGTATAAAGGTGTGTTGTGATTTTCAAAAAAAAATTATGGCCCTACTTTTCAATCCCATTGAAATGTTGTTTGGGGATTATTTATCTACTTCCGCATGTGCATTAAAATGAATGGGTCGGCGATACGTCCTGGGACATCGCTATATAATCGACCATAGAGGGATGGACACGTGCTCGGAGGATCGGGTCGTGGCATCCCCGTTTAATGGTATCAAAGCAGGTTGGTGTTTGGAGTGATAAGGTGTGATGAGTCATGGGATAGTTAGTAGGAATGACCTTTAGCTCATGCTGATGCATGTGAGTGATAGCTGATTGGTAGCTTGTTTGTGTGAGTCACTCAAATTCTAATATGGTATTAGAATTAGAAAACAAGTGTCTATAGGAGCCTGTAGTATGAGTGATCAGGAGCTGAGGACTCCTAGTAAGAGGGCAGTAGCCTCTGTGACTCGGGGTAGAACGCTAACAAAGGTCGGTACCCAAGGTAGTAGAGATAAGCGCAGGTTCAGACCGGCGCTAGTGTAAGAAGACCATTGCAAGTCGGTACTAGTGTAGTAGCACCGAGTGATCCTAGGTTCAATAGGATTGTTCAGGCGCTAGTGTTCCTTAGGAACTGGTTGAGCTAGCAAGCTCAAGACCAAGCCGTTGTTGTTGCCGCTATCACTACCATCGTTAGTGTCGTAACTGTTGTTATTGCGGCCTTTGTTAGGGTCCAACCTAGAATTGTGATCAGGGAACAGACTTCAGTATCTGAGTTAAGATTCAATTTAGGCAGAAATGGAAATTAGTCAGGGAAAAGACCGATGTCGAGAGAAAAGTATTCTATTCCACCCAATAGGAAGGGTGGGATAGTCAAGTTAGCACCGAGTCAAAATGGAGCATGTTGTTCCCATGTGTGATGACGGAGATCGGCCTTATATCTTTCCTAGGACAAGAATTTGTTTTGAGTGTAGCCAACAGGGTTATCTGGCCAAAAACAGTCCTAGAAGGCCGATGGGACAGATCAGAAGGAGTGCGCCATAGAACGCACCATGAGTTTTTTTTTTTTTTTTTTTTTGGAACAAGTCTCTAATACAAGAAAGAGTGCATGCTGTCACCTGACAAGAGATAAAGGACTCACCAGATGGGTGCCAAAATTGTGGAAGGATGCATGGATAAATCCAATGTCTGGGTATGGCTAGAACGTGTTGTGATTGTGACCAGCATGGCCATCAGGTGAGGGACTATTAGTGAAAGTCCAAGGGAGCAAAGACACCGATACCGCAGATAGGATGCCACTAGAATGGCGAAAAGGATAGGAATGGAACCGACCATACACCGATAAGAGGAAGAATGTTTTGGGGTAATTTTATCAAAGTAGTGTAGTAGAGTTTTGGGTTAAGTTGGTAGAAGTTCAAATTGTTGAAATAAAGCTGAAGAAATGAGAATCTCTAGCTATAGTTGTTCTCAACTAGTTGCTGAGATATAACTTTGACGTCAAGTATGGACAGAGTTGGCTCAAGGAGCCTCTCGTAGTGGCAAATTGTTGACGTGAAATAATCGTCTAATCCGTTAGCATGTGAAAGTGTCGAGTTTATTAAGAGTCGAGAAGGACCCTCAATTTCAGTAATTTCTTCGCTTGAAGGCAACCCGTTTGTTAAACGGAGGTTGCCAAGGTTACTTGGCGATTGTCATAAATAGGACAGATTGGAGAACTAAAGATTGAGGACATCTTAGTAGTCTAAGAATTTCTAGATGTGTTTCCTCACAAATTGTCAAACCTGTCATCAGAGAATGAGATAGAACTTGTGATTGAATTAGCACTCGGGACAGAGCCACTTTCTAAGGCTTCTTACTAGAGGTCATTGTTTGAGTTGAAAGAACTGATGGTGCAAATACGAGAATTACTGGATAAGGGATTTATACATACCGGTGCATCATCTTGAGGAAGCACTAGCTTTGTTTGTGGAAAAGAAAGATGGTTCATTACACCTATACATCGACTATCGTCAACTCGATCAGGTGCCGATCAAGAAAAAGTGTTCATTGCTGAAGATCGACAAAGTGTGACCAATTACAAAGAGTGTCGATGTTTTCAAGGATCGACTTGAGGACATGTTAGCATCAGTTGAGAACCAGGAAGGAGGTTATACTGAAGACAGCGTTTCATACTCGATATGGCCCTTGTGAGAGTAATGTAACGTCGTTGGGTCTGACGAACGTTCCAACTAATGTCATGGATTTGACAAATCGAGTGTACGAAGAATATCTAGATCAATTGTGATCGTGTCTTTTAATGACATTAGATCAATTGTGATCGTGTCTTTTAATGACATTCTGGTGTATTCGAGGAGTGCCAAAGAGGAGCACAAAAGACATTTGAGGATGGTACTTCAGACCTGAGAATACATAGACCATGTGCGAAGATAAGCAAGTGCAAGTTTTGGTTGACTTGTGTTGCGTTCTTAGGCCACGTGATTTCAGGTGAAGCAAGTTCTGTGGACCCGATTAAGACCAAAGCAATTATCAGTGGACTAAGACTGACAATAGTATCAGAGATCAGAAGCCGTTTGGGTTGGATAGGGTACTACAGAAGGTTCGCGGTAGGATTTTCAGCATTGGCATCACCATTGATTCAACTCCTGAAGAAATGAGAGAAATTCATATGGATAGACAAGTGCGAAGATATTTTCCAAGAGCTTAAGCAGAAGTTTGCTACTGCATTTGTACTGATCATTCCATATGGTTTTGGAGGATACGAGATCTATAGTGATGTGTTGTTTAGAGGATTGGGTTGCGTGTTGATGTAACGTGGTAGGGTGTTGCATACACGTCCCATCAGTTGAGACCTCATGAGTTGAATTACCCGACACATGACTTGGAACTTGCAGCAATAATTTTCGCTTTGAAGATTTGGAGATATTATTTGTGTGAAGAAAGATTTCAGATCTTCGCTGACCATTAAAGTCTCAAATATTTATACTCTCAGAAGGAGTTGAATACGAGACAACGCTGTGAGTTAGTATTTTGGAAGAACTGGGATTGTGATGTCCTGTATCACCCTGGAAAGACGAATTAAGTCGCAGATGCATTGAGTCAGAAGTTTTTAGTTGCATAGATGGTGATCAAGGAGTGGAATTTACTCGAGAGAGCTTGAGACTTGATTTTCAAGTTTGAGGTAGGTCACCTTTCGAATCTTATGACCACCCTCAGAATCGAATCGAAGGTCCAGTTTAGGATTAAGACGTTTCAGTTGACGGATCCAAACGTTCAGGAAATCTTGCAAGAGGAAGATGAAATGCCGAAGTATTGTGGGTGATGATAGGTGTCAGACAGTACGAAGCTTAAGGAGGAGACCTTATTGGAATTCACTATCGCAGTTGCATCATTCGACCAAACAGTACAAAGTAGGTCAGAATTGGCGTCAGCTTGATCGGTAAACCAATATAAAGATAAATATCGCCGGATAGGTTGCAGGTGTCAGATGTGTCAGTAAGTGGAAGTTCAGTAATGCAAACTAGGAGGAGTTTTACAATCATTTGAGAGTCCCGAGTGGAAATAGAAGTATATGACGATGGAATGTTGTGAAAGGCTTACCAAGGATTTGGAGGAGTACTTATTCCATTTGAGGTTATGGTCGACAGACTGACGAAGTTGGCTCACTTTATCGTTGTACGAAAGGATCTTGATTTGAATAGGCATACAGAAGCTTATGTGCTCCAGATAATTCGTATGTATGGAGTGCCGATGACGAATTTATATTAGATCTAGACCCGAGGTTCCCCGTTTTAGTAGAATAGTCAGATGGTTTCTTTTGAAGCAGTGCATAGCAGAGTGTACAGACTTTTAGTGGTGGGAAGGAAGTTAGATGAAGAAAGATCGCAGGCTCGGAGTTAGTACATTAGTCATTAGATGCAGTTGCAATTATTAGTGACGGGTTAAAGACCGCTGAGAGTCATCATAAGTTGTCTTGTTAAGTGTTGAAGGCCGGAATTCCAAGTTGGCGATTGCATCTTTATGAAGATGGCACTAATAAGGAATACTTCGCGCTTCGACAAGAAGGAAAAGCTGAAACCGAGGTACGTAGGTCCTTTTGAGATTCTAGAGAGAGAATTAGGATCCTAACGCATCGTCTTGCATTGTGGCCGAGGTTGGCGCAAGTGCATTTCATGTGTCGATGTTGATGACATATGAGCTTAACACGACCCACGTGCTAAATCTTGAAGGATTAGATGTGGATGACAGAGTGTCGTACATAGGAAGCCCGATTTAGGTGGTGAACCAGAAGGATAAGATCCTATGTATCAAGATGGTCCCCTTGGTCAAAGTGGTCTGACAACACCACGGGACCGAAGAAGCAACTGAGGAAAGTGAATGCTCGATGAGATGACGATAACCCCCCACCTTTCGTTCAAGATTTGTAAAAGTTTTCGAGGACGAAATTTTTATAAGAGGGGAAGAGTTGTGACAACCTGATTTTTCAGGTTCTGATTTCGATTGGATAAGTTGGGCCTTTCATCAACGTGCTTATAGTGTTTTTCTTTGAGTTGGCCACTCATGAGATAACTAACCTATTAGGTGAAGCCGTTAAAGGATTTTAACGTAATAGACTTGAAAATTCGACTAGGAATTGACTGCTCGACTATGCTAGTCTGCAAGGGTCATTATGGTACAATTAAAAATCGATCGGAGACCAGAGATAGGTCGATTCGACTGAGATATGTGATCAAAGTGTGGGTGATTCCACCTGATTGCAAGATTCTCGTCGATCAGCACTAGACCAATATTCTGTTATTTTGGGTACCCTATGTCTGTATTTGAAATCTCGAGATTTTCATGACTATCGAGAGTCGCCAATGTGTCGAAGAAGTACGTGTGGGTCGAAGAAAATCGACCATGGGTCAATTGCACCAAACATTTCTAAAAGTTACCCGGTATACTAGATCACGCTAAAACCACGTTTGATTGAAATTAACAACGAATTTGGATTCGATTTCAAAAATCGAAAATTCTGTCATGTCACGAATCATTTTAGGAACGTTGACTCACCTTTCGAGGAATTTTCGGCGAGTTCGGGATTTTTACGGAAAAACAATTCTGACGATTCGGAAAATGAACGGAAATTCAGATTGACCAATTTGAAGGGATTTTTGGCCTCTAGTGTAAGCTATTTGGTGAAGGGAAATTTTGTGGGCTTTTTCCTCAACAAATCGGATCTCAATTAGAGAAGCTTGTTCAGAACTCGGATTTTGAGAAAAAGGATATAGAATTCGGAATTGAGGGAAATGGCCGTTTTTGTTGCCCAAGACTTGTTATTTTGGAAGAATTATAGTGCAAGGAAGCAAGTGAGGATCAAGTGTTTTAATTTGGGGATTTTTGGGGACCTAATTGGATTGATTTAGATCTTGTAGGACCAAGGAATGTTGAATTCAAGTTATTTCCTTTTTAATTTGGCTTTGTTTTCAATTGCCCCCTTGTGCACTTCACCCTTCGAACGCTCACCTCTCTCTCTCTCTCTCTATTTTCTTCCCTTGTTTTTCGAACGTTTTTCTCTTTGATTCTTTCTCTCTCTTGATCGGTTCTCCCCCCCAAAACCGATAGTCCCCGCACGTGGTCTTCCTTTTTCCTTTGCCTTGTCCCTTTTGACTTTGAGTCAATCCTTACCACCTTCTTTCTCTCTCTCTCTCTGTGACATCCTGATTTTCCAATTCTGGTTTCAACTTAATAAGTCGGGCATTTCATCTTCGCGTCTATAGCTCTCTTCTCTGAGTTGGCCACTCACGAGATAACTAGTCTATCAGGTGAAGCCGTTAAGGAATCTAAACGCAATAGACTTGAGAATTCGACCAGAACCGACGCGCTCGACCGTGCTAATCTGCAAGGGTCATTACAGCATAGTTAAAAATCGATTAGAGACCGGAGATAGGTCGATTCGACAAAGGTACGTGATTAGTGTGTGGGTGATTCCACCTAATTGCAAACTTCTTGTCAATCGGCACTAGACCGATTTTTCCATCGTTTTGGTACCCTGTGTCCGCATTTGAAATCTCGGGATTTTCACGACAACCGAGAGTCGCCAATGTGTCGAAGATGTACGTTGTGGCTTGGAAATAATCAACCACGGGTCAAATGCGTTAAAAATTCCTAAAAGCTACCCGATAGGTTAGGACGCGCTAAAGTCGCGCCGTTGAAATTAACCGAGAAATTGAACTCGATTTCAGAAATTGAAGGTTTTGTCATGTCACAATTCATTTTAGGAATGTCGACTCATCCTCAGAAGATTTTTCTACAAACCGAGATTTTTGGCGGAAAAGCAAGGTAAGGCCGTCTTTGTTCGGGATTGTCAGAGGGCCGTTTTTAATCGAATCTTCGGAATGCAAGTTGGATCATTTGATGGGAAAAATTCGTAAGAGAGAGAAGGACACATGGGCGGATTTAATTGAGCTTGATTGATTTGAATTGATTGAGAATTGATTGGAATTGAAGAGGATTTGAGGGAGAAATGTCCAAAATTCGTAGCCCCCATGGTACACAACTTGTTGGACCATTTGGCAAGCTTCTTGAGGAAGCTAAGGTGAGGAAAATGGCTGAGGGTGAGGGCCAAGAGTGGTGGGGGCATGAGTGAGGAGAGTTGGACAAGTGTTGAAGGCTTGAGAGCCCAAGGGGAGCCCCCTTCTTCAGCAGCCTTCTTCTCCCCAAAGTGTGGCTTTCTCCATTATTGAAGAAGCTTGAGAGCTCAGCAAAACCAGAGAAAACCGAGCATAGCAGCCCAAGACCGTCGCACACCCACCGGAACCAGCCAAGCCATTCGTTTTTCTCCTCTGTTTTCCCCGCGTTCCAGTTTCTGCTCCAGCCGACCTTTCGCCAAAGATCCGAGTAAAAACTTAACTTCCCGGTTGAACCAGCAAACGAGCCACCCATCTCCGTGAAGAGGACATCCAGACCGTTCCAAAGAGTCCGGCCTCGCCCAAAACGGAGCCGCCGTCCGTCCGGTACGTCGCTGTGAAGTTACCGGCCGCCGGTCCGTCGGTCCGCCTGGCAGTTCGCCCGGTTTCGCCATTTCAGCGTTTTCTTCCGTTTTTCTTCCATTCCGACCATTCCTCCACCCATACCAATCACCAGCAAGATCCCCAAGACCCCCGGGAGCCACCGGTTGCTAACCACCCGCTCGCCGGAGCTCCGATCGGCCCGTTTCCTCGCTGTTTCAGCCACCGGTTCAGCCTCTGCAGTCCAAGAACAGAAGCAGAAAACCAGCAAGGGTTTTCAGTCGTCGTGGCCCGTTTTCAAGCCCTTCCCGGCCTCCGTTGGTGTCGCCGCTTTGGGGTTTATCAACCGCCTTGGCGTCGTGGTCGTCGTGAACTCACCGGCGCGCAAAACCGGTGAGTTTATCCTCTAATCCTCGCTTAGTAAGTTAATCATGCTTAAGGGATGTTTAGATTAGTCTAATTAGGTTTAGGTGGTTAGATTAGATTATTTTAATGTAAATTAGATTAGTTGTATGATTAGTTTAATGGGGGTTTAATTAGGGCTAATTGTATGCTTAAATTAGTGTAATCTTGTTTAAGCCCTAATTAATTATTTTTAATTAATTAATTATTTCGAATTTATAAATATTATTTTATTAAATTATATTATTATAATATAATATTTAATTATTTAATTTTCGGAATTAAATTTAATTATTTAATAATTTCGAAAATTTTGCCTGGATGGCGGTCGTTAGAATTTCGTGCCGTCGCAAATAGCTGTGGTCGGTTGTGCCAATTGTATGTTTAAATTGAGAAATTGAGTGATTGATGATTTTGGTTAATAATTCAAAAAGTGTGGAATTGAGTGATATTGATGAAGTTGTGGTATTTAACTTGAAAATACCCTAAGTGTTGGCTTTTAGCACCGTAATTGCTTTGTATGACTAGTTTGAATCGTTGGTTGTTATTGGATTGAATATCCAGTTCTATGGTTTATTATTGAATGATCAGCTTTGGCGAGCATTTGTTTATATATATGTATCAGCTTGGGCGAGCAATTATTATATACATATATATATATACAGCTTTGGAGAGCTATTATATCAGTTACAGCTTTGGTGAGCTATCTATCTATACAGCTTGTGCGAGCTATTATATATGCTACAGCTTGTGTGAGCTAAGATCGTTTTATCAGCTTGTGCGAGCATGATCTATATATCAGCTTGTGCGAGCTATCATCTATGTATATATCAGCTTGTGCGAGCTATCATCTATGTATATATCAGCTTGTGCGAGCTACCATCTATATCAGCTTGTGAGAGCATTGCATCCATTTCAGCATGTGTGAGCCGTGATTGTATTGATGGATGAATAGATGGTATGGTTTAATTGATGGTATGAATTGATAGATGTGTGGATCGTATGATATCAATTGGATTGATTGAATTGATAGACCGATGGGTGTGTCGGTAGTTCCAGGCTTGTGCGAGCATTGTTGAATATGAATTGTACCGACGTGCGGAAAGGGCCGAGGCGAGGTAAGTCCTCTATCCTATTTGTGTGGCTAGAGCGCCCGAGGCTTATTTTCTTCCTAATCGAGTTTTAGGGGTAGGACTCGCCGAGACATTGTCTCATCCCAGTTTGGGGAAAATATTTCAGGTCCCTAGATGGCGATCGTGGAGGACTCGAAGCCATGGACATTCGTGGAGGTAGAGATCGAAGAATCGGCGAACGTGTCTGACTAGTGGTCATAGGACAGTTCCCTTTTTGTTGAGCCTGTCTATTTTGTAGACAATTCAGTGTTGTATATAAACCTATGTGTTTATAAGAAGGCTTGTTTGGTTGTGATTGATTGCCTCGCTTTTCTATCCCAAGTTAAATGTTGTCGGGGATTTGTTTCGCTTCCGCATGTGCAATAAAAAAATGAATGGGTCGGCGACGTGTCCTGGGAAGTCGCATAATTTCTATCGACCAGAGTGGGATGTTCGCGTGCTCGAGGTGCGGGGCGTGACATCCCCGTTTAAGTGGTATCAGAGCGGGTCTGTGAATGGAGTGATAAGGTGCGATGAGTTATGGGATAGTTAGCAGGAGTGGCTTTTATTTCATGCCGGTGCATGTGACTGATAGTTGTTTGGTAAATTGATTGGTGAGGATCACTCAAATTCTAATATGGGATTAGAATTGACAAACAGGTTTCTGTAAAGATCCTGTAGATGAGTGATCGGGAGCGAGGGACTCCTAGAGAGAACCTTTAGACCCGCTACTCGGGGTGGTATGCCGACGGGGATCGGTACCCGAGGTGGTCGTGGCGAAGCGCCGGCTTAGACCAAATACGAGTGTGAGAGTACCGCCGTAGGTCGGTACTAGTGTAGCAAGCACCGAGTGATCCTAGGTTCGATGGGATCGTTCGGCGCTAGTGTTCTTTGGGAGCTCGTTGAGCCGCAAGCTCGGGATCAAGCCGCCGTTGTTGCCGTGCCCGTTGAGGCCCGGCTGAGTTGTGATGTGGGAGCAAGCCGTTGCATCCGAGTCGAGGTTCAAATTCAGTAGAGATGGAAACCAGTTTGGGAAGGAGCTTATGATTGGAGAAAAGTATCCCATTTTCGTCCAATTGGAAATGCGGGATGGTCAGGTCAACAATGAATCAGAATGGAGTGTGTCGTGCTGACGGAAGCCGACATGGATCAGCCCCGTGTCTTGGTAAGATGGGTGCTTGTTCTGGGTGTGACCAACAGGGTTGCTTGGCCAGAAACGGTCTTAGAAAGCCGATGGGACAGATCGAAAGGAGTACGCCATAGAACACATCGTGGGGGTTTTTGGAACAAGCCTTCAGTATAAGAAAGAGTGCATGCTGTTACCTAACAGTAGGCAGGGGACTCACTGATTGTATGCCAAGTTTGAGAAAAGAAGTGTGTGTCAGCCCGATGACCAATTACAACGGGAGCATGCTTTGAATGTGGCCAGCACGGCCATCGGGATAGGAACCGTCCGCATAAGTCAAAGAGAACTCAAGCATCGCTACCGCCGGCAGGACGCCACTACGATGGCGAAAGGAATATGAATGGATTGACCATGCATCGATCAAAGGAAGAATGTTTTGAGATGTTTTTATCAGAGTATCGCAGCGAGATTTTCAGTGAAGGTTGTAGAATTTTCGTTGCGGTGATAAAGTAATAGAAAGATGAATCTCTGACTATATCCGTTCTTGAAGGGTTTGCTTATATATGACCTGGAAGTCATTTATAAAAGATTTGGCTCGAGGAGCTTTCTGCTGTTATGAATCGTGGCAGTGATATAATTCAATTTATTCAGTTAGCATGTGAAAGTTTTGAATTACTAAAAGTCGGAAGGGACCTCCAATCCCTGTTATTCGTCACTGAAGACAACCTGGTTCTGGTTGTAGGTTGCCAAATCTGTATGGCAACTGTAGTGGATACATCAGTTGAGGAACCGAATATGGAGAACATAGCCATGGTACAGAAGTTGTCTGAGGTGTTTCCTAAAGAACTGCCAGGTCTGCTGTCAGAAAGGGAAATAAAGTTCGTGATTGAATTAGCAATCGAATCAGAGCCCATCCCTAAGGCTCCTTACCGGATGGCTTTAGCTGATTTGAAAGAACTGAAAGTGTTGATACATGCATTGTTAGATAAGGGATTCGTACATTCCAGTGCATCACCTTGGGGAGCACCAATTCTGTTCGTGAAGAGAAAGATGGTTCGTTGCGTTTGTGTATCGATATTCTCCAAGATCGACTTGAGGAAAAAAGTATCATTAGTTGAGGATCAGGAAGAAAGACATACCGAAGTTGGCATTTCGCATTTGATACGGCAATTGTGAGTTCACTGTAATGCCGTGTGGTTTGACGGACACTCCAGCTGTTAGTATGGGTCTGATGAACAGAATGTTTAAGGGTACTTGGATTAGTTTTGTGATCGTGTTCATTGATGTTATCCTGGTGTGTTCAAAGAGTGCTTAGGAGCACAAGAGACATTTGAGGATGGTACTTCAAATCTTGAGGACTCTTGGATTTTACGATGAGTTTAGCAGATGCGAGTTTTGGATGACTCGTGTTGCGTTCCTAGGTCACGTGATTTCAGGTGAAGAAATCTTCGTGAACCCCGCCAAGATTGAAGTGGTGATCAATTGGCCGAGATTGACTACAGTGACAGAGATCAGAAGTTTTCGGGGTTTAGCAAAGTATTACATAAGGTTTATGGAAGGGTTTTCAGCTTTAGCGTCGCCGTTGACAAGACTATTGAAGAAGGAAGAGAAGTTTGTGTAGACAAACAAGTGCGAGCGTAGTTTTCACGAGCTTAAGCAGGAGCTAACTACCACACCTGTGCTAACCATTCCATATGGTCCTAGAGCTTACGAGATCTACAGTGGTGCGTCGTTTAGAGGATTGGGTTGCGTGCTAATGCAGCATGGCAAGATTGTTGCATACTCGTCCTGTCAGTTGAGACCTCGTGAACGGAATTACAGATGCATGACTTAGAACTTGCAGTAATTATTTTCGCTCTGAAGATTTGGAAACATTAATTGTGCAGAGAAAGACTCCAGATCTTCGTTGACTGTTAAAGTCTCAAGGTATTTATTCTCTCAGAAGGAATTGAATATGAGATAGCACTGTGAACCAGATCTTTGAAGGACTAGGATGGTGGTATCTGGTATCACCTTGGAAGGATGAAAGAAGTCACTGATACATTGAGTCGAGAGTCTTCATTTGTGCATATGCTGGTTAAAGTATGGACCTTACTTGAGAAAGTTCGAAATTCAATTTTCAAATCTGAGGTAGGCCACCTTCGAATTTTATGGCTACCCTCAGATTGCCGAGGATAGAACACTGAGGTTCCAAGGACGATTGTGTGTACCTGATGATGTAGAGCTTAGAGAGGAGATTTTATCGAGGCTCATCGTAGCGATTCTGGCGTATTCATCCCGGCAAAGACGAAGATGTATCAGAATCTGCGTCAACATTATTGGTGGTCTGGTATGAAGGCGGACATCGCCAAGCATGTCGCCAAATGTCTGACGTGTTAGCAAGTAAAGGCACAGCACTGTAAGCCAGGAGGACTTTTACAACCTCTCGAGATTCCCGAGTGGAAATGGGAACATATCACGATGGACTTCGTGACTGGGCTATCGAGGAGTCAATGTGCTAATAATTTCATTTCGGGTAGTAATTGACAGACGGATGAAATCAGCCCACCTTGTGGCTGTGCGAAAGGATCTTGATTTGATTAAGCATGCAGAGGTGTTTGTGCATAAGATAATTCGTTTGCATAGAGTATCGAGTGTCGAGTTATATCGATTTAGACCGAGGTTCCCGCCAGCAGATCAGACAAATGATTCATTTTTGAGATAGTGCAGAGCAGAGTGTACAGAACTTCAGTTGTTGAGTTGAGATTAGAAAATGAAAGGTCGCAGTCTAGAGTCAGTGGATGCAGTTGCGAACATCGGTGACAAATTAAGGACCGCTCAGAGCCGCCGGGAAATTTACGCAATTAAGTGTCGAAAACCTTTGAATTTTCAAGTTGAGAACCCTGTTCATCCTTGGATGTCGCCTAGGATAGGGACGTCTCGAATTATTAAGAAAGGAGAGCTGGAACTGTTTAAATGGTGGAATATTTCACATTTGGGTTCAAATAGGAAATTTGGCCTTAAATAGAAAAAAAGAAAGCAGTTTGGAGCACCGTCGGCACCTCTAGCCGAGTGGTACCCGGGATGAGGCCGTAGGTCCGAAGTCGGGAGTTCGAATCCCCGACGCGGCAGTTAGCCGCTTAGTGGAAAGAAAAAGAAAAGAAAAGAAAAAAAAAAAAAAAAAAACCAAAAATTTTGCAATTTTCATTTTTGTAAAGATGTACAAGTGCTTAGTCTTTTTGGGAATCAAGAATTGGTCTGATCAATTTGGAAATGTTTCGGCAGCACCGAGGATCTTGGATAGCAGTACGAAGCAGAATGAAGGAGCAGAATTGATGAGACGACAATACCCCACCATTTTGAAGAAGAATTTTAATGGTTTAAATTTCGAGGACGAAATTTTTATAAGAGGGGAAGAGTTGTGACATCCTGATTTTCCAATTCTGGTTTCAACTTAATAAGTCGGGCATTTCATCTTCGCGTCTATAGCTCTCTTCTCTGAGTTGGCCACTCACGAGATAACTAGTCTATCTGATGAAGCCGGTAAGGAATATAAACGCAATAGACTTGAGAATTCGACCAGGAATCGATTGCTCGACCGTGCTAATCTGCAAGGATCATTATGACACAGTTAAAAATCGATTAGAGACCGGAGATAGGCCGACTCGACAAAGGTATGTGATTAAGTGTGGGTGATTCCACCTAATTGCACAATTCTTGTCGACCGGCACTAGACCGATTCTTCCGTCGTTTTGGTACCCCGTGTCCGCATTTGAAACCTTGAGATTTTCACGACAATCGAGAGTGGCCAATGTGTCGAAGATGTACTTTGTGGCTTGAAAATAATCAACCACAGTCAATTGCACCGAAAATTCCTAAAAGCTACCCGGTAGGTTAGGACGCGCTAAAGTCGCGCCGTTGAAATTAACCGAGAAATTGAACTCGATTTCAGAAATTGAAGGTTTTGTCATGTCACAATTCATTTTAGGAATGTCGACTCATCCTCAGAAGATTTTTCTACAAACCGAGATTTTTGGCGGAAAAGCAAGGTAAGGCCGTCTTTGTTCGGGATTGTCAAAGGGCCGTTTTTAATCGAATCTTCGGAATGCAAGTTGGATCATTTGATGGGAAAAATTCGTAAGAGAGAGAAGGACACATGGGCGGATTTAATTGAGCTTCGCTTGATTTGAATTGATTGAGAATTGATTGGAATTGAAGAGGATTTGAGGGAGAAATGTCCAAAATTCGTAGCCCCCATGGTACACAACTTGTTGGACCATTTGGCAAGCTTCTTGAGGAAGCTAAGGTGAGGAAAATGGCTGAGGGTGAGGGCCAAGAGTGGTGGGGGCATGAGTGAGGAGAGTTGGACAAGTGTTGAAGGCTTGAGAGCCCAAGGGGAGCCCCCTTCTTCAGCAGCCTTCTTCTCCCCCAAAGTGTGGCTTTCTCCATTATTGAAGAAGCTTGAGAGCTCAGCAAAACCAGAGAAAACCGAGCATAGCAGCCCAAGACCGTCGCACACCCACCGGAACCAGCCAAGCCATTCGTTTTTCTCCTCTGTTTTCCCCGCGTTCCAGTTTCTGCTCCAGCCGACCTTTCGCCAAAGATCCGAGTAAAAACTTAACTTCCCGGTTGAACCAGCAAACGAGCCACCCATCTCCGTGAAGAGGACATCCAGACCGTTCCAAAGAGTCCGGCCTCGCCCAAAAAGGAGCCGCCGTCCGTCCGGTACGTCGCTGTGAAGTTACCGGCCGCCGGTCCGTCGGTCCGCCTGGCAGTTCGCCCGGTTTCGCCATTTCAGCGTTTTCTTCCGTTTTTCTTCCATTCCGACCATTCCTCCACCCATACCAATCACCAGCAAGATCCCCAAGACCCCCGGGAGCCACCGG
This sequence comes from Eucalyptus sp. ANBG9806169, assembly GCA_014182395.1. Taxonomy (NCBI): domain Eukaryota; kingdom Viridiplantae; phylum Streptophyta; class Magnoliopsida; order Myrtales; family Myrtaceae; genus Eucalyptus; species Eucalyptus sp. ANBG9806169. The sequence continues at coordinate 16,718,138 of CM024574.1, read as the reverse complement.
TTGCTAACCACCCGCTCGCCGGAGCTCCGATCGGCCCGTTTCCTCGCTGTTTCAGCCACCGGTTCAGCCTCTGCAGTCCAAGAACAGAAGCAGAAAACCAGCAAGGGTTTTCAGTCGTCGTGGCCCGTTTTCAAGCCCTTCCCGGCCTCCGTTGGTGTCGCCGCTTTGGGGTTTATCAACCGCCTTGGCGTCGTGGTCGTCGTGAACTCACCGGCGCGCAAAACCGGTGAGTTTATCCTCTAATCCTCGCTTAGTAAGTTAATCATGCTTAAGGGATGTTTAGATTAGTCTAATTAGGTTTAGGTGGTTAGATTAGATTATTTTAATGTAAATTAGATTAGTTGTATGATTAGTTTAATGGGGGTTTAATTAGGGCTAATTGTATGCTTAAATTAGTGTAATCTTGTTTAAGCCCTAATTAATTATTTTTAATTAATTAATTATTTCGAATTTATAAATATTATTTTATTAAATTATATTATTATAATATAATATTTAATTATTTAATTTTCGGAATTAAATTTAATTATTTAATAATTTCGAAAATTTTGCCGGGATGGCCTTGGTCGTTAGAATTTCGTGGCCGATCGCAAAGCGGTGGGTCAGCTTGTGCCAATTGTATGTTTAAATTGAGAAATTGAGTGATTGATGATTTTGGTTAATAATTCAAAAAGTGTGGAATTGAGTGATATTGATGAAGTTGTGGTATTTAACTTGAAAATACCCAGTGTTGGCTTTTAGCACCGTAATTGCTTTGTATGACTAGTTTGAATCGTTGTTTGTTATTGGATTGAATATCCAGTTCTATGGTTTATTATTGAATGATCAGCTTTGGCGAGCATTTGTTTATATATATGTATCAGCTTGGGCGAGCAATTATTATATACATATATATATACAGCTTTGGAGAGCTATTATATCAGTTACAGCTTTGGTGAGCTATCTATCTATACAGCTTGTGCGAGCTATTATATATGCTACAGCTTGTGTGAGCTAAGATCGTTTTATCAGCTTGTGCGAGCACGATCTATATATCAGCTTGTGCGAGCTATCATCTATGTATATATCAGCTTGTGCGAGCTATCATCTATGTATATATCAGCTTGTGCGAGCTACCATCTATATCAGCTTGTGAGAGCATTGCATCCATTTCAGCATGTGTGAGCCGTGATTGTATTGATGGATGAATAGATGGTATGGTTTAATTGATGGTATGAATTGATAGATGTGTGGATCGTATGATATCAATTGGATTGATTGAATTGATAGACCGATGGGTGTGTCGGTAGTTCCAAACTTGTGCGAGCATTGTTGAATATGAATTGTACTGACGTGTAGGAAAGGACCAGGCGAGGTAAGTCCTCTATCCTATTTGTGTGGCTAGAGCGCCCTGAGGCTTATTTTCTTCCTAATCGAGTTTTAGGGGGTAGGACTCGCTGAGACATTGTCTCATCCCAGCTTGGGGAAAATATTTCAGGTCCCTAGATGGCGGTCGTGGAGGACTCGAAGCCATGGACATTCGTGGAGGTAGAGATCGAAGAATCGGCGAACGTGTCTGACTAGTGGTCATAGGACAGTTCCCTTTTTGTTGAGCCTGTCTATTTTGTAGACAATTCAAAGGTTGTATATAAACCTATGTGTTTATAAGAAGGCTTGTTTGGTTGTGATTGATTGCCTCGCTTTTCTATCCCAAGTTAAATGTTGTCGTGGGATTTGTTTCGCTTCCGCATGTGCAATAAAAAAATGAATGGGTCGGCGACGTGTCCTGGGAAGTCGCATAATTTCTATCGACCAGAGTGGGATGTTCTCGTGCTCGAGGTTCGGGGCGTGACACTCTCTCTCTCTCTCTCTCTCTCTCTGGCCTCCCCAGCGTCATTGATCCCATCCCCCGGTCTAGTTGTCTTCTACTAGTCCTTTTTCCATTTCCTTTGCACGCTTGCCTCATGTCCTCGACACCCCCACCGCTTAAGCAGCAGTCCAACTCCACATAAAGAAACCCGCGCAGCCTCACTTCCCCACTTCGACTCTCATCAATTTTACTGACTTCCCCTCGTGTCTTCACCCAGCGAGTCAAAGCTAGCTGCTCATCTCCGTTTTCTTTTCGTTCGGCCTAGCCCAGGCTCCATGTCCAATGCCAGCAACTTCTTTCTCACCAGCCAGCTCGCTATTTTCTCGGCCTTATAATTCAGCCCCATCGAGCAGCATCTTCGGCAACGGTCCAGTCTCTATTTCCAAGGTCCTTTGTGCTGAAGTCGACCCACAAGCCCAAAACCGCACGTTTCAGCTCCTTTGTCCCTCCAAGCCGCACCGCAACAGCCCCGATCGGCCAAGCTAAGCCGTCAAGCTAGCTCGGTCCAAAATCAGCACCGAATAAAGTAAAATTCTAGTCAAGCCATGGACCTTACAGGGCCGATTTCGGTCTCGGTTTGGTCCCCGTTGGTACCGCTACTTTGAAGTTTTTGGCCCGTCTCCTTGTCACTGTCACCGTGGTTCAATCGGATCGTTAATCAAGTGAGTTTAACTTACTAATCCTCGCTTAGTAAGTTAATGACGTTTAATGGATGATTTGTTTAAATTAAGCTTGGATTATGTGGATAGTTAGAATAAATTAGTGATTTAATTAATTGTGATTGCATGTTAGGTGAATAGTTTAGTGCAATTAGGGCCTAGACAAGCTCTAGTATTTATCTAGAGTGGTTTTGAAATTTCTGGGCTCATCTCGACTTTTAATTAGGCTTTACGGGCCTAAGTTGCTATTTTTGGCATTTAATAATTATTTTCTGTAATTAATTAATTAATTATTTATTTATTTTCCGGAAATTAAACCGTGATAGTCGGTGACCGGAATTTTATGCTGATTGCAGTGGTGTGATCTGTTTATTTACTTGACTATTAATTGGTGCAAATTGAGTGTGATTGGTGATTGTGGGTAATTATCCCAAAATTAATTAATTTCACTAATTAATTGGAAAATCACCGAGCGTCGGTTTACAACGCAAAAAATATTTTGGTGGACCATATAAATTGATGGGATTTTCAAGTGGCAGAAAATTGTATTTTAGCTAGGGCTGACCGTGTACCCACAACGATTATTTTTATCGGGTATGATAAAAATGAAGAAATAGTTAGGTGATTATATTTGTATTTAAGGCAGCTTCTAGTGAGCATAAATAGTATATTATATTGGTAGTTGAGGCAACTTCTGGTGAGTGTAAATCGTATACTATATTAGTATTTGAGACAGCTTCTAGTGAGCATATTTAATATATTAGATCAGTGGATCTGGTAGCTTCTTATGAGCACATTTAATATATCAGACCAATGGATCTGTTAGCTTCTAGTGAGCTATACTATCTATATATTAGCTTAGAATGAGCAGTCCTGGACAGGGTTGGACTTTATAGATAGTATTGGATGAGACGACCGGGGAAGGGTTTTGATGACATGGAATCGACTGAGTCAATAGATCGATGATTCGATCCGATGTGATGAATTGATTTGTTGATGTGATTCGATGAATTATAAATCGTATTGACTTGTAGGAAGGAATCGAGGCCAAGGTAAGTCCTTTGACTCATGATTGTGCCTAGGCAGCTCTCAGGGCGTATTTTCTTCCTAGTCGGGTCTTAGGAGGTTGAAATTGCTAAGATGTCGTCTCACCCTATTGTGGGATAACATTTTTAGGTTCGTAGATAGCGGCTCCCCCTGGGTGTCATGGTCATCCCATGAGGGTGACCGAGCAGGTCTCTATTTTCCCTGATCCCAGAGGTTTTTGGACTTATGGGTTAGTAGTAACCACAGTCTGGGTTGAAGAGGTTCCACATCAGGAGATACCTAATCAATTCAGAGCTTGGTTCCGTACCGCTCCTTATGGTGTTGGGCTAGGTCCCCTTAGGGGTTTTGATATCCCTGCTATAGTAATTGATGCTGCTCTAGACGAGGATCCAGCTGACCCTCCTGATGGTGTAGTGGAGGACCCGCCGTCTCGCCCGGATCCTGTAGACACTGAAGAATCGGCGAACGAGTCTAACTAGCTGGTCATAGGACAACGTGTTTTTGGAGAATCGACCTTTTTGTAGACCTTGTAAATATCGGCTAGTAATGTATATAAATTAATCTGATATGTATAAAGGTGTGTTGTGATTTCCAAAAAACATTATGGCCCTACTTCTCTATCCCATTAAATTGTTGTTTGGGGATTATTTATCTGCTTTTGTATGTGCATTAAAACGAATGGGTCGACGATGCATCCTGGGACGTCGCTATTTAATCAACCATAGAGGAATGGGCACATGCTCGGAGGATAAGGGCGTGACGAAAAAGATGGTCATCAAAGCATAGTAAAAACTAAAGTTAGTTACTGATATGCAGTGCCAACTGAAAGGGCTAGTGAATACACCTAGAGGGGGGTGAATAGGTGATTATAAAAATTTCACATGATTTAATGAAAGTAATTTGCTTTTAAAGGATGTTTAGACAATAAGCATGTCTTATCTTAAAGCAAATACATAGCCAGTAAATAAAAGTACAAAGTTCAGGGAAAGATAATATGAACACAGAGTTTATAGTGGTTTGGCTTAGACCAAGCCTGTCACGCCCCGATCCTCGGGCACGTGCCCATCCCTTACCTTGGTCGATTAATAACGACGTTCCAGGACACATCGCCGACCCTTTCTTTTTAATACGCATGCAGAAGCAGATAAAAATCCCCAAACAATAAAACAATGGATTAGGAAAGTAAGACTCCAAATTTTCATACTTTAAAAGCAACCACACTGATACACATTGCAAATCATAGTGCAAATATATACAAGACGAATTGTTAAATCTAGTTTTAAACCACCATTTCATAAAACAACGTCTGCAGAAAGGAATCAACTTCCATCAAAAGAGAATTGTTCTATGTCTACCTAGTCAGACATGATTGTCAATTCTTCAGGCTTCACCTTCTACTCTTCGGGCCTTTGGTCCTTCACCAACGCCATCTAAGGACCTGAAGATGGTTATTCAATAACTAGTGAGACTACGTCTCAATAAGTTCTACCCCCTAAGACCCGATTAGGAAGCTAATACACTCAAGAAGCTGCCTAAGCATAACACGAGTCAGAGAACTTACCTTAGCCTCAGTTCCATCCTACAAATCAACATTATTTACAAATGCCTTATATCACATTACTCAATCAATTCATAACATCAGATCAAATCATTGATCAATCGATCTAGTCAATTACATGTCATCTCGATCCTTTATTGGTCGGCTCATCTCATTTACTCAAATTCAATGCTGAATTACGACTCAGCGAGCAAGGCTTACACGATCATCTCAAATACTCAACCCCAACGCTAAATTATGGCTCGGCGAGCATGGCCTACTAACTTTAGCGGTAATGTTGAATTACGGCTCAGCGGCACAGGTTACTAATTCTTCGGCGATTAATGCTGAATTACGGCTCAGCATGCATAACCTAGATTAGGTGGTAACCTACGGTCCGATGGACATAACCATTCTTTGATGGTAATGTTAAATTACGGCTCAACGAGCACAACCGATTCCAAATTTGGTGGTTTCCATGTGGCATCCGAGAATTTCAATGACCCTCAAATATGCGACAACCGTGACTGATCGACGGAAGTATCATCGGACTGTGTCATTGGTATCATATACAGACATTGTTTCGTTATCACCATCGGGCTGATGGGTCACATCTAGTAATGGTCCCATTGTAGAATAAATCATAATCTTGTCGAGATCCCTTTACTTAAGGTTATTGGTGAGACAAATCTCATCAGTATTTTGCCGACTTCAAAAAAATGACAACACATTGTGGATTGATGAATTTATTATCAGACTTCGTCGTCGACACCGATGTTGGACCTCGTCATACCATCATCTTCATCGGCACTACTTTAGACCCCGCCGATTTATGTACATATTTCATTCGATGACACAACACAACTAGACTACCTAAGTGTATGTGGAATAAGAGAGGAATTTGGACTTTGATCGATTTATTTTGGAGAGACGAAAGAATGGAATTCGGCTATGCATGAGGAACATGCATGCCCGTGCGGAGAGGAGGAACCATCCATGTCCAATGCTGCCCGAGTCCTTCCCCATTCGGTCGACACTAGGGTCAACTAAGAAAAGAAATTGTTGACCGAGGGGCACTCAGCAATAGCCACGTTGCTCTTCCTTCGCTGGCCAGCGCAGGAGGAGAAACCGAGCAAAGGAGAGACACGCCTCCTCCACCTGTCCATTGTTGCTCCAGCCATCGAAAATTCTGCATGCAAAAAACTGATTAATTTGTTAATCAAAGAACAAAAGGGGTTCGGAATTGAGGGGTAAAGAGAGAATGAACCGAGCAGAACCGTGAACAAAGAGAGAGAGAGAGAGAGTTTGAGCGAGAGAAGCAGGCGCGTGAGTGTGAGCCGCGAGGAAGGAAGAGAAGGACCATCTTCCATCCGTGCTTGAGCTGCCGCGATCGACGCCGCTAGTCTTCGCCGCCGTTGAGTCACGCTCGAGGTCCCAAGCTTCCTGTTTTGTTTGCCGATCAAGCTTAGGAGTGAGGCAAGTAGAAGTTCATTAATCTATGTTATGCATGCTGTGATTATCTGGTGAAGTACAAGTAGACTTGAGGAAATGCTGAAATGAAAACTGCATGTTGGGTTTTTGGATGATTGAGATGAATTAGAACCATGAGATTGAGGAATGGCATAATTATTTCTATGTGGTTTCGATTTTTGGCTAAAGTAGGGATTGAAAGGTCTACTCGTGGTGAACTTTTGAAGTGAAATAGCTGCGGTATAGGCGCGGGATCCTATTGGGTCCGTGGTGTTCGAATTTGATCAAGTGAAACTTGACAGTTTTGTAGATTTTCTAGGGATAATCCTAGTGTGATTTTTTGGTCACGACTTATTCATGAATGCCGTAAAGGATTGTTTAAACTATAACATATAATTTTTCTCAGATTTTTCGAAATCCATATAGCAGCATAAGTTTCTGTTAATGAACGGTGTTTTTCTGCTAGTGCGTAAATTCGGTGATATAGGAAATCTGAAACCGAGTTGCGTGATTTATTATTCTTTATACACAATGAATCTGACTTAGTGTCCTTCACAAAATTTCTTTCTTTAGATCTCATCTATAACATACCAAAATTTTAGAAGTTTCTGAGTTCATTTAGGGGTTATTCCGAAATTTTTATTAAAACTGTGCATTCTGATTTTTGAGCTGTTTTACTCCGAATTTGCGGCAAAAGAACAATTCAAGTGCCACAACTTGGTACAAAGGGACACTTAAGTGCCATAACTTACGAAAGGTACACTTAAGTGCCACATTTTAAGAAAAGTGGGACACCTGAGTGCTATCTCCGGCGAAGTTGGCCGGAAATCATACGTGGCATTAAAATATTAATATTTCTCGCCGATGTGTCTCGCCGGAGAGCTGAGTCAGCTCGAATTCACCCAAAACGACGTCGTTTCGAGTGTTGGCCAAAATAGAACTCTTAAATCAGCCAAAACGACGTCGTTTTGGAATAATTTGAATTTTAATATAATATAAAAATTATTTAAATTAAATCTAAAATAAATTTATTTAAAACATTTAAAAAATCCAAAAACTTTTAAAAAATTACAAAAAAATTTAAAAATTTACAAAAAAATTTAAAAATTTACAAAAAGTTTTAGCCCTTAGCTGCCTCCTTTTTAAAATTTTTTTAAAAAAAATTTCGTAAGTTTTTTAATTTTTAAAATTTTATTTTAAAATTTTTTAAATAAAATTATTTTAAAATTTAATTTAATTAATTTTATATTAAATTTTTTACCACATCAGCACCAAAACGACGTCGTTTCGGGTGTTGGCCAGAATTGAGCCCTTAAATCGGCCAAAACGACGTTGTCTTTGCATAAGTTGAATTTAATATAATATAAAAATTAATTAAATTAAATTTAAAACAAAATAATAATAATAATAATAATAATATAATTTATATTTATTTTTGAAAAAGGAGGAGGAGGAGGAGGGAGGTAGCCAACAGCTAAGGGCGAGCCTTCGCCGCAGCCGCGCGAAAGGTGGGGAGGGTCGGCGGGGCCGCCTCCCTTTTTCTAAAATTTTTAAATTTTCTAAATTTTTTTGAAATGTTTTGAAATTTTTTTGAAATTTTTGAAATTTTTCGAAAATTTTTGAAATTTTTTGAAATTTTTTGAAATTTTTTGAAATTTTTTAAATTTTTTATATTTTTTAAAATTTTTTTAATTTTTTTAATTTTTTTGAAATTTTTAATTTTTTAATTTTTTTTTTTTTTTAATTTTTTTAAATTTTTTAATTTTTTAATTTTTTAATTTTTTTAATTTAAATTTTTTTTTTTTTTTAATTTAAAATTTTTTAAAATTTTTTTAAAATTTAAAATTTTTAGATATTTTAAATATATTTTTATTTTTTAAAATGTTTTAAATAAATTTAGTTTTAAATTAAATTAAATTAATTTTTTCAGTATCAAAACGACGCCGTTTTGTGCTCACTTCGCCGGAAAATTGACACGTCAGCATTTTGGCCGGATTTTGGCCGGATTGGTACTCAAGTGATCCATTTTGCTCCGATTTTGGCACTTAAGTATACCTTTCGTAAGTTATGGCACTTAAGTGTCCCTTTGTGCCAAGTTATGGCACTTGAAGTGTCCTTTTGCCCAGAATTTGCTCATATTGTTTCCAAAAAGTGAATGCATCTTGAGTTGTTATTGGACATGATGGTTTTTGGCATTGAAAAATCATTCAACACCGAAGATTTCAATGAAACTCATGTGATTACCAATGTCATAGCATTGAACATGTTTTTGGAAAATTAAAATGTTAATTGCTGCTGTTGGACCCTCGGGCCAACGATACCCCAGGAGTCGGGAGGCTTGAAGGCTCGAGTGAGTCGATGTCCTTTGGATGCCTGGGGTCTGTAGTGCCCCAGAGGTTTTCCCTGGGAGCTTCGGGATGCTCGGTTGTATGCTTGTTGGTACGTAAATTCAGAGGGTAGGGGTAACCACTTTTATGGCCCCGGAGATTCCTCGTGATGCCAGGTGAGGTGCGAGATGCCTGGAGGTGTGACGTAACACGCTTCGGATGCCCGGTGATTAAAAACTGGAGGCTTTCGCAACCCCAGGATTGGGTGCGAAATCCCAAAGGACGCAAACATTGGTCCTCTAGGGGATGAAACCTTTTGAAATGTTGAAACTGATGATTCTACTAAGTGTGTGTGTGGTCTAGTTATGGGACTAAATTGTATGGCATGGAATGAGACGTGTCATAACAGTTTGGCCCTATGATCGGGACTTGTGTGACTGGGCATGATGCATCTTGATCCTTTGAAATTGCATTGACTATTGCATTAAAGAATTTCATGATTTTGATGCATACTTATCCCTTGATTACCTGTTTTTGTCTATCTTGCATGAATCTAGATATTGATAGTACTGTACAATATAGCTTAATGAATCTTTTACTGCTGAGTGGTTGTACTCACCCCGTTTGGGGACTAACATTTCAAACTAGAAGATATGCCTCTGCTACTAGTCACCCCCGGCACATTTTATGGTATCCCGGTCGACCTTGAGTGTGAGTGTTCAGAGCATCACCACCCTGAGATACGAGGGTTAGTCTTTATTCTTGTGTGGATACTGGTCATGTACGACATTGGTTCTTCCGCCGGTCCAGTGATTCAGGAGTTTCTGACTGTTTTCGTCCATCATGATGGGAACACACTGGGGCCATTGCCGCCACCGCCAGCTAATGGACCGGATTGGGTGTGACCGAGAGTGATGGTCAGCAGATGTAGCATTTTTGGACCGCCAACACTGACTGATGGGCCTTTGTATATGGTTGTTAAATGGTCGTGTACCTTTTGAAAATAGTCGAGTTTAGAAAAGGCTTGGCATTTTGATGTATTGACTAAAGATGTCCATCGAGTTTATGTAAATAAAAGTGTTCGGCTTTAACTTATAAAATGTCTAGTAGGTGTGCATCATTTTAAATTATGGAAGGGGAATAGTTGATTTTGCTTCCGCTATATAAACTGCGCGGGGACCGACTTAAAAGATATAAACCCCTAGGACTCTTGGACCTATTATAATTTTAATGGTATGAGAGTAATAAGACCATCAGGCCAAGAGGAAAGCAAGTGATCTGTGGCGACCCTAACGGATTGGGGGCCGTTCGGTGGTGCCCCATTCCATGACCTATTCCACATTGTCCCACACCCATCATACATTACTTCATCTTTCAATAGTCTTCTCAATGCCACTAATAGCCCTCACACGATTAATTACTCTCGGCCAAGGATTGTGTACTTTACACTTAGAATCCTCAATCAAAATAATAATTGGCTTATTTCCCTCGTATTAACGATACTCAATAAAAAATTATCGTGTGTGGGTACACGGTCTGGCTTAGCCAAAATATCATAATTTCACTTCCATAATTTCCACCATTTTATATGGTCCATCAGAATATTTTTGGCGTTGTAAACCGACGCTCGGTTAATTTCCAATCATTTACCAAAATTGATTAATTTAGGAATAAAATCCTAAAAACATAGTTAAATCAATTCAGCACAAACCACTACTCAAATAAATAAACGGACTGCACCACAGTGATTAGCATAAAATTCCGGTCGTCGGTTATTCCTACCTAATTTTCGGAAAATAAATAATTAATTAAATAATTCCGAAAATTATTAAATAAATGCAATAAATCCAATTCAGGCCTTTAATGCCTGATTGGAAGTCGAGAAGAGCTCGGAAAAATTTCGAGACTCGTTTAATAAATAATATAGCGTGTCTACTTGCTAAGTACACTAACCATTTGCCTAACATGCATAGGTAAATCCTTAATTTAATTATTCTAATCGAATATATCCACCTAATTGCACTTAATTAAATTTAATTAACCGCTAAGCCTCATTAGCATACTAGTAAGAGATTAGTGAGCAAGACTCACTTGTGCAAAGCGAAGATCGGAACACCGCAACGGAGGCGCGACAGCGGCCGAAATTCGGGTTTTCGGCGACGTCGACGGACACTCAGGCTGGGCCTGCAAGCCTTGCAGGCCCACAGAAAAAGCTGGGGTTGGGCCGAACTTGGGCCGACTTGCTTCGCGGGCTTGAGCTCGGAACTGGGCTTGCTAAACCTGTGGGCTGAACTTTGAAGATGGGCTGAAACTTGGGCTTCAAATGGGCCTGACCCAAAACTGAAGTTGGGTTGAACAATTGCTAGCTGGGGGTGCAACACTTGCTGGGCTTGATTGAAGATGGGCCATGGGCTGGACTTCCAAGACTGAAATTAACGGGCTGAAGCTGAAGTTCACTTGGGCTGAATTGAAGGCTTTGCTGGGCTGAGTCTGCTGATTCGGTGGGCCTGGCTTTTGATGGACTGGCCTTTGCGGGCTGCTGCAGCTGAAGCCCACGACTGGGCTTGACTTCAATTGGGCCGAATAGAGGGGCAGCGAAGAGTTCCTGGGCGAAGCACATGCAAAGTAGGAAGAGCAGCTTCGTGGGAAATCTTCGGCTTTGCTGGCTGATCGAGTTGGATGAAGTAATTCGATGAGGCAGAAGCTTCAGTGGTCTTCAACGGGCTGCTGGAGTTGACCAATGAAAGCCCACGACTGGAGAGACGCGCGGCAAGAAGACCGAAGATGCTGGGCTTCGCTGGTTGAGTTGCTTTTGTTGGCTGCGCACACGGAGGGCACGAGGATGGGAGCAAGCTGGCGTGAGTCTTCGGTGGGATGGAGCGAAGTGGGGAGAGGGCGAGCTGGTAGGAGGGAAGACGTAGCTTCGCTGGCTTCGGTCTTTGCGGGCTTCAATTCGGTGGAGGCTGCAAGGTTTAGTGAAGATGCAGTGTCGACGTGAAGAAGAAGCAGACCATAGCAGTTGCTGGCTAAACGTGAAGCCAAATGAAGTTGTAGGGAAATGAAAACCAACACAAAAGCCAACGGAGAGAGAATTGTGTGGCTGTCGATTGGTGAGGGGCAGCGGAAATGAGAGAGAAAGCTGCAGTCATTCACGCAAAAGAGAAACCAGCGGGGATAAAGTAGAAAAAATTCAAGAGGATAGTCCAACTTCAATAAATGCTTGTCCCCTCAATTATCTCCAACCTTATCCCATGTCCCTTAATACTTTCTAGCCCAATTTCCATCAAAATAGTCTAAATTGAAGCCAAAATTTGAAGCCCTTGCCTAATTTCGAATTTCCCAAATTTTAAGATCAATTTCTCCCTCAATTTCCCAAATTGAGGTCCAATTTCGATGAAGAAAAATCCCGAACAATTTTCTATAATCCCCCGACACTCAAAGGCTTGGCTTGAAAGTCCAAATTTCTTTTAATTTCGCCAGTCCAATTTCCATTAATTTCCGTGGCGTCCGAACCGATTTTCCGCAAAAATCTCGGAATCTCTAAAAAAATCTTTTGGGATTGAGTCGATATTCTAAGAATTTATTGTGACATGACATAATCTTCAATTTCTGAAATCGAACTCGAATTCACGGTTAATTTCCATTCGATGTGTTTTTTGTGTGACCTAGGCTACTGGGTAGTTTTAAGGGATTTTCAATGCAAGTGACCCGTGGTCGATTTTCTTCGAGTCATAATGAACCCACTCAACTCATTGGCGACTCTCGGTTGTCGTAAAAATCTCGAGGATTCAAATATGGACATAGGGTACCAAAACGATAGAATAATCAGTCTAGTGCCGGTCGGCGAGAATTTTCTAATTTAGTGGTGTCACCCACGATTAGCCACACATCTCAGTCGAACCGACCTATCTCTAATCTCAAATCAATTTATATCAGTGTCGTAATGATCTCTAAAGATGGACACGGTCGAGAAGTTGATTCCTGGTCGAATTCTCAAGTTTAATGCATTAAAATTCCTTAATGGCTTCCCTAGATAGTCTAGTTATCTCAAGAGTGATTAGCTCTATGAACAGTCTTATAGGCGCATTGATGAAATGCCCGATTTATTTAGTAGAAAACAGGACTGAAAATCTAGGATGTCACAAAACCTATGTCCACTCTCCTCGTTGACAGCCTATTGGCTGGATTCCACTAAAGATCAAAAGAGATTGTTACAGCTTGTGATCTCGACTATCATAGTGAAGAGTCTTCCTTGAACTCTCACACAGTCTCACAAAGAGTTTCTCTCTTTTGTATACAATGCTTAGCTCGATGAATGAAAAAGCAAGAGACTAGAAAGTTTCAGAATTTGGAATTCTCTCTCAAGCACCATATCAAACAACCAAAGAATCAATCCTTAAATACTCCTTCATGCCTTCTAAACCGTTGGCACTTTCCAAAGGAATTCTTCCAATCTACATGTTGGACAGAATCAATTAAGGTGATCTCAAGTCGTTACATAATTTGTGTTGATAGCCCGTCAATCTTGTTCACCCATACAAATCAGGATCTTGAGTTTCCATAAGTAAAACCTTCCAAGTTTAACTCGCCTTTCAAAGATCTTCATATCGGAGTAGATTCCAATAAGATAAATCAATCAACTGGATGTGAAATCCAGCTATAAGATAATCCAATAACCATACGATTCGAATCTTAGAAGATAATCTTGCATCTGGATAATAATCCTGTGTTTGAATAAATCTTCATACTTCAGTCTGGAACTATCAGTGAGGATAGACTTTGAGAATAAAATCTGATGGTCTGTCAATCTTCAGACTTTGACAATAAAGTCTTCAGATCTTTCGATATAGACTTTAGAAATGTTTTGTTAACTTCAAAATAATAAAGGAGTTTTCTCTAACACCAACTGCTAAATTGGAAAAGAAATCAAGAATTCTACCAAATTCGTCCTCATATGTCATAGCAGGAACTAAAGAGCTGGCTGATGAGAGCCCTGCTAAATTAATGTGTCAAGCACCATGAAGTGTTTTCTGACCACTTTGTGTCTCATCATGGAATTTAGAAAAACAGAGGAAAATATCACTCCAAGGAAGTTGCAAAACAGAGAGAGGTCTTAGATCTACTAAAAGGAAGTTCCACCAGCAACCAAAAAAGATGGAATTACCAATGCCCCTACAGTATGATGATCTAAATATATAAGCAATCAACATCTAGAACACATGATGACTGCAAAATAGTAGAAGTAGAATCAACAGTAACAAGTCACTTATGTTAAGCAATGTAGAAACATATCTTTTCACTTCACACTACAATTAACTGCCCCTGTCTTCAATAGATTCAAAAAATAACTCCTTCTAGTCTTTCTACACATTTTACGTCATCACAATACCTCATCTTTATATTGGGAGATTGAAGGGTGTTAGTTGATTTACCTAAACCAAACTAAAGTACTGTCTTATTTTCTTTGATAAATTCAACATCATCAATTGCTCAAAATGCCCTCATAACAAAACCATTTTGGCATGCCAATGCATGTACTAATGCTCAGTTAGCCACATAAATTCCTGCCCATTGTAGCACCTAGCCAGACTTAAAATTTCCTCAAATCAGTGATCACACTCTGTGTTACTTCAAGCCTAAATGGTCAGGTAGAGTATTACAAGCTAGATTCTCCCTATTATTCGATGCAAGAGATCAATCAATCACATCACCTTCCAAAAAACAAACCTAAGATACCAAAATGCTACATATTGTGGGGCCTTTTCAATTTATAAATTGATAGAACACTGCCACAACAAAACATAATCAATTGGCAATTGGTCAAAACTTCTAGTCCATCAACAACCCTCATAATTAGAACAGGAAAAGACAAAGTTGCCACAAGTATAATTCGCATTGCACAACCATCCAAAACTACTTTAGAAGCTAAGTAGACAAGGTGCTAAATGCAAAAAAAAAAAAAAAAAAAAAAAAAGGCTTGCTAGCAATGGTTAAGGCAGATCACTGAAAAGAGAAAGAAAAGCAAGCCCACACATACCCTTTCTATCTAAAGTCTACACAAAAGTTTTAAACAACAATAGTTCGACAAAAGTTATATGGTGTCAAGGTTACCGAAAGCTTTCGAAAGTATATGGTGTCAAGTTTACTGAAAGCTTTCAAAAGTTATAAGGATAAAATTATGTATCTAATAAAATTGCTATTGAAGATGTCTAGGTAATACATAGGAGCAAGTAAAGTGAATAAAAATCACTCAAGTTCTCAGGGACTTGAGTAATCGCAAAGAAGTTGTCTGTGTTCAACATTGTTTCATCCAGAATGAGAACTCCAACAACTCTCTCTCTCTCTCTTCCTCCAGTTGACCCTCTTTCTGGTCGTGTCTTTTCTATGTAGAAAGGTTCTGTTAATTGATGAGTACGCTAGCTACTTTGATGCACAAGAGATGGACAACTAAGCCAAACATTGACCAAAATAGCACTTCTAATATGATAGGAAAGAATAAAATTACTGTGCAAACACAGAGAGTTCTGGCAGCATTTGTAGTCAGTGATTCTGTTGACCGGAGCAGAGATATCTAGGTTGTAACCACTCTAAAGGATCTTGTCCTTTCTTAGATTACCTAATTCGGTTGTCAAGTCCATACTGGGCTTTTTGTCATGCTAGTTCTAAATCTTTGAACTGATTATCAAAAGACACGACGCTTTGTTTGGTTGTTCAGTAATTGCTCTGCAACTTTAGTCATCATCTTTTTAAAAGTCTAGTGGGTGCTGACATCTAGTTTGGAAAAAACGATAAAATGGAGTGTTATCATCTATCTGTTTGTGTATATTAAAAAAATTCTGTGATACTCAAGTTTGGGTTTAGGTGGTCCATGACATATTAAGAATTCGGGGGCTTCCTAGAAGGGTGGCTGGAAAGCAACCGCAAATGTTTTTTTTTTTTTTTTTTTTGCAAATAATGACCTCGAATACCAAGTAAGCTATGCCATTTGTGACGCCAGCTACAATCTTGAGTTTTTGAAGCCTTGGTGGAACTAAAGACTGGCTGATGACTAGCTGACAAAGTGCAAAGGAAGGCTACTTTTCCTGCTGAACATTTGGGAATGGGAGCTTTCAGGATTGCGTTAGAAGCAATCTATAACAGGTAAGATAGTGAGGTTTCAGCTTCTCAATGTTAGTTCTGCAAGGAGTTTGATCTAATATTCTCCACAAAAAAATTAAAGAAAGGCCTATCAGATCCTTGTGTGGGCCTAGTTTACCTCAATGCAGCAAAATGACATGCATTAATCTTCAATCTTGTGTTATGCATTGTTTACATGTGTGGCACCCCCAAAACGGCCCCCGATCCGCTGGGGTCGCCACACACACATATATATATATATTCGCTTGCTTTCTCTTGACCTGAAGGTCTATTACTTAGATCCCATAATATTCTTATGAAGTCCATGAGTCCTGGGGGTTCATAATTCTTACATTGGTCCTTGCGCAGAAAATGTAGCGAAAGCATATTCAACATCCCCTAACCCATATTCAGAAACGATGCACACCTACTAAACACATTTATAGGTAAAAGCCAAACACTTTTATTTACATAAAACCTGATGGACTACATTATGTCGGTACACCAAAAATGCCGCAATTTTATATACCCAGCTATGTATCAAAAGATACCCGACTCTTTTTTTTTAACAGCCATATACATAGGTCCATCAGTCAGTGTCGGCAGTCCAAATATGCTTCATATGCTGACCATCACTCTCAGTCACACCCAGTTCGGTTCATCAGCTGGCGGCGGCGGCAACGGCCCCAGCCTCCTCCCATCACGGCAGACGAACACCATCAAAAACTCCTAAATCACTGGGCCAGCGAGAGAACCAACGTCATACATGACCAGTGTCCGCACTCGAACAAAAACCAACCCTCGTATCTCAGGATGGTGGTGCTCCGTACACTCACACTCAAGATCGACCGGTATGCCATAGAATGTGCCGGGGACCGGTAGTAGAGGCATATCTTCTAGTCTGAAATATTAGTCCCCAAACGGGGTGACTACAACCACTCAATAGCAAAAGATCCATTAAACTATACTATGCGAGCCATCACAATCCAGTTTCATGCAAGATAGACAAGACAGGTCATCAAAGAACAAATGTGCATCTAAACCATATAACTCTTCAATGCAATGACCAGTGCAGTTTCAACAAATAAGATGCATCATGTCCAGTCACACGAGTCCCAATCATAGGGCCAAACTGTTATGACACGTCCCATTCCATACCATACAATTTAGTCCCATAACCAGACCACACTCACACTTAATATAATCATCAGTTTTAATCATTCAAACGGTTTTATCCCCCAAAGGACCAATGTTTGCGTCCTTTTGGGATTTCGCACCCCATCTGGCGTTGCGAAAGCCTCCAACATTTGCCCACAAGGCCACCGGGCATCCGGAGCGTTGCGACACATCTCAGGGCATCTTGCACCCCACCTAGCGTTGCGAGGAGTCACTAGGGCCATAGATATGGTTACCCCTAACCTCCGGAATTACGTACCAACATACCACCGGGCATCCCGATGCTCTTGGGGAAAAACCTCTAAGGCACTACGTCCCTAGGCATCCACAAGGCATTGACTCATTCGATCCTTTGGGCATCCCGACTCCCAGGGCATCGTTGACCCGAGGGTCCAATGGTAACAATTAACATCTTAATTTCCAAAAACACTTTTCAATGCAATGACAAGATGTCCCATGAATCTTCATCAAATCTCAATATTGCATAATATGCTGAATGCCAATATCATTATGTCAAATAACAACTCAAGATGCGTTCACCTTCGGGACAATTTGAGCAAATTCGGAACAAAACAGCACATACATCACAATGCACAGTTTTGGTAACAATTTCGGAATAACCCCTAAATGAACTCAGAAAATTCTGAAATTTTGACATGTTATAAATAAGACCTAAAGGAAAAAGTTTCATGAAGAACACTAAGTCAGATTCATTGTATATCAAGAGCAGTAATTGCTATATTCTTTACTAACATTCTGTAATAGCTTCCAGATTTAACATTTACAAAGAAAATCGTTTTACTGACCAAACCTTGTTCATTTATTCTCAAATTTTGATATGTTATTCCTAAGGATGTTCCCTACAACTTTCATTAAGGGTTCGAAGTCCAATTCTGACTAGATAATCACAGAAAATTCATGGAATCACCGAAGGTCATGCAGTTTTTCTACGAAACAGTTTACTAATTCAAAGAGAACTACTTCTACTCATTTAAAATCCAGCATCCACCATCCACAACCCAATATTTCCAAGTCTATTGCACTACACTAGACAACAACAGCACAACATGATATAGGTTAATGGACTTTGACTTGCCTCAAGCTCTTTAGTTCAATTTCAAGCAAAACAGGGGCTCGTGAGTCTCGGGTTCGACTCAACGGCGGCGGAGACAAGCGGCGTCGATGGCGGCAACTCGATCACGGCAGAAGGCGGTCTCTTCTTCCCCTCCGCCGTTCACCCGCTTTGCTGCACGCTCACCAACTCTCTCGCTTGAACTCTCTCTTTCACTCGCTCGCCCTCTGCTCACCCTCGGTTTCTCTCTCTCCTCTCCTCAATTCCAAATTCTTTTGTTTCTTTGGTTAATTGATTAATTAACTTTTGCATGCAGGTTCTTTCGGTGGCAGCAAGAGAAGAAGGTAGGTGGGGAGAGGCGTCTCTTCCGTTTGCAACACCTTAGAGCCCTGCTGGCGGCGACTTCCGAAGCAATGTGGCCTCCGCTGGCCTTGCTTTAGTCAACACCCTTAATTTAGTTGACCCAATGTCGACCGAATGGGGAAAGATGAGGCGGCTTGGACGTAGATGAGCTCCACTCCCATGCATGCATACTCGTCCCACTTGTGACCGAATTTTCCTTGCTCCTTTAACTCACTAAAAAATTTTCAATCGATCAAAGTCCAAAGACCTCTCTTGTTGCATGATTGGCCGGTCTAAGAGGTAAAAATAACATGGCCGTTGGTGCGATTGTCCATATGGCCATTCCAAGACAAATTTCTTTTTCTCCAAAAGTAAATATTTCGGGACATCGAGTGGCAATGAGACTAGGCCAAATGTGGTACCGATGATGCTCCCGTCGATTACTCACAGCCATTGCATTTTTTAGGGTCGTCTAAATTTCCGGATGCCACAACTCTCCCCTCCTTAGAGAATTTCGTCCTCGAAATTGGATATCTCTCACGTCTCATTAAACAAATGAGGGTACCTTTCCTTCATTTCTTTCTCACTTTCCCACGTGGCCTCTTCCATATCATGATGTCACCATAATATCTTAACTAGTGGAATTTTCTTTGTCCAAAGAACTTGTTCCTTTCGATCTAGTATTTGTATCGGCTCTTTCGGGTACCTCATTTTCTCATCCACTTTGATGGCTTCATGATCAAGTATGTGTCCAGGTTCGGGCTAATACTTCCGCAGCATTGATACATGGAACACATTGTGCAAATTTTCCAACTTAGGAGGTAATGCTAGTTGGTAAGCTATGTCTCCTATTTTTTCAAGTATCTCAAAAGGTCCAACAAATCTAGGGCTCAACTTATCCTTTATTCCAAATCGTGATATCCCTTTCATCGGAGATGCTTTAGGGAATACATGGTCTCCTATATTAAATTCCAACGGTCTTCTACGCCTATCTGTGTAGTCTTTCTGTCAACTTTAGGCTGTCTTAAGTCTTTTCTTGACAATCTCAATAGTCTCTGTAGTAATTTGTACCAGCTCGAGTCCTGTCAATTTCCTTTCGTCTACTTCATTCCAACATATATGAGTCCTACATCTCCTTCCATACAATACTTCATAGGGAGTCATGCCTATACTTTTTTAAAAACTATTGTTATAGGCAAATTCTACCAGATGTAACTTTTCATCCCAACTTCCTTTAAAATCAAGGACACAAGCTCTTAACATATCTTCTAGTGTTTGGATCACTCTTTCTGTCTGTCTGTCCGCCTGCGGATGAAAAGCAGCACTAAATTGGAGCTTGGTCCCTAAGGCAGTTTGAAGACTTCGCCAAAAGTTTGAAGTAAATCTTGAATCTCGATCAGAAGTGATAGTCACAGGTACACCATGTAAGCGTACTACCTGGCTTACATATATCTCAGCATATTTATCCATCGGATAGTCTATACGGACTGCTAGGAAATGAGCAAACTTAGTCAAACGATCCACTATCACCCAAATAGAGTCGTGACCACTTGATGTCCTTGGTAATCTTTGCACAAAGTCCATCGTTACATGATCCCATTTCCATTCTGGTATATCCAATGGTCTCAATAGTACTGCGGGTTTGCGGTGTTCCGCTTTTACTTGCCGGCATGTCAAACATTGAGAGACATGTTTAGCTATATCTGCTTTCATGCCATTCCACCAGTATTGTTGGCGTAAATTCCTGTACATCTTTGTACTACCCGGATGAATACTATAGTTACTTCTACGTGCTTCCGACAGGATTTCCCTTTTTACTTCTTCATTATCGGGAACACAGAGACGTCCTTGGCATCTCACCACTCCATCTTCAGAGACTTGAAATTCTGATCTTCTTCCTAAAGACACGGCATTTCGCACTTTCACAATTTTCGGGTCTAATTCTTGCAGAATTCTAATTTTCTAGATAATTTCTGGTTCAATTCTTAATGCAGTAAGCATACCAGTAAGGTGATCTATTTCCAATTTAAACTCTGAATCTGCTACTGACTTTAACAGGTTCCATTATGTTATTCTCATACTGGCCATATCCATACCCGACTTACGACTGAGAGCATCTGCCACTTTATTCGCCTTTCCTGGATGGTACCGTATTTCACAATCATAATCTTTTAACAACTCCATCCACATTTTTTGTCTCATGTTCAGTTCCTTTTGTAAAAAAAAATATTTCAAACTCTTATGATCTATATAGATTTTAAATTTCTCTCCATATAGATAATGTCTCCATATTTTTAAAGCAAAAATTATAGCTACCAACTCTAAGTCATGGGTTGGGTAGTTCAATTCATGGGGTTTCAACTGTCTGGATGCATAGGCTATGACATTGCCGTGTTGCATTATAACACATCCCAGTCATTTGTGAGACGCAGCACTATACACTGTGAATCCACTAGATCCAGATGGTATAGTTAAAATTGGAGCCGTAGTCATTTTCCTTTTAAGTTCCTGAAAGCTCCTTTCACATTCTCCATTCCATTCAAACCTTACATTTTTCCTAGCTAATTTCATCAAAGGGCCTGCAAGTCGCGAGAAACCTTCAATAAACCTTCTGTAATAGCCTGCAGTCCCAAGAAACTCCGTATTTCAGTCTGCGTTGTCCGTCTCGACCAATTTACTACCATCTCAACTTTCGCCGGGTCTACTGCAATTCCTTCTCTCGACACCACGTGTCTCAAAAATATTATATGGTCCAGCCAAAATTCACACTTACTAAATTTGGCATATAACTTATGATCTCTAAGGGTTTGCAACACTATTCTCGGGTGTCGCTCATGCTCTTCAGGTCCTTTAGAATATATCAAGATATCATCAATAAAGACAATTACAAATTGATCCAAATAAGGTTTAAATATCCTATTCATCAGATCCATGAATGCAGCTGGGGCATTTGTCAATCCAAATGGCATAACTAGGAACCCGTAGTGTCCATAACGAGTCCTAAATGCAGTCTTAAGAATGTCTTCTTTCTTAATTCTTAGTTGATGGTATCCTGACCTCATGTCAATCTTAGAAAAGACCGAGCTTCCTTGCAGTTGATCAAATAGATCATCAATTCTAGGCAAGGGATACTTATTCTTAATGGTCACTTGATTCAGTTGCCTATAGTCAATACATAAACACATTGACCCATTCTTCTTTTTCACAAATAATACCGGTGCACCCCAAGGAGAAGCACTTGGCCTAATAAACCCTTTATTGAGCAACTCTTGTAGTTGCGCCTTCAGTTCTTTCAATTCCGTCAAAGCCATCCTATACGGGGCTTTCGATATTGGTTCTGTTCCAAGCATTAGTTCAATCTCGAACTCAATTTCTTGTTCCGGTGGTAACCCTGGTAGTTCCTCAGGAAATACATCCTAAAATTCCCTAACCACTCTAATTTCATCAAGCTTAGCTTCTTCCTTCGTATAATCCTTTACTACTGCCAAGTATCCTTGACATCTTTCGTCAAGTAATGCATGGGCTTCTACTACCGAGATAAAAGCTATAGAGGGGTTTGTCTGACCTCCGAAGAATTCAAAACTAGAATGATTAGGTGAAACAAACTGGATCACTTTTCTATAGCAATCTACCTTAGCTTGATACTTATGGAGCCAGTCCATTCCAATGATAACATTAAAGTCATACATGGTCATAACGACTAGGTCTATTTCCATATCCCGTCCTCCTATAGTTATCTTGCACTGGTGGCCTTTGTTGATTCCTTAGTAGATTTGATCCAGCAGTACGTTGTTGCACTTGTCGCACTGAATTGGCATTCTGCTGCGACCTCTCTTGTGGACAATCTCTTTTAAAATGTCCTTTTTGCCCACAACTGTAACATATTGGTGGCCTATTACAAAATCCTGGCCCATGTTGTCCACCACACCTCTGGCAAATGTTTCCCTGGTAAGGTATTCTCCCTAGAACCGGGCCACTTCTTGCTTTTCCAAAATTCTCATAATTACTCTTCTTCTTAGATTCCCAAGGCTGTCCTTGACCAGGATAAGGTCTCTTACCCCTTCGAACATCACTAAAGGTCAATTGCCTCTTAGATTCTGATTGCTCTCTTACTAACTCTTGCTCCACTAACTGTGCCCTTTCATAAATCTCATTATAATCCCTTATATTCAGAGGCACTAGTTGTTTCCTGATGTCAGTCTTTAATCCTTTCAGGAATCTCTTAGCCTTTTCTTCTCGATCCTCAATTAATCTGGGAGCATACCTAGACAATTCAGAAAATTTTGCTTCATACTGGTCTACTGCCAGTTCCCTTTGTTCCAACTAAACAAACTATGTGATCTTCCTATCTTTGGCACAGTCAGAGAAATACTTTCTATTGAAAGCTCTAACAAAATCATCCCAGTTTAGGTCGGTACCAAGTGGAAAGATTGTGTCCCTTGATGCTCTCCACCAAAATTTTGCATTTCCCTCCAGTTGGTACTCTGCCAAAGTTATCTTTTTAGCATCACTACAGTTCAACAACCGGAAAATCTGTTTCATTCCATCAATCCAATGTTCCTCCTCCTCAGGACTTCCCATTCCATTAAACATAGGTGGTTTCAACTTCAGGAATTGTTCCACTAGTCCTTGAGTACGGCGTTCCGCTCCGAGTTGTTGTTGAGCTTGCCTTTCCATCAGATTTCCTATGTTGGCCAATGCCTACAGGATATCTTCCATTTAGGGTTCAGCCCTAGAAGCATAGGCTTTAGCCCTTGATGGATGAGAACTCCCAGTTCATACCATATCTTCTTGCAATTTGCCAAGCATTCGCCTTACGAATAATTTGTGGCTTGATGTCATTGATCAGATAACAAAATAAGGTTATTACTAAAGTCACATAAGTAACATAGAATGTTACTGGCACACAAAGGTAACTTGCCATAATTACCAGAGATTTACGAGTGAAAAATCAATCACCTGTTATTCAAAATTAGTCAACTACTCTTGGTTAGTATCCTATGGTGTGCATCATTCTATCCTCATTTCCAATTGAGACTCCTTATCACTCCATATTAACCCTTGCTCTAATACCACCCGCTATGGCACCCCTAAAACAGCCCCCGATCCATTGGGGTCGCCACAAATATTATTTTTTTTTCGCTTGCTTTCTCTTGGTCTGATGGTCTATTTACTCTGATGCCATAATATTCTCATGAAGTCCATGAGTCCTAGGGGTTCATAATTCTTACATTGGTCCCTGTGCAGAAAATGTAGCGGAAGCATATTCAACATCTCCCTAACCCATATTCAGAAACGATGCACACCTACTAAACACATCTATAGGTAAAAGCCGAGCACTTTTATTTACATAAAACTCGATGGACAACATTATGTCGGTACACCAAAAATGCGGCGATTTTCTATACCCGGCTACGTATCAAAAGATACCCAACTCTTTTCTTTTTTCTTTTTTTTTAATAGCCATATACATAGGTCCATTAGTTAGTGTCAGCGGTCCAAACATGCTTCATCTGCTGACCATCACTCTCGGTCACACCTAGTCTGGTCCATCAGCTGGCGGCGGTGGCAATGGCCCCAGCGTACTCCCATCACGGTGGACGAACACTATCAAAAACTCCTGAATCACTGGGCTAGCGGGAGAACCAACGTCATACATGACCAGTATCCGCACTCGAACAAAAACCAACCCTCGTATCTCAGGATGGTGGTGCTCCATACACTCACACTCAAGATCGACCGGTATACCATAGAATGTGCTAGGGTGACTGGTAGCAGAGGCATATCTTCTAGTCTGAAATGTTAGTCCCCAAACGGGGTGAGTACAACCACTCAACAGCAAAAGATCCATTAAACTATACTATGCGAGCCATCACAATCCAGTTTCATGCAAGATAGACAAGACAGGTCATCAAAGAACAAATATGCATCTAAACCATATAACTCTTCAATGCAATGACCAGTGTAGTTTCAACAAATAAGATGCATCATGTCCAGTCACACGAGTCCCGATCATAGGGCCAAACTATTATGACACGTCCCATTCCACGTCATACAATTTAGTCCCATAACCAAACCACACTCACACTTAATATAATCATCAGTTTTAATCATTCAAACGGTTTTATCCTCCCCCAGAGGACCAATGTTTGCGTCCTTTTTGGGATTTCGCACCCAATCTGGCGTCGCGAAAGCCTCCGACATTTGGCCACAAGGCCACCGGGCATCCAGAGCGTTGCGACACATCTCCGGGCATCTCGCACCCCACCTGGCATCGCAAGGAATCACTGGGGCCATAGATATGGTTACCCCTAACCTCCGGAATTACGTACCAACATACCACCGGGCATCCCGATGCTCCCGGGGAAAAACCTCTAAGGCACTACGTCCCCAGGCATCCACAAGGCATCGACTCATTC
Source organism: Eucalyptus sp. ANBG9806169 (assembly GCA_014182395.1). NCBI lineage: Eukaryota > Viridiplantae > Streptophyta > Magnoliopsida > Myrtales > Myrtaceae > Eucalyptus > Eucalyptus sp. ANBG9806169. The sequence goes on along the minus strand of CM024574.1, from coordinate 16,693,124 downwards.
GATCCTTTGGGCATCCCGACTCCCAGGGCATCGTTGACCCGAGGGTCCAATGGTAACAATTAACATCTTAATTTCCAAAAACACTTTTCAATGCAATGACAAGATATCCCATGAATCTTCATCAAATCTCAATATTGCATAATATGCTGAATGCCAATATCATTATGTCAAATAACAACTCAAGATGTGTTCACCTTCGGGACAATTTGAGCAAATTCGGAACAAAACAGCACATACATCACAATGCACAGTTTTGGTAACAATTTCGGAATAACCCCTAAATGAACTCAGAAAATTCTGACATTTTGACACGTTATAAATAAGACCTAAAGGAAAAAGTTTCATGAAAAACACTAAGTCAGATTCATTGTATATCAAGAGCAGTAATTGCTATATTCTTTACTAACATTCTGTAATAGCTTCCAGATTTAACATTTACAAAGAAAATCGTTTTACTGACCAAACCTTGTTCATTTATTCTCAAATTTTGATATGTTATTCCTAAGGATGTTCCCTACAACTTTCATTAAGGGTTTGAAGTCCAATTCTGACTAGATAATCACAGAAAATTCACGGAATCACCAAAGGTCATGCAGTTTTTCTACGAAACAGTTTACTAATTCAAAGAGAACTACTTCTACTCATTTAAAATCCAGCATCCAACATCCACAACCCAATATTTCCAAGTCTATTGCATTAAACTAGACAACAACAGCACAACATGATATAGGTTAATGGACTTTCACTTGCCTCAAGCTCTTTAGTTCAATTTCAAGCAAAACAGGGGCTCGTGAGTCTCGGGTTCGACTCAACGGCGGCGGAGACAAGCGGTGTTGACGGCGGCAACTCGATCACGGCAGAAGGCGGTCTCTTCTTCCCCTCCGCCGTTCACCCACTTCGCTGCACGCTCACCAACTCTCTTGCTCGAACTCTCTCTCTCTTTCACTCGCTCGCCCTTTTCTCACTCTCGGTTTCTCTCTCTCCTCTCCTCAATTCCGAATTCTTTTGTTTCTTTGGTTTATTGATTAATTAACTTTTGCATGCAGGTTCTTTCGATGGCAGCAAGAGAAGAAGGCAGGTGGGGAGAGGCGTGTCTTCCGTTTGCAAACAGCTTGGAGCCCTGCTGGCGGCGACTTCCGAAGCAACATGGCCTCCGCTGGCCTTGCTTCAGTCAACACCCTTAATTTAGTTGACCCAACGTCGACCGAATGGGGAAAGATGAGGCGGCTTGGACGTAGATGAGCTCCACTCCCATGCATGCATACTCGTCCCACTTGTGACCAAATTTTCCTTGCTCCTTTAACTCACTAAAAATTTTTCAATCGATCAAAGTCCAAAGACCTCTCTTGTTGCGTGATTGGCCGGTCTAAGAGGTAAAAATAACGTGGCCGTTGGTGCGATTGTCCATATGGCCATTCAAAGACGAATTTCTTTTTCTCCAAAAGTAAATATTTCGGGACACCGAGTTGCGATGAGACTAGGCCAAATGTGGTACCGATGATGCTCCCGTCGATTACTCACGGCCATTGCATATTTGAGGGTCGTCTAAATTTCCCGATGCCACAACTTGTCCCTGTCCTGTAGAATACATCCCATTTTGCTGGCGTATACATTGTATGGGAGGCCAAATCAATTTATATATGGAAATGCTGAGACCGTGTTAAGGAATCTTATGCCTATCTTTGTTAAGCAACCTAGATGTGGAGAATAATACATACTTTGGAATTCGTTGTTTCAAAACACTATACATGATAGGAGATTATCCAAAATTGACATTAGAGGCGCACGACGGGTATATTTCATACTGAGAATTGTATTTTATCACATCAATAATTTTATTTTCCAAACACAATCACCAGTACTGATAACAACTCCTTCAGGCAGGAGATCCTTCGTTTTCTATATTAACAAGGACTGGGGTATTCAAGGGAAATGATAATCATTCAGAACTTCCCATGGACGTGGTAGGTATTCGTACTCTTAACAAAATCCAGACATTTCTCTATCAGTCTCTCCCATCTCTCCTTGCATGTACGTTGGGGTGAGTTGATGGTAGGTTCCTAAGTAAGCGAATCGTGTGCATTCCAGCATGTTAACTTCTTTGGTTTAGATATTTTAGATACGTGATCCTATGGAAAGTCATGGTTGAGACTGTAGATCACTGATTCCACCATGAAAACATTCAGAAGTATAGTGCATCATGTAATCACTTAGGCCTTGTTTGGTTCACCTTGGAGTAATAAACAGGAAATGGAATGCCATTGCAGCTCATCTTTGGATGGATTTATGATCATAGAATCAAAGTGCCTAGTTAACGGATACTCCTAATGCAGAACTAGATTGCTCAGGTAGTGGTGGTACTGGGATTCCTAGGAGGAAAAAACATTCAGGAGCCCAACACGCTCAGTACTCTTGAGCTTCGTCATCTTCAAATCCGACAAAGCCATAACTCTCTCTCTCTTTCTTTCCATTCATCATCTTGAAATTCTTCCATGGGAGTTTCGCCTGCCTCTTGATTCCATGGTCCTCACATTCTCTACTATGTGAAATTATTTCTCTCTCTCGCTATTGTGAAACTTGTCTTGTCTATTAACGGAGACACCAACTATGAGCATCGCGGTGGCTTGGGTGGGGATTTGAAGTTCCATTAACACGGCCAAGTTGCTATCATTCTATTTGTTCTCGTGATTGGGTCTAACTCAAAACACAATAAGGATAAGAATATCACAATGGCTTGAGGTAACAGCTGTGAAGTAGTTTGAAGTTACGCGGGAATGGCTTTGTCTTCATTGTTGCAGATTATGTGTGAAATGCTTGACTCACGAGATTTTGAGGAGCTGTGTGTAATCTATCTGTGAAATGCTTGTGTGAACTGTATGATCATTTTAGATGACAATAATCGGGAAATTGTTGGGGGATCGAATGTGGTTCTTCATTCTATTTCTATCCCTAGTCTTTCATTAGCCACTTTGGATATGTGGATTGAAGAAATGTTTTACACATTCCATTTCTGACATGTTTTTACCTCAAATTGCATCTCACATTGGACATTTCTCCCTTCATATGTAAATTGAAACCAAACAATAGAGAAAGAACCCCACATCTAGGAATTTGATTGCTTAGATTGAGATTCCTTTTCATGATTCCATGGCCATGAACCATACATGGCCTCAAGTGGTTTTGAGCTGTCAGCGTAAAAAACCCTTCCATGCTTACATACCTTGATTTGCTATGCTCTAGGTGATCGGTCAATTCTAAATCAATTGGATGAAACATGATTGAATCTTTTCCTTCTTCAGCCTAGCAAAATGTCAGTATTTCCAAAATATGCGCAATTAAAAGCAACTTTTATGGGGAATTTGACTTCTCTCCAAATTTTCCAAGGTTAAAAGAGTATCCAAAAATCGCTTACCCCGGTTGAACTCTTTTATGCTTACCTATGCAGGTCACGGACATTGTGGAGGACGCTGTCGACTTTATCTTGAGAAAGGAGCACGGTTCTCGACACAGAAGATGCCTTTTTCTTTATGTGGTTTCTGAACATTATCAATTCTTTGGAATCCCACACAATCTTTCCATTCTATGTTTTTCCATATCTTAATTAGTGACTATTAGTCGCTAGTCTTCTGTGTGTTTCGCTTATTGCGTTTCACATATGTCATTCCCCTAACGCAATCAACATCCCATTTGAATCAAGTAGAATTAAAGGAATAATTTATGGTTCTTCTTGCTCTCAACCTATGCAATGTCGATTACATACTTGATTTTTGGGAGATGTCCCGATCTTCCTTCTTACATGTATATGCGATGTGACATAATTGGGACAATTTTTCATAAATGTCGGGATATCATGTTTATTTGATGGTGGACTGGTTAAAATGGGTTATAAGACTATTTTTTTTTATTTTATTTTATGAATGACTTAAATTCAAAATAATATGGGTATTAAATAAGTTTACAATTTACTCTCACTTCATTTTGGATTTTCTTAAATTAGTTTAAATATGGAAGTGTTTTAGAAATATGAGTCAAATCAGATATGAATTAGGTCAAGTATGAGTAACATAATTTGTATTGCATGAAAATAAAACAAAATGAATTAAATATATTAATTTGAATTTGACCATTTTCGAATAGATTCAATTTATGTGTTTGTCGGGTCTATCCGGCATCTTTTGTTATGGCATTGGAACCATCATTGCGACGTAAGGGTAGCGACAAACTCGAGAGTTCCGCGATTGGGGGGAGAAAACGATGTGATGGCGAATAAAGTTGGAGGGACAAGATTCTAAAAACACACGATCGTGGCTGACGGTGTCATGCTCTATCCTCGAGCGCGTGCCCATCCCTCAATGGTCGATACAAATGCGATGTTCCCAGGTCTCGTCGCCGACCTAATTCGTTTTAATGCACATGCGCAAGTGAAACATTAAACCCCTAACAACAAACAACACGGGATAGGAAAGCAAGGCATATTTCACAAAAACACACTTTTATAAACAATAGGGTTTAGGTACAAACGAGTCTGGTCAAAAGCCTACAAAAGATTGATTCTCAAAGAAGCTGTCCTACAACATACTAGTAGGTCACATACAAACGAGTTTGGTCAAAAGTCTACAAAAGATTGATTCTCAAAGAAGCTGTCCTGCAACATACTGGTAGGTCACATACATCAATCCCTTAGATTCCACCTTCTCAGACTCCGGGGCTTCGGTCTTCCACAACTACCATCTAAGGATCTGAAAATGGTTATACAATAACCGGTATGATAATGTCTCAGCAAGTCCACCCCCTAAACCCTCATTAGGAAGGAAATACGTCTCAGGGCGCTCTAGGCACACAACCACATAATGAGAACAGAAGACTTACCTCGCCTCAGTTCCTTTCTGCACGTCAATACAGTTCATATCACAAATGCATATAATTAATGCATTCATCAATTGGAACATCTCACTATCAAACCAATCAAACACATAAGTCCCGATTATAAGGCCAAATCGTTATGACACGTCCCATTTCGTGTCACACAATTTCGTCCCATAATCAAGCGCAGGTAAATCATGGCAGTGGTTCAACCCACCCATGATATTGACTCTCAATCAATTTCCAATTCCACTCAACATCCCCACTCAATAAACAAACTCAAGGCTCTAGAGGTAGTTCCCATGCAACTCAAGTCGCCATGTAACACTTAGCCCTTGATTACAATAAGCGATAGTCTAAGGCTCTAGAGGTGACCCACACGAAGTATCGTCATCGTGTAGTACTTAGTCCTTGACCACATATAGCAATAGTGCAAGGCTCTAGAGGTGACTCACACGAGTTCCAATATTGTGTGGTACTTAGCCCTTGACCACAAATAGCAATAGTACAAGACTCTAGAGGTGACTCACACGAGTTCCAATATCGTGTAGTACTTAGCCCTTGACCACAAATAGCAATAATACAAGGCTCTAGAGGTGACTCACACGAGTTCCAATATCGTGTAGTGCTTAACCTTTCACTATGCATGACAATACTACAATGCTTTAGAGGTAATTCCCATGTGACTCAAGTCATCCGATAACACTTAGCCCTTGGTTACAATAAGCAATAGTATAAGGCTCTAAAGGTAACTCACACATAGTCTCGCTATCGTGTAGCACTTAGCTCTTTACCTGCTCACAACCTATCGGGTTCCCTCTACACAACACATATCACCTCAATTCATGCGGATGCCCATGCATGTATACACTCAAATAACCTCATAAGATCAAAACACATGAAATTAGACAACTTTTCCTTCTCGGGTCAATAGTGCACGTGAACAGTGTTCACATGAACAGTATTTTCAGAATTAAATAACTAATAAATTAAATTCACAAGTCATTAAAAATGCTAATTAAAGCAAGCAAAGCATCAAGAACCATCACCAAACTAAAATCGGTCCTAATTCGCAGAAACCGGGCCACTCGCGTGTCTCCAAATTTAAATCCATAAACCTAATCAACCGAACTCGGAAAATTCCCAAATTTGAATATGTTGTAGAGAACACATAAAAAACATTTTTCATGAATACACATCAACCCAGATCCTTTTAGATTCGGCCTAGTAAATCGCTCAATCCAGTATCAAAACTGGGTCCGTTTTCCAGAAAGTCTATTTTTCGAAATCGGTTTCATTTGAGATCCAAAATTTATCCATTTGATCTTAAATTTGACCGTGTTAAACTAGAAAATGTGAAAAACAACTTTTGTGAAGGATTTTTTTTTTTTTAAATTCGAACCCTAAGAGTGGATAAAAACCAAGTCACCAGTTCTAGCAAAAACTGAGGTTATGTTTGCAAATAACATAGCTCATATATCCTTCTTGTATATCCCTAAAAATCTTGAGAAAAATATATGTTGTAGCTGAGGATGTCTAAAACATTTCTCAAGAAGAAATCAACCTCAAATTTACAACCCATTTCAATCTACAAAAATGGAAAATGACAAGGGTCTAGAAATCCGAACTGCAGCAAGTCCACTGATTTGGACTAATCCACCTCATTAGTGCTAATCTCACCAATTAGATTAACACTAATCCATTCTAAGGCTAATATAACCATTCTAGATTATCACTTATCCATACTTAAGCTAATCTAAACAACCCTTAAGCATAATTAACATCCTAAGTAAGGTTTAGTGAGTAAACTCATTGGTTTAGCGTTCCGGTGAGTCCACGGCGACGGCGACGCCAAGGCGGGCGACAGTCCTCCTAGCGGCAACACCAACCAAGGCCGAAAAGAACTCGAAAATGGACCACGGAGTAAGCCTTGCTGGTTCGGCTTTTGTTCTTAGCTGAACTACGGAGAGGAAACTAGCGGCTGCAATGGCGAAAATGGGCTGATCGGAGCTCCGGCAAGCGATTGGTCGGCAACCGATGGCTCTCAAGGGTCAAGGGAGAGTTGCTGGTAGTTGGTATGGGCAAAGGAATGGTCGAAATGGGAGGAAAAACGAAGAAAACGTGAAACGGGTGAACCAAGCGGTAGACCGACGGACCGGCGAGTGGCGGCTTCTCGCCGGTGGATGGGACGGCTGGTGGCTTTGTTTGGCGTGAGGCTGGGCTTTTCCGAATGTTTTGGATGTGCTGAAGACGATGGTGGGTGGAGCATGAGCTGATTTGCACGGGAAGACAACTTTTAACCCAGATCTTTGGGGAAAGGTCAGTTGGAGCATAAATTGGAAGAGAGGAAAACAGAGGGGGAAAAGAGGTCGATGGCCAAGGGCTGGCTGCTTTGGGTTCCTGAGGTTTCTTAAGCTCTCAAGATAGCAATAATGGAGAAAGAAAGGATGAGGAAGAAGAAGAAGGAAGGTTGTTGGCTTCAAGGGGACAATGGCCATCAAAGTCAACCAAAAATATCCAAGGCCCTTAAGTGGCTGCCTCACCATGTCTAGCCTTATCCTCAGCCTCTTTTCCTTCATCAATCTTCCCCAACAAGCCTTGGTAGAAGCTGAAATGTTGCACACCCCTTGGAGCTACGAGTTTTTGACATTAACCCTCTAATCTTGATTCAATTCCTCTCCAATTAACTACCAATTGGACCTAAAATTGAGTCCATAAATCCCACCAAGGTGTCTACCCTCCAATTCATATTTTTCCTTGTCCATTCATCCAACTCAAATCCCAAAAATGCGACCAAAAATGGTCATCGGAATTGTGACCATATAGAATTTTCAATTTCTGAAATTGGGTTTAAATTTGCGATTAATTTCAATCTGGCACGATTTTAGCGCGTCCTAATCTACTGAGTAGCGTTTAGGAATTTATGGCGCATTTGACTTGTGGTTGATTATTTTCAAGCCACAATGTACATCTTCGACACATTGGTGACTCTCAGTTGTCATGAAAATCTCGAGATTTCAAATGTGGACACAAGGTACAAAAAAGATAGAATAATCAGTCTAGTGTCGTTCGACGAGAATTTTGCAATCAGGTAGAATCACCCATTCACTAATCTCATATCTCAATCGAATTGACCTATCTCTAATCTCTAATCGATTTTGACAGTATCGTATTCATCCTTGCAGATTAGCACGGTTGAGTGATTGGTTCCTAGTCGAATTCTTAAGTTTGTAGCGTTAAAATTCCTTAACGGCTTCACCCGATAGATCAGTTAACTTGTGAGTGGTCAATTCAGAGAAAAAGGGTATAGGCACGTTGATGAAAAGTCTGACTCATTCAATTGAAAACAGACTTGAAAATCAGGATGTCACAGACGGTGATGAGATGACGGACTTTGCCTTTACGTCATTTTTCCCACGTTTCTTCTTTAATTCCACCGTTCTAATTAGCTGGCCACATAGCTGTCTTTTAATATCGTTTGGACAGGAGTCCCGTGACCATAAGAGAGATGTGGACAAGAATAGACCAACGCGAGGATTGAGATTAGTGGTTTTTTGATGTGTCCCTAAGACAGTTTAAGTTCACGACGATCTTAGAACATTTTCCTACATTTTTAGAATACTCGAAATAGAAACGAATTGACAGTGGGTCGCTTCTATCCTTAACAGTTCAGCTCTACAATAAGTTTTTGTGGACTTGATTTTGGATAGTAGAGTGAATTTTATTTTTCAAGTCACGTTTGTAACCTTGTTTTGCATGAAATGTTACTGTATGTTCTATAAATCTTATGTCAAAACCCAGTTCAACAATTGATCCCGGGGGCTCATAGCGAGATCTACTTGATTAATGATCGAGATGATATCGGGTCACATGTTTTGTAGAGCATATAATAATTTCTCATTTCGGACTTGATTGTTTTTCTTGGTCCTTCACCAAAATCTTACCACCTTAGACCGTGAATAGTCAAACACATGTATATGGGCCTAATTCCCAGCTCCCGAACATTGCGCATGAAGACATGATCGAGTCTGGACAGTAGTTGAAGCTCGCTCCGTTCTTCTTGAAGCTTCATTTCCAGTGGTCGCTAGCAACTAGCCAAAGAAAGAGGGGAGTGAAGAAAAAAAATAAAAACAAAAGAAAGCAAAAGGAAAAAAAGAAAGGAAAAATATAAAAAGAAAAATAGGAATAAAAATCGAAAAAAAAAATATTACAATATCACTAAAAATTATCTATGTCAGCGTCAATGGCGCCATGTAAGACACCTCGTGTTCATGTTAGTGCTAGCACTTCAATTTTGATCGGACGAACTGAATGGACATAAATATAAAGGTTTAATACTCAATTGGTAAAAAAAAAAATGTTTCAAATTAAATTGACACAATTATAATAGATTTAAAATTATTTTGATAATTTTTTGGGTCTTTGGCACATGAATAAAATTTCCTAGCTTTTTGTCCAGATGTCTTCAATCATTATAGTACATCCTCAAAAAAGAGAGGTGATGCATCAAATAAAACACTTTACCTAACCCAATCAATAAGAAGAGAGGGGGGCGGGGGTGGTGGGCGTGGGCGTAGGCGTGGGTTTTGGGGGGTGGGCGTGGGCGTGGGTTTTGGGGCAGCATACCCATAAGAAGGGGGGGTGTTTGGGGGCAGCAATAGAGCATTATCAGGACAAGGAGGCCATTTGGCGAAAATTCTCACTTCTTTGCAGGTCGCGTAACCATTGGCGCAACATCATTCACCGATTTGCTCGGTTCTTCTTGTGAGGGTATATGTGTAAGCACCTAATTTCACTCATATTATAAATTGCTAAATTTTGTGTTGAATCATTTCGATCTTGTGCTTGGATCATACGATCAATTCATCACGATAAAAAGGTAAATTGGCACTTGGATTGATGCTTCATAATATGTTTGTAGACTCGCCGCTCACATTGAACTACCTCCACAGAGTTTTCTTGATGGAGAACAGTAAATGTCAACAAACTTATCCGTGTTTCCAGTACTATCCTCCTCCATCAGCATGGATCGATCCTCCTCCATCAGCATGGATCGATCCGAATTCCGTATCATCCGATGACAATAACACTCCAACGTGGGTTATTGTTGGTTTAGTCATTGTTGCTGTCATGCTTTGTGGTTTCCTTTTCTGTTGCATCCGACGGCGAGGGCCACAGGGGCGGCAGGGGGAGCGGGGGCCGCCGGGGGAGCGGGGGCCGCCGGGGCCGCCGGGGCCGCAGGGGCCGCGAGGGCTACATTGGTGGGAGCGGCCTCTGTATCGGTGGGAGTGGCCTCCGTATTGGTGGGAGTAGACTCCGCGGGTGTGGGTGTAGGTATGAGGGTGGCGCCAAGGGTGGCAGAGGCGGCGACGGCGGCGGTGGCAGAGTCGGGGTGGCAACGGCTGTGGTGGGGCAATTAGCCGGCACAAATGGCCCATCTATTTGTGAGAAGTGCAAGCATGGAAGAGTACTAGCTTTTTTCAAGTAAAAATGCCCTGACTATGGGCACTAGACGGAGTGGCCTATCTAATCTAGACAATAAATGAGACAAAAATTACAATAGTCTTTCTTATCTTATTGTATGCTTATGAATTTAGAAGCTTCTATTTATCTTTGTGCGTGAAACTTGAATGATGCACGGTGATAGATCGTCTACTCTACTATAAAATGTTGGAGATTCAATGTGATGAATAACTTTTGTGTTGGAGGGTTTTTCGAATTTCTTCTTATAATACATGAGCAATTTTATGGTCATTGATAAATAAATTTTTGAATTATAACAAATTATAACTATTTGCATTTTTTCATAATTTCTATACAAAATGTCATAAATCGACCAACCAATCCAACATACATGATAAAAGAGTTCCTGCTCTTGGTGTAGAACCGTTTGACAGATTTGCTTTATTATTGCCTCATATTCCGAAGAGAGTCATTGGAACTAAGTCAGCTGGTGATACCTGCAAAATAGAACGGACTATTTTATTCGATTTTTTGGGTGGGCTTCGTACTCCAATATATATGGGGGGGAACTATTAATCCCTACTCGAAATGAAGTGATGAGGAATGACATATCCAGGAAGTGTTCTATGAGTGAATGGAAGTGCGATTGTGATATATAATCCTGAGAGTCTGACAATCAATAATTGAGACAACATCAATTGTTTCTCATAGGATCCAGCTAGCATAACGATTCCTTAATTTATATAGGTGTTGTTGTGGCTACAATTTTCCATTGCCAAAAGACGGAAATCGGAAGAGCAAAAGGAGCAATGGGGTGGGATCCTTATAGTTTATCTAAAGAAGTAAAATCCAACTGATGATGCCTAATTAAACCCCACATTGCCTTTTTAGTAACTTCCATTGTTCATTGATGTAATTAGGCTTAGCCTCGTCGCCCTCTAAGGGACCATGCGCTAACTTGCAAGAAATCAAAACCAGTATCTTGTCTTTCCATGTATTGTAAACTTCTTTATGACACAAAAAAAAAAAAAGAGTAAAAAGATGAACAATTATCAAAAAATTATCGGGCTTAGACATTGCATTACTAGACAACCACACCACCAATCAAACATGAGGTTTGACAGAGTCGGAAGATAAAGCAATCGAATTGCATGACCAGGCTATGCAGAAGGTGCAATATATGATTAGGAAAAATAGAAAGAAACATCCTGCGTAACAAGTCAAATGAGTAGAATCGAGCTTTTAATAATGGAGTTGAATCGAGTTCAATTTTGAGCCATATATACTATATTGAGTCGAGCTCGAGCACAAGGATTTGAAACCGAATTTTGTTCACATTCATGATTCAATGTCAAAGCGTTGATTTCAAGTCAGACTTTGCGTAGAAAAATTACTTCAAATCAATAAATAGCTCGATCTCATCTTTATAATTTTTTTGTTAAATGAAATACCTTTAACTTACAGTCTTTAGGGCATTGACCCCACTAAAAATATATGATAGTTCCATCCCTGCATGCTGACAAATATGATGCGAGTCATCTTCAAAATTTCACAAACCTCCTCCGAAACATGAACATATCCAATCAAAGCACGACTCCTGAAAAATAAAACTGCAATCAATCTTGCAAGAAAGTTAGAAAAAAGGAATATTGGAGCATCTCTTCTTATCGTGCCCCTGGACAAAACCGATTTGGACGAACCCCGCAGTACACATCCATTTCTCAGATCACGAATTGAAGTGTTATTCTTTTTTTTTTTTTTGGTCAGTCCTACGCTAATCCTACTCTAACACTCACTCTCAGACTTTTGCTCTGCCTCCTTACAGGGCGTAGGAGTCGAAACCCACTCCTGAAATGAAATCTTCCTCACCTCAATCCCCCCTGAGAATGTGGGGATTTGAACCCCCAACCTCCCCCTTCCAAGATGGAAGGGTGGCCACTGGGGCGAACCCCCAGTGGTTTAATTGAAGTGTTATTGACTGGGGCAGTTTTGGGAAAAGCGAGTAAAATGCTTTGGGCCGATGAGGACACGACTATCAGCCCGACTGGGGCAGAAATCATACTTTTTCACGACGGCGAAGACCATAAAATCAAATGCTATTGGTCGAACCCTGATTTGGACGAACCCCGCAATACACGAATTGAAGTGTTATTGACTGGGGCAGTTTTGGGAAAAGCAAGTAAAATGCTTTGGGCCGATGAGGACACGACTATCGGCCCGACTGGGGCAGAAATCATACTTTTTCACGACGACGAAGACCATAAAATCAAATGCTATTGGTCGATGAGACAAAAAAAAATTATAATTTTTTTCTGAGTTCTTTAAAAATGGGTTCAAAAAATCAAGGCTGCCGATGAGGACGCGGTCGGGACAGAAAGCATACTTTTTCACGATGACGAAGACCATAAAATCGACGACGACGAAGACCATAAAATCGAAGACCATAAAATCAACAACGACGAAGACCATACAATCAAATGCTATTGGTCGACGAGACAAAAAAAATCAAAGATGCCGATGAGGACGCGATTTGGACAGAAATCATCCTTTTTCACGACGACGAAGACCATAAAATCAAATGCTATTGGTCGATGAGACAAAAAATCAAAGATGTGGCTGACGCAAGCTTTCGGGATGAGTGCAGGGTAGTCAAAGGAAAGTGCGGAAAATTTCCTTACTTGATGGATTTCCAAAATTATTGATACAAAGTTCGAGAGAACCGGCAACAATTCATCAAAAATTAACCTAATGTAGAATCAATTTCTTCCCAAGATTAAATGCACCAAAATCGACTCAACCCCTATAATAACAGGCAATATATTCCCGCAATATAATCCATAATGAATAAAAATAATGCCAAAATGATAGAAACAGACAAAAGCAAGCACGACAAGTTTACGTGGAAAATTCAATGAGAAAAAAATTATGGATGATTCAAAAATTTAGTCAATTTGTAGCGCGTTTGGTAACGATCCTGTTTCTAGGAACAATTTTTTATCGGAAATGGTTCTTTTTTATTTTGTTCCCGGGAACAATTTCTAAGCATTTTAAGCTGTTTGGTAACTGTAGAAAATTTCTGATTCTGGAATAGAATTGCATTAGGTACGTGCTCAAAATTTCTACTCTAAATCATTTTCTTTTAATTTTTAAATATTTTTTTACTTTTTTTTCTTTTCTTTTTTTCCTTTCTCTCTTCTACCGGTGACCGGCCAGACATGTCGCTAGCCCTCATCGGCTGAGCCTCACTACTGGCCAGGTGGCCTCGTCGAGGCTAGGCGAGGCCTGCCTGGCCACTGGCAGGGGTGGGCGAGCCTCGTCAGGGTTGGGCGAGCCTCGCCGGTGGCTGGGCTTGCCTCCGACGAGCTTGCCAAACCTCGCTAGACCGGTTGCCAGCGATTGGCTGCGGTGGGTGGCGAATGGCAGACAATGGCAGACGGCAACCGCGGTGGTGGTGGTAGATGAAGAAGAAGAAAAGGGAAGAAGAAGAAGAAAGTGGCTTGATTCTTAAATTTGTTCTCGGGAACAATAATCAACTTTTTTTTATTCTTGATTATGTTTTAAATCTTCTTCCGAGAACAAAAAAAAATAGAAATTTGTTCTTGGGAACAAAATTTTTACCGAACACAATTATGTTCCAAAACTATTCCCGAGAACAAAAAATCAGAATCTGACACTGTTGAGATGGTTACCAAATAGGCCATTGATTGCCAAATAACCTATCAATAACTTATCAACGCCGTTAGAAAATTACCAACTTTGAAATGAATTAAAGAATAACCAACGCTTTGGAAATTTTACAAGCATCGTAAATAAATTGCAAACACTATAATAAGTCAATTTATAAACTTACCAACTTCTATTCACTCTCCTTATCATTTTGATTTTTTCATTTTTTGTTGATCTCTAAGTACCCCCTCCAAATGTCTCTTTTCCATGTAATGAAATGAAACTCATTATGTGATCGACTTGAATCAGATGGTTGAAACAGGAGGGTTGTTTTTGGAGGCCTATGAGGACAAACTATGAGTAAAACGAACGTAGCTTGTAATTGAGTGCTTGCAACAAGAAAAATTGAAACATATTGAGTGTTCTTGAGATCTATCTCTTTGCTGCTTCATTATAATCTATTTAGTTTTGATCCTAAAAGTTAGCAAGGGTGCCAAAATCACGGAAGAAGTGGTCGTGCTTAGAGAGAATGCAATTTTTTAGGTAAGAGACGAAATATGTGCATGATTATTTGCAAACACTTAGAAATGTGGTTAAATAATTTTGGGGGAGAATATGTCTACCGTGTTGTGTGCACAAGGTGTGAGAATAGCTATTGAAGGAGATTTAATAATTATTTAGTCTATGATGAGATAGCTGTAGGAGGAGTCGAGTCCACGCAATACAAAGTTGTTGGCAATTGCACTGCTGAAGTGGTGAATTTCAATCTAATGGGGCTGCTAGAGCTAGAAGAGAAAGCATATCCTAATTGAAACTCTATAACTAGCTTTTGTAATTTCTTTTTCCCTAAACTCTATAAGTTTCTTATTGCAAATTAACAGTTTAATTGCATATAATTTTTTTTTTAAATAAGGTGCTGGTTCTAGAAAGATAAATTTTTTTATATGTATAAAAAAAAACACTTCACCCCTTCTTTTATGTATTTGGACCTAACAATATGGATTGCCATGTTGGAGGTGTCAAATTTTGTAATACTACAGTAATGTGACTTGCGAGCCTTGTTAATAATTTAAAGGATTTTACTAAGGACAATGAAAAAAAAATCATTATGTTTGAAATTTTTTATGAGAATTTGAGATGGAGTTCGAAGCTTTACACTATAATTTAGTTTTTGATATTAGAGTTGGATCGAGTTTGATGCAAGTATATATATGGTATTGTGTTGAGTGCGAGCATGAGATTAGGAAAACCGAATTGTCATATCTCTGAGATAATTGCACAATCTCTCCTAAAATTATTATACCAAAATTTCAAACCTATCAATGTATAAACTTTTTAACTGAAATAATGTAGTCTTAAACTTACAAGGGAAAATGCAATAAAACATTTTAGCTAAATCTTATTGAATTCATTTAACGTGGTGTTTCAATTATTTTCGACTATTTAAGTGTAACAACGACAGCATGACATGATAAGATGACGCTGTTTTTCTTCTAATTTAAGCACCTGATAGAGAAATGTCAGTAGGCTTATTTTTGGAATTTAATGCTCTCCCTTGCGCCTGATTGTAGGCCAAGGCACAAAATAATATAATGAGAATCCATCCTTGTCCGAAAGTAGATGCACTAATGGAAGTACCGCTTGTCACTTTCATGTCATCAACAAGAATATTTAATCATTCATTGTCTCGGTAAAAGACGATGATAACATGCTTCTGTTGGCCGGCAATAGTACACTGCTAAGCTGTCATCAAAATAGGATTGCATCTCCAACCTTTTCTCCGTTTGTTTGTTGATGGGACGGCTAAGAAAAATGGCCCGTCCATGTTGCTTCTTTTGGCTCTACATAATCTCCTCTTTTCAAAAGGTGTTCTAATTTCCAATCTAGATTTTGACTACGACGACCATAAAAACAAATGCCATTGGTCCATGAGAAAAACTAAATGTTGGCTGATGAAAAGCTGTTAAGAGTATAATTGCCTATTTAGAGCACAAAGATATTTTGCTTTACTTTTGGCTCGGATGATTAATTAATACAATCAAGAGTGAAGATGGAACTATAGCACATATGTAAAGGGAGTGTATTCTTGATTGAGAGAATCATTTAAAATACATTTCATAAAAATAATTATTTATATTGCTTATAAAAATAAACGAACTAAAAATTTGTTTACCTTTCACGAAAAATATTTAGACATAAATTATTATGAATAATAAAAATATTTATTATTAAATAATTATTTCAAGTGATATAAATGATCATTTTTAGGAAAATATTTATCGAATTATTTATTTTTTGAGAAAAAAAAAGTATGAATTACTAAATTGATTCAAAAATTCTTTTCTTAGGTTGGGGTTAGAGTGGAATTCCATGTTGAATTATGCTCACCAAATGAAGCCCATCTCTTAAAATAACATATATGTTGTACATGTAAGAAAGGGAATGCCTCTCCAATCAACGTATACAAAGCGAATAACGGAAAACTAGGGATAGAAACAGGATGAAGAACCACATAAGATCCCTAAACATTTTCCCAATTATTGTCCTTTATTTGATTTTACGGTTTGGGATTCCTTTCATGATTCCATGACCATCAACCAAACATTACATTAAGTGTTTTGAGGTGTCAGCATGGATAATCTTCCAATCACTTATAATCTTCCATTTTGCAAGGCCCATCTCTTCGGCCTAGCAAAATGTCAATATTTCAAAATCGTGCATGATAGGAAGCCACTTTTGTGGAGAATTTGTTTTCTCTCTAAATTTTTCAAGGCTAAAAATGAATTCGAAAATCGCTCATCCTAGTCCAACTCCTTTATCTTGAGAAAGGAGTGCCATCCTTGACATTGTCTAGACGAAAGATGCCTTTTCTTTCCGTGGTATCTGAACAATCGTCAATTCTTTGGAATCTAACACGATCTTTCCATTTTGTGTTTTCCCTCTGCATCCCATTTGAATTAGGTTAGATCAAATGAAGAATTTTGGTTCTTCTTGCTCTTTAACTCAATCAACGCCATGTTGATTACATGATTTTTGGGAAGTATCCCAATGTTCCTTATTACGTGTATATGAGAATCGTAATTGGCAAATCTAAAACCTTTCTAGACCCTTCCAATACCAAGCGGGCCGATGTCTGGATCTCTAATTTCAGCCATCATGTTTCGGCAGAGCATGAGATTAGTTTTAGATTGGAAGGCATGATGCAAAACAAATTAAGAATGGAAATTGCTAAAAATAAGCAGCAACGAAATTACCTCAACAAAAAAGATGCATAACTTATGAAAAGAGAATGATAATAACGGAAAAGATACATAGTTATCATGCCCAGTTGATCCAGTGCCTCAACTTCCGAACAGCTGATTGTCTGAAGGATATGACAGAATTTTTTAATCTTCTCACTGCCCTTAAATATTCAATAGCCCTAGAACTTCAGGACTTGCTTAGGATGGCTTCCAAGTTTCCCAATGATTTATCCAGTGCAATGTGGAAATCACTAAAAGGAACCAGCTCCGTCCTACAGTTTTGGAGAAATTCATATGCATCCATAGTCCAAGCACACTATCTTGAAGACAAATACTATTAGAGACACTATAAAGATATGGAGACCTAAATACAGCATTTTGAGTGGTGGTTACCGAAGACATACTCGTATTTTAACTTCCCATCCTGCACTAGCTCGAGCAAGTGATCTATCATTCTTCTGCACCCTGTTACATCATTTGAACTCATCCAATTATAAAGCCAAAATCCCCTCAAAGAAAGATCCTGCAAACCATAAGAACCATTGTCTCATTGATTTATGTACTCCCTTTAGTCTTGACTCCAGGGATAATTTTTTTTTTGCTCAAATTTGGTTCTGTCAAATACTGAAATTAACCACTGGGGCAAACCCCCAGTGGCCACCCTTCCATCTTGGAAGGGGGAGATTGGGAATTCAAATCCCCACCTTCTCAGGGGGGATTGGGGTGGGGACGATTTCATTTCAAGAGTGGGTTTCAACTCCCACACCCTGCAAGGAGGCAAGGCAAAAGTCTGAGAGTGAGTGTTAGAGTAGGATTAGTGTAGGACCGACCAAAAAAAAAATACTGAAATTGAGATTTTGGGCCAAATTTAGACAAAAAAATAAAACTATAGGGCAATGACCAAGACCGAGACCGAAACGTAGACAAATCAAATTGTATGGCTTGACTGAAATAACCTCCTAACCATCAGTGGAAAATTTAGTTTGCTGCTTCTTAATTTACCTTGCAGATAAAAGATGAAGTTGACACTATAATTGGTTTCTTAGACATCCCACCATATGTCACCATGGTTCCTCCCCGCCTGAGAACAAAACTAAATCAGCTCTCTACAGAAAGATAAGGGAAGCACTAAACACGAATTTCACACTTGTCACACCTCAAAAATTTCATCACCAAGGAAGCAGCATTGCCACCAATGCAGTTTAATCCAAGGGCAGGTTCTTTTAGATCACCCTTATAGCAAGTCAATAAAATGTAAATAAAGAACTCAAGTGCCGATGGCCAAACATGGATGTGTTTCATGCATGAGAATATGGTAGAATGGATTAATGGATGGATGATACCAGTAGACTCTTGACATTCTTTATTTCTAATTGGCTCTCGGTGAACACTTCTTCGGCGCCAAGTTTCTTCAACGCCTCTTTTGCTTCATCGAGCCAGCTCATCACGGGAAAAGGATGGCCATGAAAGCACAGTAAAATTCAAATTTAGTTATTGATATGCAGTGCTAACTGCTAAGTTGGAAAACAAATAAAGAATTCTACCAAATTTGTGCTAAGATGTCATAACATGAACTAATAAGCTGGCTGAGAGAGCCCTATTATATTAATGCGTCAAGCACCACAAAGTGTTGTCTGACCTCTTTTTGTGTCTCATCATAGAATTAAAAGAAAAAGGACAAAAATTTCACTCCAAAAGAAGTTGCAAAGCAGAGAGAGGTCTTCAATATACTAAAAGGAAGTTTCCACCAGCAACCAAAAAAGATGGAATTACCAATGCCCATCAGTATGCTGATCTATACATACCAACAATCAACGTCTAGAACACATGATTACTGCAAAAATAGTAGAAGAAGCATCAATAGTAACAAGTCACTTCTAATAAGCAATGCAGAAAGATCTATGTTCAATTCACACTACAGTTAACTGCCTTCGCCTTCGATAGATTAAAAAACAAGTCCTTCTAGTCTTTCCAAATACATGTTACCTCATCACAAAACCTCATCTTTATATTGGGAGATTAAAGGATGTTAGTTGATGTACCTACACGAACCTAAAGTACCTTCTTATTTTCTTTGATAAGTTCAACATAATCAATTCCTCAAAATGCCCTCATAATAGAACCATTCTTGCATGCCAATGCATGTACTAATGCTCAATTAGCCACATAAATTCCTGCCCATTGTAGCACCTAGCCAAAGATTATAATTTCCTCAAGTCAGTGATCACACTCAGTGTTACTTCAAGCTTAAAAGGGTCAACTACATAAACACAAGCTCAAGGTCCCCTTCTCCCTGTTATTCAATGCAAGAGATCTCAATCAATCACACCAGCTTCCAAAAAACAAACCAAAGATACCAAAATGCTAAATATTTTGGCACATTTTCAATTTGTATATCGATATATCACCGCCACAACCGAACATAATCAATATATTTGTGCATCTGGCAATTGTTCAGAACTATTAGTCCACCAGCAACATTCATAATTAGAACAGGAAAAGACAGAGTTGCCACAAGTAATTCAGTCCCCAAAGAGTTCCAACTTGTCATCACAGAGGTTAGATTTCAAATATAATTCAGGCTGTGTAACCATCAAAAGCTACTTCAGAAGCCGAGTAGACAAGAGCTCAATGCATTACCAAAAAAAAAAAAAGGCTTCACAGCAATGGTTAAGGCCGATCATAGAAAAGAGAAATAAAAGCAAACCCACACGTACCTTTGCTATCTAAAGTCTAGACAAAAGTTTTAAACAACAGTAGTTTGACAAAAGTTATGTGGTATCAAGGTTACTGAAAGCTTTCACTATCTCTGATTATGTTGATGCTATGGATGCCATGGGATTTAGCAATTTGGATGAGGCATCGACCCACCATACTCGTAACGTAACCCCATTTAGCACAATCGAATCCCCTAATGATCACAGCTGATTAGGACAACTGAGGATAAATTGCTTACGATGAAAGTTGGGGGACAGCTAAGAGACTCCTGTACTGTCTATATACCTGGTTCCAAAGAGGTGAAGTCTTCAAGCATTCTTAAAGCCGTCGGAGGATTAATTGAAATTGTCGCAGCATATTCAATAGGAGAATTCTTATCAATCTTTTGCCATACACTCCGGTCTTTCACAATGTAAGTCTGCCATGTCCTTGAGCACAAAAACTATTTCACCTTTCAACACACTCAAATTTACAATGGGCTAAGTGCTAGGCACAGATGTTCTGCATAACAAAACAAGTCAGTACTAATGGAATGCAGAAGTATCTTTTATTTAAGATGACAATCACTAAGATGTGTATAACAGTTTCAATCTTTCTTTTGGTTGATATTTCACTCGTTTATGTTCTCTTCCAGGCAGGAGATCCTTGGTTTTCTAAATTAACAAAGACTGGGGTATTCAAGGGAAAAGATAATCATTCAAAGTTCCCTGCGGACTTGGTAAGTATTTGTACTCTTAACAAAATGTACACATCTCTGTCTCTCTCACTCTTCCTTGTATGTATGTTGGGGTGAGTTGATGGTAGGTTCCTACGTATGCGAGACGTGTTCATTCCAGCATGTTCACTTTTTTTTGTTTTAGAGATTTTATATCTGTGTTCCTAGTGGAAAGTCATGGTTGAGAATGCAGATCTTAGATTCCACCAGGAAAACATTAAGAAGTATAGTACATTGTGCAATCACTTAGGCCTTGTTTGGTTCACTTTGGAGTAAGAAAAGGAAATGAAATCCCATTGCAACTCATCTTCGGATGATTTTATGATTGCGGAATCAAATTACCTAGGTTATGGATTCTCTTTAAAATGCAGAATTGGATTGCTTGGGTAGAGGTTGTACTAGAATTCCTAGAAAGAAAACATTTGCGAACTCTACCCACTGAGTAGTCTGAGCTTTTTTCTTTTTCTTTTTTTTTTTTTTGGTATGGTAATAATATATATATATATATATATATATATATATATATATATATATATATATAGCAAAAGCCAACTATACAAAAACCTGGCGCCAAAAAATTTCACTCATGATGCATGAGCAAAAAGAGTGAAAGGGAGCTGAAGTAAAAGAAAACAAAAACAATGGAAAACAAGGAAGCCGAAACAGACCGACAAACAAAAGAAAACCGCCACCAAGCAAACCAAAAAACAACTGTCAACAAGGCAGCACAACACAGCAACGGGGCCGCAAACCCAAAAGGAATAGCACCAATTGACCAATCCTAGCAGAAGAAGCACCACTAAGGAGAATGGGTAGGTCCGCCAACAAAAACAGAAGAGTCAAAGTGTGGCACCCCTGAACGGCCCCCGATCCACTAGGGTCGCCACAATCTACTTGCCTTTCTCTTGTCCTGATAATATAAATCACTCTGATACCATAGAATTATAATAGGTCCATAAGTCCTAAGAATTTATATCTTTTAGAAGGTCCCTATGCAGTAAATATAAATGTGTAGCGGAAGCAACATCACATCTCCCTATCCCAAAATTAGAAATGATGCACACTTACTAGACAACTTTATAGGTTAAGCCAAACACTTTTATTTACATAGGTCTGATAGACAACATCGGTCGGTACAACAAAATTTGCCGTGGTTTTCTATACCCGACTTCATATCAAAAGATAACCCGACTTCCCTTTGACTTTCCTTTCCATTCAGCCCTATACAAAACTCTATCAGATAGTGCCGGCAGTCCAAAAAGCTTCATCTGCTACTCATCACACTCAGTCACACCCAGCCTAGTCTGTCAACTGGCAGCGGCGGCAACATCCCCAGCATGATCCCATCACAACGGACATGCACCGACAAAAACTCCTGAACCATGGGGCCATCAGGTAAACTGAGATCATAGATGACTAGGACCTGCACACGAATGAATACCAACCCTCGGACCTCAACATGAGAGTGCTCCATACACTCGCACTCAACATCAACTGGGATACCATAGAATGAACCCGGGGTGATTGGTAGCAGCGGCATCTCTTCTAGTTTGAAATGTTAGTCCCCAAACGGGGTGAGTACAACCACTCAACAGTAAAAGATTCATCAAACTATATCAAGCATTACCATCAATATCTAGATTCACGCAAGATAAACAAAAATAGGTAGTCAAGGAATAAATATGCATTAAAATCATGAAATTTTTTTAATGTAATGGCAAATGCAATTTAAAAGAATCAGAATGCATAATATCCAGTTACACAAATCCTGATCATAGGGCCAAACTGTAATGACACGTCCCATTCCATGCCATACAATTTAGTTCCTATAACCAGACCACACACACACTTAATAGAATCATCCATTTTATCATTCAAAAGATTTCATCCCCCAGAAGACCAATGTTTGCGTCCATTCGGGCATTCGCATCCACGCCGGCATCACGAAAGCCTCCGGCCTTCAGCCACTAGGGCCACCGGGCATTCGGAGTGTATCACACCTCCAGGCATCTCGTACCCCACCTGGCATCACGAGGAAACCTCCGAGGCTCACCACGAGAATGGTTACCCCAACCCTCCAGATTTACGTACCGACTAGCACACAACCGGGCATCCCGAAGCTCCCGGGGAAAAACCTCCGGCATTCAGCCACTAGGGCCACCGGGCATCCACAAGGCATCGACTCCTTCAATCCTTTGGGCCTCCCAACTCTCGGGGCATCGTTGACCCGAGGGTTTAACGGTAACAATTAACATTTTAATTTACAAAAATACTTTCAAATGCCAAAAACAAGATGTCTCATGGACCCTTTATCTAATCTCAATATTGCACAATATGTCCACAGTCAGTATCATCATATCACATAATTATTCAAAACATATTCACCCTTGGGACAATTTGTGAAAATTCGAAAACAAAATGGCTCGATTTTTACAATGCACAGTCCTGGTACAAATTTCGAAATAATTACTAAATGAACTCAGAAAATTATGAAATTTTGACATGTTATCAATGAGACCTAAAGGAAAAATCTTCATGCAGAACACCAAGTCAAATTTCTTATGTATCGAGAGTAGAAATTGCTTTATTCCTTGCTAACGTTCTGTAATGACTTCCAGATTTATCATTTTCATAGAAAAATCGTTTCATTGATCAAATCTTATTCATTTATTCTAAATTTTTGATATATTATTTCTACAGATGTTCCCTACAACTTTCATTAAGAATTCAAAGTCAAATTTTGGCTAGAAAATTACAGAAAAATCATGAAATCACCGAAGGTCATACCGTCTTCTGCAAAAACAGTCTACTAACCTAAAGAGAACTACTCCTACTCATTGAATCTCGGCATCCAACGTCCACAGCCAAGTGTTTACAAGTGTATTACACTACAATACAGTCTCTTCACTTCCAAAAATCCACCATAGTTAGATCCTTGAGTTCTCATTTCAATTCAAAAACCGAAATCCACAAAACCAACTCTGTTTTTACTTAGTTTCTTGATCTAGCTTCATCTTATTTGTCCAAAATCAACATGCAACTCTAAATTTTGCATCTTCTTACATCTACCAACTCCTCACTAGATAATAACAGCAAGCAATGAACTTCTACTTGCCTCAAGTCTTCCTATTCAGTTGCTAGCCAAAAACAGGGGTTCGGGAGGGTCTCAGCTTGGCTCAATCGGCAATGGGGATTGGCGGCATCGACAGCGGCAGCTCGGACACGGCACGGGCGGAGGGTGGCCTTCTTTCTCTGCCCTCACACGCTCGGACCGCTCACTGATCACCTTTTCTCTCTCTCTCTCTCTCTCTCTCTCTCTCTCTCTCTCTCTCTCTCTCTCTCTCTCTCTCTCTCTCTCTCTCTCTCTCTCTCTCTCTCTCTCTCTCTCTCTTGCTCGCCCGCTCACTCTCTCGGCCTCACTCTCCCTTGCTCAAACTAAAAGCTTTTGCTTTCTTGATTAATTGATTTGCTAATTTTTGCATGCAGGTGACAGATGGCTTCAAGGAAGAGACAAGTGGAAGAAGGTTGAGGCAACCATGGACAAGTGGAGAGTGGCATGTCCCTTGTCCGATTCTCTCCTCCCCCCTTTCGGTCGACAACTTTAGGACCCTCATGGGCTGCTTGGGGCCAAAAGAAAGTCCAAATAAAAGGCCCATAAACTTTAAAATATAAACCCATAATCTTTGCACCATTATGAAGTACTTTGTTTTCCAAAGAAATCAATTTACATTCCCATAATCCATTTGCTTCAAGTACAAGTGCATAACCGAAGTTCTTGCATGGAGGAAAGATTTGATCAAGAGACAAGATGGCAAAATTTCATTTCCTTACTTGTCGAATTGCACAAAAAAAAGACGTACATGATCCCCATGCTCGGTCCAACTTCTCAAAATTTTTATTCTTAAATTCGGCATGTAGGTTCTTTTTTTGCACGGCCGAATTTTATCAATCGATCAAGGTCCGAAGACTTCTCTTGTTGCATGGTTGATCGGTCCATTGCTAAACATATCTTATCAATCCAATAAATAAACAAATATGAATTAATGCCCATAAATGATATCAATGCCATAGTTCGATGATACTTCCATCGATTGGTCATGACTGTCCCCTATCCGAGGATTCGTTGAAATTCTTGGATGCCACACAAAGCCCCACCCTCGTTGAAGACGCCTGTTACGAAAGTTGTCCGGCACATTGCTGAAGGTCAACACTTTATCTTTAACAACTTTGACAAGTTGATTCTTCAAAGTCGAAACCTCAAGCGTTTCACCCCGGGAAATGATGCTATTTCTTTTCTTCCAAATTAAATAGCACATGGCTCCAAAACCGAGCAATGGAATGGAAGAAATCCTTACTAATTAGGAAATTCAAGGCCCAAAGGAGATTTTCCGCCCAAGATCTATTACGCCAAGGAAGATTACATCTACTGGCCCAAAAAAAAGCAAGAGTCACCGAGACAAGACAAGCAAAGAAGAGATGGTCGATAGAGTCTGGAGTGACATTGCAAAAAGCGCATACTTCATAGCCAATTCTACCATAAGATAGGAGGAAAGCTTGCATTGGTAGGCGATTCCTAGTGATTAACCAAAGGTAGAATTGACATCCGGGAGCAATGGCATTGTTCCAGATAAACTTAGCCCAAGGGACCCGATTCTTTTTGCTTCTTATGGCATCCCAAGCAGAGGCCACCGAGAAAATACCAAAAGAAGAACAGCACCAAGAGAACCGATCAGGCACTCAAGTAAGAACCAGGATGGAAAAATCCCAACACTCCAAGAGTGACCTGAAGACCCGCCCCGCCGGAGAAGTGAGGTCTGCCACCGTTGCAAGATTCGAGAGGCTAGAGCCCTCCCTCCATAAGAGAAACCGGAATAAAAAAAAAAACACAAGGGTCCTTCTTTATGCTAGTTATTGAACCATAGAGAAACATAGCGACCATCACCCACTTCCCAAATAAAGTATGACCTGAAATCTCTCCTCAACTACAGGATTTTCCTCCATGCCCAAGAGCACATGGTAGGAACAATGGAGACCTAAAAATTTCCCCTCTTTAAAAAATTGGAGTGAATCCACCAACACCACAAGGACTCTTTATTAGTAAACAAGATCCAAATATATTTCACCATGGCCGCTTTATTGCAATCTCGCAATCTTTGAATACCTAGTCCACCCTCCTCCTTAGAAGCACAAACATCTTCCCAAAAAACTTTAGCTTCGCCCCGACCCAGGGTAGGCCCCTTCCAAAGGAACTATCTTAAGATAGACTCAATACAGTCTAACATTGAATAGGGAAGGGTAAAAACACTAGCCCAGAAAGCTTGGATAGAATGAAGCATCGACATGATCAACTGAAGTCTTCCAGTGAAGGAAAGAAACCGTTGAGCCCACGACTGGACCCTGGCTGTGATTCAGTCAATAAGAGTCACGCAATCTGCCTTCCCAAGCCTCTTGGAAATAATGGGTACCCCCAGGTAGTGTACTGGAAGCTTACCTTCTTGGAAGCCAAACGCCAAAAGAATGTTCCTTTAAACGGAATCAGAACCCCCTGCAAGAAAACATCACTCTTGTTCTTGTTAGGTAGCAAACCACTCCGAGAGGAGAAGATATCAATGCCCCTTTTAAGGAAGGACACCGACGCCGAATCAGCCTTACAGAAAAGAAAGACATCATCAGCGAAAAAAAGATGAGATAATTTCATGGCTTTACACCTCCAGAAACACTTGAAGTCCTTAATGTGAAGTGCAAGAAACTAGGATCCCAGAAAAAAAAATCTCCATTATGAGGGTTAAAAAGATATGGAGACATCAGGTCCCCCTGCCGAAGGCCACACCCACCTGAGAAGAAACCATGAAGCTCACCATTGATCGAGATGGAAAACTTTGGAGTGCGAACACAAACCATAATGAGTCTAATCATCCACTCTCGGAAGCCAAAAGCTGAGAGAGTAAGCTCAAGGAAATCCCAATCTACCGTATCGTAGGCTTTCTAAAAATCTACCTTAATAGCACACTTAGTTAGATACGGCTCTAGGTGGAAACCTGCAAACAATTCCTGGTCTAAGAGAATATTGTCCCTGATTCTTCTTCCCTTCACAAAAGCATTCTGAGACGGACTAATCAGGTCATTCAAGACAACTGCTAGGCGGTTAGCCAAAATGTTAGTAATGACTTTGTAAATGGTGTTACAACAAGCTATGGGCCGAAAATCTGAGATAGCACAAGCGTTTGAAACCTTCAACACTAGAGTTAAGATCGTGTTGTTTACCTCTCTAAGCAACCGACCCGATGAAAAGAAATCCTTCACCACCTCTACCACCAAAGGACCCACAATCTCCCAGTTGTACTTATAAAACTCATCAGTAAAACCATCAGGCCCAAGAGCTTTTCCACGAGCGAGAGAAAATAGAGTATCACGAATTTCAAAGTCCAGGACCGGAGTAGAGAGGAAACCAACCCGATCCATCGAGAGCGGCCACCGAATGAACTCATTTAGCTCCTATAGCGAGGGCTTCGAGAGGGCTGCCTATGGAGATAAGAGGTCCCTAAAGAAAGAGACAAAAACAAGAGGCGCCAAAGCGGGATCCGTGACCAAAGCACCCGAAGGATCCTTGACCAAGAGGATCCTGTTCCTAAGCTATCTTCTATTAACCGAGTGATGGAAAAACTTGGTGTTCCTATCACCCTCCTGGAGCCACCTAATTCTTGATTTTTGTCTGTAGAAAGACTCTTCATGAGCTCGCAGATCCACAAACAACCTACGCTGGGACTTTTCCAGTTCCACAAGAGTAAAGTTGTCCGGGTCCTGCTGGAGACCAATCTAGGTACAACGAAGAGCATTCCTAGCTTCATTAGTCCTCACTGAAATGTCTGAGAACCCCTCTATTGAGCCGCTTGAGATGACCTTTTAGGGCCTTCAACTTGCAAATAAGTTTGAACATGGGAACCCCTTGCACTGGACTCTCCCAAACTTGCTGAACAATAGATGGAAAAGCCGAGTGTTTCATCCAGAAAAGAAAATAAAAATAAAAATAAAAATAAAAATTTAAAAGGTTTCCTCCTAAAAACCTGGTTAAGGACTTTGACCACCATAGGGGAATGATTAGATATACCCAGGTTGAGAAAGGAAGCCTCAGAAAAAGAAAAGTCCATATTCCACTTGGCATTCACCAGCACATAGTCAATCTTCCTCATTTTCCTATTGGCACCCGAGGATGTGGACCAAGTAAAACGAAGGCCGACATATCTTAGATCTTCCAAATCCGTGCGGGCTAAGCAAAGACTAAATTCGTCAAAGTATGGAATCCATGCATTAGAACCCCCCACCCGGTCAGTCGGGTCTTTTATGGCATTGAAATCACCAGTAACCAGCCAGGCTGAGTCCTGTACTAAGCTGTTCATCCGAACCAGGTCGTTCCAAAGGGGGCGACAACGAATAAAAGTATGCTCTCCATAAATGATTGAAGTACAGCAAGCTTGCCCCGACAGAATAAACTTTAGCTTGCCATGGATAGCTTGATCATTAATAATAGTAGGTTCAAAACTAACCAAGTCTGGATTCCAACCAAACCATATTCTACCCCAAGGGGAGAACTCATAATTAGCAATCCAATTCCAACCCGCCAAAAGGTTTGAAGAGAAAGAGTGGAAACAAGGTTCAGGGACTTTCGTCTCAAGAAGACCAACAAAACTCAAATTATTCGAAGAAACAAAACTTCTAACTTTAGCTCGCCTTATGGGGTCAACGAGGCGATATCAAGGGGGGCTGATCAGGGTACAGCTTCAGTAATTTATATTACATAGATTCAGAATTCCCAAGAATATCAGGCCTTAGCTTTAGCAACTTATCATGCATTGTTTCCGCCGGGAGGGTCGGGGGGGAACCGAATAAGGGTTGCCAACCGCAAGAAGGTCATCATCGTCGGATCCATCATAAGCACTTGGTCCTACAATCTCATCGTCCGAGCCATCACGAGGCACCATGGAAATCGGACCAGCATTCGCCTTAACCTAGGAGGCTAGACCTTCCCCAATCTTTAAAGATTTTTTTGAACTTGTAGGAGGCTTGCGAGGTGTCTTCTCCAGAGCAAGACCTTTTATCTTCAAAGATTGTCCCCCTTCAGAAGGAGGAGGCAACCGGAAGGACGCTGCATCCTTACTCGTGTGGGACTTGATCTTCTTTCCCCTCACATGCTTCCAACCAGGATCAACATCCTGTTGAGATAGTTCAGCAGCAAGAGCTGCATTCAAAGGCTATACCAGAGCATCACCCAAGTCCTGGCAAACAACACCACTTTTAGGTGGTAAAGAGGCATCAGCTGGAGGAACATCATCTTGCAATTAAGGATAGATTCCCTCAGAAGTCGTACCAGCAGTTCTGCTATCAAACAAAGGATTATCAGCAAAAGCAACCACCTGTCTTTGCTGAACAACAAACGCCTCAGGAGCTGGAGGCGAAAGAGGAGGGGAGATAGCCGAGCTTTTAGGGGCTTGATGAGCACCCTGTTGCTGTCGAGCAACTCCCGCCGCGAATGGATGTGCTGGAGGAGGGCCACATCTATGGCAAAAAATGCCACACACCGGACAAGCTTCAGGTTTCCATTCATATTCTACTCCCACCATACACGATTCACCTTTGTGAGTAATCTCGATAGAGTCGCAAGAAGGTTGGTTAGCAATAAGCTCAACACAAACTCGAGTGAACGCGACCACCTTTAGCTAGCTTGTTCGTTGATCAACGAATAGAGGCCTCCCTATGACACTGGTGACTTTACTGATGGCCTGGGCAAACCAGAACACCAGTGGGACGTTGGTCAACCTAATCCACACCGACACGGTAAGATGCGCATCTTTCTTCATCTCAAGGGTAGGCTTCCATTGCTGGAGAACAAATGGAATCCTGGCAATAGTTATGTGCCCCCCTTCCAATATCTTCCTACAAAACTCTCCATCCGAAAAATGGAGGAAGAAAAACCCCTTACCATTAGACATCACTTCGGCAAGGTTAGGTCCCCAAACTTTCTTCAGGGCCGATTCAGTAGATTCGAAGGATAGTCGTCTACCAATAAAATATCCAACGAGGTATTCAAGTAGCTTAGGATCAGCCGCCTCAACCTCATTATCAGTCATCTCCACTACGGGTTTGCCATTAACAATAGACAGAGGGAAATACTCAAGATAGCACCCCTTCTCCACAACCTTGGCAATAGCAGCCCAAGTGCACGGAGTCGGTTTGCCATAATCCCTACTCTATTGAGGCCTTTGCGAGGCCAATCTTTCACGCCTCCTCCCTCTCAGACCCGATGAACCAATAGGAGGGTGATTCAGTTAAGGGCCGTCCCTCACAATAGCATTTGACTCAACACCACATCCCCCATCTACCACCGAAGGACCATCCTAAGCTAAGCGGTCAATAGCAGGTATGGAAGAGCTACAAGAACTCGGCCCAACACCAGCATTTTGGGCCAAACTTGCCTCCGCTATCGTTTTACATATCACGAAAAAAACCAGCAGAATAGGGTGCGAAAGCCCTAATCGAACGCAGCCATTCGGCCCAAGAAAGAGGACGAACCAGGCAAAAACTCTTTGTGGGTTTTGAACAGGTGTGGAGGCGCCCCTACCCACAAAAAATCAGCTCCAACAAACGGTCAGATCGTCGGGAAACAGGCGCAAAGCAGATCGCGTGAATAGGGAAGAAATCGCCCGAGCTGAAGGTGGGTGCTAAGGAGTCCAAGCTAGCCCCACCAGAACCCAGAGCAATAGCAGCAAGACGCACGAGAGATCCCAAGCAGACTCCCCTTCGAGGAACCCCAAAGCCGCACCAGCAGCCGCACCACCAGAATCCGAGTAGAGCAGCAGCGGGCAATTCACGGAGAAAATGGCAACTTTGATCTCACAAATGAGAAGGAGATGGGCAAAACCGTTCAGTGAAAATCAAAAAGGCTTACCAGAGGAAGCAAACCTCCAATTTTCGCGCCAAACGGAGGGCTGAGGTGGCCAAACGAGCAAAATGCCGTCGGCGTGAACAGGATAGAAATCGCACCAGCAAAGGGGAAAAGTGAACAGTACCCTTCGCTCCTTATTACAACACATATTACATCATGCTTCTCAGTAGTCTGAGCTTCATCCTCTTTAAATCCTACAAAACAGAACTCTCTCTCTCCCTCCCTCCATTCATCATCTTGAAATCCTTCTCCAGTGAGTTTCGCCTGCCTCTTGATTCCATAGCCCTCACATCCCTCTACTAGGCGAAACGAAATCCTTTCTCTCTCTTGCCATTATGAAACTTGTTTGTATTCTTTATGGAGACATCAGCGACAAGCATCATGTTGGCTTTTTTTTTTTTGGGGGGGAGACATAAAGTTCCATCTACCAACTCGGTTGAGTTGTTGTCACCCCATTTGTAGTTCTTGTGACTAGTCTTTGACTCAAAACACAGAGGATAAGAAATAAGAATAAAGGCTTAAGGTAACTTTTGTGCAGTAGTTTGAAGTTTGTAAAAACGGCTTCATCTTCATCATCATCACTATGGAGTTTGAGCGAAAAATGCTTGACTTGCAAGATTTTAATGAGTTTTAAATAATCAGTTCGTAAAAATGGTTGTGTGAACTGTAAAATCATTTGGAAGACAATGATCGGGAAATTGTTGAGGAATCTTATGTGGTTCTTCATTCTGTTTCTATCCTCCACTTTATACATGTTGATTGGAGACACATTCCATTTCTGACATTTTAACCTCATTTGGCAACTCACATTGGACATTTCTCGCTTCACTGGTAATTTGAGACCAAACAATAAAGGAAAAGAAAAACCCACTCCTAGGAATTTGATTGCTTAGATCGGGATTCCTTTTCATAATTGCATGGCCATGAAACATGGCCTTAAGTGTTTGAGGTGTATGCTCTGGGTGATTCGTGAGTTCTAACTTGGATGAAACATGACTGAGCATCCGTTTCCCTATTCAGCCTAGCAAAATGTCAGTATTTCAAAACCGTGCTCATTTTTTTTGTGGGGAATTTGTCTTCCCTCTAAATTTTCCAAGGTAAAAAATGAATTTGAAAATCACTCATCCTAATCGAACTCTTTTATGTTTACCTATGCAGGTCGTGGATACTGTTGAGGATGTTATCGACTTTATCTTGAGAAAAGAGTGTGGTTCTTGACATCACCTAGACAAAAGATGCCTTTTCTTTTTGTGGTATCTGAACAATTGTCAATTCTTTGGAAGCCGATACAATCTTCCATTTTGTGTCTTCCCTGTCATAAAAAGTAACTACCATCAACTAGTTTTCAATTGATTTTGCTCATCGTGTGTGTATGACGTTCCTTGAAGGCGGTCCACATCCCATTTGAATTAGGTTAGATCAAATGAATAATTTATGGTTCTTCTTACTCTTTTCTCAATGCATGCGATGTCGATTACATGATTTTTGGGAAAGTATCCCAATGTTCTTTGTTATGTGTATATGAGAATTGTAATTGGCAAATCTGAAACTTTTATGGACCCTTACCAAACAGGGCGATGTTTGGATCTCCAAATTCAGCTGTAATAGATGGACCTCATGTTGCATGAGATTAGTTTTAGATTGGATTGCATGATACAAAACAAATTCAGACTGGAAATTTGTCAAAATAAGCAGCAACGAAATTACCTCGACGGAAAAGATACATAACTTATGAAAAGAGAAAATAATAATAAGGGAACATATACATAGTTATCGTGCCTAGTTGATCCAATGCCTCAAAACTTCACAACAAGCCGATCGTCTGAAGGATATGACACATAATTTTTCCTTCTTCTCACCGCCGTTATATATTCAATAGCCTTGGAACTTTAGGACTTGCCTAGGATGGCTCCTAGGTTTCCCCAGTGATTTATCCAGTGCAACGTGGAAATCACTAAAAGGAACAAGCTCGGTCTTGCAGTTTTGGAGAAATTAATATGCATCCACAATCCAAACACACTCTTGAGGATAAATACTATTGAAAATTACTATAAAGATACGGAGACCTAAATACAGCAATTTGAGTGGTTGTTACAAAAGACAAACTCGTATTTTAACTTCCCATCATGCGCTGGTTCCAGCAAGTGACCAGCAAATGATCTATCATTCTTTTGCACTATCTTACGTCATTTGAACTGATCCAATTATGCAGCCAAAATCCCCTCAAAGAAAGATCTTGTAAACCATAAGAACCACTATTGCATTGGTTTATACATTCCTCTTAGTCTCAACTCTAGGGATAATTTTTTTCGCTCAAATTTATTTGCGTCAAATACTGAAATTGAGATTTTGGGCCAAATTTAAACAAAAAATAAAACTATAAGTCATTGCCAAGACGAAGACCGAAACATAGACAAGTCAAATTGTAAGGCTTGACTGAAATAACCTCATAACCATAGGCAGAAATTTTAGTTCGCTGCTCCTTAATTTACCCTGAAGATAAAAAATGAAGTTGACATTGTAATTGGTTTCTTAGACATCCCACCATATGTCACCATGGTTCCTCCCTGCCTGAGAACAAAACTAAATCAGCTCTCTTCAAAAAGATAAGGGAAGCACTCGGCACAAATTTAACACCTGTTGCACCAAAAAAATTTCATCACCAAGGAAGCAGCATTGCCACCAACGCAGTTTAATCCAATGGCAGGTTCTTTTAGATCACCCTAGTACAAAGTCAATAAGATGTAAATAAAGAACTCAAGTGCCAATGGCCAAAAATGGATGTGTCCATGCATAAGAATATGGTAGAATAGGTTAATGGATGGACAGTACCAGTAGACTCTTGACATTCTTTACTTCTAATTGGCTCTCAATGAACACTTCTTCAGCACCAAGTTTCTTCGATGCGTCTTTTGCTTCATCATAGCCAACTCTGTCACAACAAAAAGACAGTCATCAAAGCACAGTAAAAACCAAATTTAGTTACTAATATGCAGTGCTAACTGCTAAGTTGGAAAAGAAATCAAGAATTCTACCAAATTCGTCCTCATATGTCATAGCAAGAACTAAAGAGCTGGCTGATGAGAGCCCTGCTAAATTAATGTGTCAAGTACCACTAATTTTTTTTTTTTACCTCTGTTTGTGTCTCATCACAGAATTGAGAAAAATGGAGGAAAGTTTCAATCCAAGGAAGTTGCAAAACATAGAGAGGTCTTAGATCTACTAAAAGGAAGTTCCACCAGCAACCAAAAAAGATGGAATTACCAATCCCCTGCAATATGTTGATCTAAATATACAAGCAATCAACATCTAGAACACATGATGACGGCAAAAAAAAGTAGAAGCAGAATCAAAAGTAACAAGTCCCTTCTGATAAGCAATGCAGAAACATATCTTTTCACTTCACACTACATTAACTGCCTCTGTCTTCAATAGATTCAAAAAGCAACTCCTTCTAATCTTTCGGCACATTTTAGCTCATCAAAAAACCTCATCTTTATATCGGGAGATTGAAGGGTGTTAGTTGATTTACCTAAACCAACCTAAAGT